>OZ020507.1:237455896-237885896 GCA_963971375.1 Platycheirus rosarum
TGACATCGAACACAGTGCAAAAACACTGGGGCGAAAAAAGTGTCACATAAAACACCTCAGTGCGAATCCAGTGTACACCAGTGCGCCCCAGGGCAGACATCGAACAAAGCTTTTATTCCCGAATTTTTGTGGACGAGGGAAGGTGTTTACGGAAAACTACACTTTTTTTTTAAATTAACTTTGTGGACTACAAATGAGCCGATCAAAAGCTCATTTGTAGTCCACAGCAAAAAAAATATTTTGTATGTTTTTTCCGTCGCGATTTGAACTCATTTTTAGTTCGTTTTTCGACTGCGCCAGTTAAATGAAAGAGAAGACCTGTTAATGCATTCAATTTCCTATGGCCTTCAAATATTATGAATATTATTCGCATGGGAAAGTGATGCATTAGCGATTTATGGGTTACGAAGCAACACAAATGTTCCGTCGCCAAGTCTGCTAACTAGCATTTGTGTAACTCTCGCGAGTAACATCGAAATAACTATTTGCTATTGTTTTTGTTTTTCTTGCAGGTTGGTCGGAAAGTAAAAAGTAAAAATGTGAAGTATATATGTATCAACATTAAAAAAAAAAGTTCGTACATTTTGCGGTGAATGTGTGAATGTAAGAAATGTTCAACTGCGTATGGCCAACAAAGAATAACGCAAACAGACCATGACTTTTTCTAAAGATTTTTTTAAAGCTGACACAATACTAGTTTTCTTTTCAACATATTTTTGAACATAAATATGTATGTTTGGTAAAAACGCTTTTATTAAAACAATATTTTTTTCGGGTAACTCAAGCTTATTTAGAAAAAAATAAGCTGTCATTTCGAACTCTTCTCTTATATTTTAGAACTTAAATTCGATCGGATTCTTCGCATACATTCGTCTTTTCCGAATATTTCCATAATTTCTGCTACGCCCGGTCCTTCCTATAAGCAAACTAGAAAAAAAGGTTCATACACAATTATAACGAATTTTACCTTAAGTCCACTCAGTGATGTACGCATTATTTTCATCAAAACGGGAAATTTTATTTGGGATTTATATGAATATAGTTTTAAGGTTTCCTTGATATTACTCTTTGAGAACTCAATTTTTTCCAAACTGGCTACAAGTTCAACAATTTGATCTAGAAAAAAATGTTTATTGTCTCTTTTATACATAATTTTATGTAACAGTATGAGTTCAAAGCACCTTGCCAAATTTCGAACTTACAAAAATATCTCATTAACATACGGCGATTCTTAAATCGATTCCTTGTATATGAAACGTATATTACTATGATCAGGGGTTGAAAACGAGCGCCATCTAGTTCGTCTACATCTCCCTAAAGTTTTTCTCAAGTGGAGATTGCAACGTATAGCGAGTTTCATTCAAGAAAAGATTTGCTCTTTCTGTCAAAAGATTTGATCTTTTTCAATTGCGAGAGTTTCATTGCAAGAAAAAGAGCAAATCTCAACACGAAAGATTTGATCTCTGATGGGTTGGCAGATTTGATCTGAATGCACAAATACATGTAAATATTCTTTCGGTCAAACGTCAAATGGAAAATATTTTGTTATTTTTATTGTTTGTTGTGAACTGTTGCTAGCCCGTGCTTAGTCAAAAAATTAACAAATATCAATTAAATATACAAATAAAGGTGTTTTTGAAGTAAGAAAATAGAAATATGGCATTTTAAATATATATACTGTACATGCCTGGTATTTTTGTGTGTGATATCAAATACTGTGTATGCTCGTCAGTGAATGACCAATACTAGGATTAAATGATGAAACAAGTTTCATTGAAGAAATTTTGATTTTCAGATCAAATCTTTGAAATTTGAATGAAACTCGCTAGTAGACTTTTAATCTTCAATACATATGCAATGTTAGAAAAAATGCAGAAGGGGAAGGATGAATACAAAATGTTAGCAGTCAGAAGAAAACAAACCATCGACACTTGGTCGTGTTAATTTTAAATCATTTTCTTATCCAGTTTGCGATAAGAAAATGATTTGAGAATAACACGTCGAACATAGTCGAAAGAACACAGCGGGATGTCTGTAGCGCTTTTTTGAGTATTGAGACGGAAGCAGCGAAGATGGGCTTAGTAGTCAATGAGGATTCTCCGGGTGATTTTTGGTCCCGAATGCATTAATTGCGAGTGGAGAAGAAGCTACAATGAAGAACTGTATCGGCTGTACAGCGACCTAGCCAAAAGAGTAAAAGTTCAACGTCTCCGATGGTTTGGCCTTATAGAGCGGATGGACATCAATGCCCTGGCTCGGAAAATCTTCGATTCCACCACGGAGGGACGGTGCAGGAGGGGAAGACCGAGACTCAGGTGGTGCACACAAGTGGAAGAGAAAACCGACCGACTTCACGTATAAAACTGGAGGCAGCTAGCTAATGAGCGATCTGGCTGGATAAGCTTGTTGGTTATGGCCCAGGTTCACCCCAAACTATAGCGCCACCTAATGTCAGGTAAGGTAAAAGCTTATTTTACTCGTAAACGGCTCCTAGATTTTTTACGAACAAAATTATTGCACAAATGTAGGTGTGAATATTTACGAAATAAAATGGTGCGGTAAAAACGCGACCTATGGGGCCGTTTTTTACTTCGATTTTCTCGAGAACTGGCTAACTGATTACAATCAAAAGTAACATTGAGAAAGATGTAGGTAGGCATTTTTTTTTGTTTTTTTTTTACGTACATAAGTCGTTTATGTTCTTAGGGTTGCATTCTTAATTTATTACTTTTTAGTTAAAAAATCTGTTTAAAAAAATGTTTTTTTGGACTAGTCTTTAAATTTTGTACTTGCTATATATGGCAGATGAGATAATAGTTAAACATCACGTAGCAATGATAGAGGCAAATAATACTGTAAGTGGGACGATTCCTGTTTGTAAACCGCTCTGTAGCATTGTATATATCACTATATATATAACTATAATACTATCATGGTGACGCATTTTGCGCACGCCCACTGTCTCGTTGATTCAGAACTAGCGGAACGAGTTGAATGGTAGTAATAAAGAGAGTCTTTAGAGAATGTTTTTTTTTTAAATAGAGAATAAAGATGAGAGGCAGGTTAGAAAAAGACAGGGCTATTAGGAAAAGGAAAAAAATGCATGCAGTGAGGTGAATTAATTAGTTGTTGCTTTGTTGTTATGAATTTTTTTATGTTTTCGTTGCCGTGTTAATAGGAAAATTTTATGAGGCGAGTTTTGGATTCGTGAATATAAACAAAAAATTGATATAACAATCAAGCATGACATTACGATGATAGAGAAACATATTTGAGTTACTGGCAAAATTCTGTCTGTATGTCTGTCCGTCTGTATATTAAACTACAGCCTAAACGGTTTGGCCAATCGTTTTCAAATTTGGAGCATAAGGTTATTTTGACGTTCTACAAGGAGATTTTTCAATTTTTTCTTTAGTTCAAAAATTAATGGTAATTGTTATATAACCGTTATGTAACAGCTTATTTTTCTGGAAAACGGCTCCAAGAATTTTTATGAAAAAAAAACAGTTTACTACTAACTGTAGGTAAGCATTTTATTTTGGTGAACAAATTTTGTAATATGGTGGACTAAATACGGTACTTCCCATAGGACCGGTTTTTTTTTTATTTTCTCGAAAACTGCTGATCCGATTACTATTAAAATTGATATTCGAGAAGATGTAGTAGGTAGCCTAAGTAATGTCGCATTAATTTTTTTTTGGAAAAAATACTTATTAAAATATACATATGTTATTAAAATATATGTACATATAGGTACATATACCTAAATTGAACAAAATATTTGCAATAGGTATTAGAAAATTAAGGCTAAATTACAATAGAATGCAACTTGGCACACAAATTAATGCAAATAATAGTATCTCCCTTTTTCATCCTTTTAATATATCCGCATAGTTTGCACTTAATTTGTACCTATGAATGGCAAGCAAAATTTAAAACAAAAATTCGTTTCTTCAAGGACGTTTGTATAATATGCATAGCAAGAAGTTTGTGTTTAAATTTTAAGACTGTATGTGTATATTTTTTTACAAACGGCAACGTTTTTTTTAGTAAACAAAAAATTAAAATCCTAAAGAATTAGCCAATTTCGTACGAATGGATAAAATATGTATGTTAGTATAAGTGCTCGTATTCCCTATAAAACAGATATAAACAAAACAAAATAAACAAAAATTCAAATCGCAGTCAATAGACTAACTGCCTATTCCTACCAACAACAAATTCTGTATAAAAAAAAAACCGTTGCTAGGGATTTTTATATAGCAACAAGAGGCTTTGGGAAAATGTAAACAAAAATTTCAAAATATCAAAATTAAAAATATCTGGTCGTAGCTAATGTTTTTTTTGTGAATGAATTGCACTACTGGATCGTTCGTAGTAGAAGTTGTTGTTATATTTATTAAATCGTCGAGCGTTTTTTAAAATGTTGACACTGTATATGTTTATCTACATACATGACACATATACAATGCTAAAGCCTTAATCGAAAATATTTTAATTCAGAATTATGAGGGAAACCTTTATCATCTTGCATATCAATTTTTAAGGGCTTGTGTATATGAACATATCGAATATGTAAATATACATACATATCAAACATGGCATTACGTACAATGATAGAGAAACAAAATGTTGATAGTGAACAAAATTCTGTCCTTCTAGCTCTTTGCAGCCTAAACGGCTAAAGAGGTAACCTTTAAAATTGGTTTGTGTATAGTTCTTTTGACATTCCTCAGAGGAATAAAAAAAACGGTCCTATGGAATGGGCTAAAAACCACCATCTTGAATTTTTTTCACCAATACATATCCCGCACCTACAATAGTACACTGATTTTTGTTCGTAAAAATTCTTGGAGCCGTTTCTGAGAAAAATAAGCTTTTACTTAACGGTTATATGACAGGTACTGTTAATATTTGAGCTAAAAAAAAAATTGCAATGTCCTCTGTAGAATGTCAAAATAACCTTAAGTTCTAAATTTGAAGACGATTGGCAAAACCGTTTAGACTGTAGTCGAAAATACATACTTACAGACAGACAGCCAGAATTTTGCCATTAAGTCAAATATTATGTTTCTCTATCATCGTAATGTCATGTTTGATTGTTATCTCAAAATTTGTAATCTACACGAATTCATAACTTGCATTTCAGTACCTATAAACGCAAGTAAAAAATATCGGAAGTCTGTTAACGGTACCTTTCATGTATTCATTACGTTTTTTTATTTTCACCTCTCTCTAAGCGGCTTTTTGAATTTGCACAAAACGTTATATTGAAAAAATAGGTTGACGAATAAATTTTGGGATCTATATCCCTTAAAATTGGGTTTCCCCACACCTAAGAGTATGCAGCGCCATTTATTCTGCAACTAGACATTTGCAAGTTATTGTATAAGAGCAAGTATGTATCACGAATGCATTACTTGCGTTATATTATATTATATTATATTATATGCATATAATCGCAAATTAAAATTGTAATTGGCTATAAAACTTCTTAATATTTAATAAAAATAAGTCAACAAGCCATCTATCGACATCCCTTATATGAATATACAAAAACCTACAAACATATTTGGTCACTAACTTCAAAGTCCTTACTTTCATAATAATGCCACTGTTGATTAGTTTCATTATTAAGAATCCATAACTTGAATCCATAGCTCAACAAAATAACAAATATAACGTCTTTTCCCTTTTCTACCCATTATAATTATAATCCAAGTCCTTGTACCTATGAACTTTCAATAAGAGTTTTCTAACGAAATTCTATACACAATTTGCACCTAACGCCTATCGGATTGGGAAGCGAAATTCATAATTTACAAATCAAAACCAAAATCTGTTTCTTTAAGGAAATTAATATATATACAAAAAGTACGATTTTGTTTAAATTTTAAGAATTTATATGTATTTTTTTCCATTCTTGCAGATTAACAACACACACACAGGAATGGTTGAGAGTATAAGGTACTAGGCCTTGGCTCCTTAAGGAGCTGTCGCGCCAATAAATGTTAATATGTATTTTTTCGCAAACCGCCACAAAGTAAATCCAAAGAATTCAAAAAATTTAAACAAAAGCTACAAAAAAGGAAAATAAACAAAAATTCAGATGCTTTTCAGTTTTGTCTACCTTCCTAACTGCCTATTCCTACCAGCAACAATTAATTGTTTGCTTAAAAAAACCGTAACCGCAACGCCTAAAAAGCTACATTAAAACGATTTTAACCAATGAAAATGTTTGTATCGTGTGCAAATTCCAAAAAAATTAATTCACCTCAGCTAAGCGAAACAAAACACCCTTAATAATCTTTAATAATCTTCTGGTCTCTTTCTTTTCCTTCCCGCCTTACGTTCTCTTAATTCTCTCTCACAAATCTAGCAGTCACAAGTCAGCGCCATCACACGAGTTGATTCCACAAGATTGTTTGATGTCCCATGATAGTACTATAGGCAATATATATACAATGTCTGTAGTTGAAATTATTACCTTTAATAACACAACTCGAACGATTTTGATCAATTTTTCTTAAAGTACTTTGGTAGCTATGGTCTACAATGGTATTTTATCAATAAAATTTTACTAGAAAATTCTTTTAACGACACATTTCATATAACAGTTTTTGAAATCAAACCTTTAGTTAGTTCCGATGTGCTCAGTGGGCAGCCATTTGTCCAAAGAAATTTAAATTGTTCAGACGTTAGATCAGACAGATTTGATAACCTTTTGCTTGACCATATTAAGATTGTTTTGATATATGATGTGTCGAGAGCGATACTTCTTATAGAAAAAATAATTTAAAAAATTTACGATATAAATTATATTATTAAATTACCTCTGACCATATTTTAAACAGACCATATCCCGAACTATTCCAACTAACTCATCTGTTTCCTTTTTATTAGAAAGTTTTCTTTTGATCTCCAAATTGTTAAAATCGTTAAGTAAATCTTGATTTAATTTACCTGGGTGTGAGTTCAGGTCTTCTATGTTAAACTATTTACATGGAATTTCAAAACACCTCAATACGTTGGAGTTTTTCTTATAAATATGAATATACCAATTTTGAAAGAGATTCCATAGTATATAAAGTAGGTTTATTATGTTGTGCCCTTTGAAATCCTCCTCCGGCTGACATGACATAGTTAGTTAAAGCAAGAGGAAAAATGCCACTTTCTCTGCAACAAGAAGACAAAAATGTTTATTATATAAGGATTAAGATCCTCGATTTCGCCTTTATTAAATTTTAAAATCATAGGAGCAAAATAATAGTTCGCTTAGTTTTAAACAGAAGAAAATTACATATTTTTAAAATTTATTATAATGCAAATTAAAGTCAATTTGGGGGAATCGTATTTGTTGGGTCGGATATGTTGCTTGGGCTTAATTCGAACAAAATGTTGTTGCATGTTGTTTCTTCATATCCGACGGATTGCTTTGCGTCTAGCGCAGCAAAAATAGATGTAGATAATTAACAAAAATGGTCAGTTTTTAATGGTGGTCAACTTTTGGGTTTTTTAAGAATTATACAATTAAACAGATCCAAATCCATTTGTAGTTAACCCATCCATCGGCTTTTAGATGTACTATTAGTTACACTTACATAGATAACATTTTCTAAAGTGGAGCATATTGTTTGTTTTCTTTTTGTATGTACATACTAGCTGACCCACCCGGGGTTTCTTGGGTACGCTATACATTTTCTTGATCCAGACAACAGCACTAGATATCGGGTCCAACAGTAGCAAAACATCACTAACGTGATCGTGTTAATACATAAAATAAGCATAGGGGAAACGGTACTTTAGTTTATATTTTCAACTCAGCTCCACTTATCGGGTCAACATTTTGCAAAAGGGTTTCTTTCAATTATTTTTATTATTATATGGTGTGATATTGAATCAAATCGGACTATACATATGAATTTTAGAAATAAGCAATCAAGCGCAACTCAGGGGTAATTAAAATAGCTTGAGTTACTCCCCACAAGATCAGCTATCTGCCAGTGAAAGTCCCTTAAAATCGACGAAGCCTTCTCCGAGATTAGCCTGATCAAAAAAGAAAGAAAAAATTAAAAATTGTTTTTTTTTTTTTTTTGGTCATAGAAGAACCTAAGTTTACTAATGAAAACATGCAAGTAACAACAGTTAGCATTGGCATACAAAAGAAAGAGCTTACAATAGCAGGTATATACTGCCCTCTAAGGCGCTCTCTAACTGAAAGAGACTATGAAGAACTCATAAATTTGTTAGAACATAACTTCTTTGTTAGTGGCGACTTCAATGCTAAACACACCCACTGGGGATCAAGGCTTATAACAACAAAAGGTAAACCCAGCAGGCCGCAAATACAACTGCGAGATTTATTCTTCTGGTTCGCCAACATATTGGCCATCTGATACTAACAAAATATCAGACCTAATAGACTTTTTCGTAGTTAAAGGTATTAAACGAAATCATATAAGTGTCGAAAGTATTTACAATTTATCGTCAGCAATTTTATCACTGAGTGAAGCAGAAATAATAGAAAAAAGTAATCCTAAGCTCGTGAATAAGAGAACAAAGTAGTACGAATTCAGAGATAAACTTGAAAGTTTTATAAACCTCTATGTTAACAATTAAACAAATTCATCATGAAATAGAAAAATTTATTGCTGATGTGCAACAAGCAACAGGCTGCAGAAGAAAGTACTCCAACAATTTCGAAGTCGAGAAAAAAAGAAATAAAATATCCTGTCGAAATAAGGGAGCTGATATTGAAAAAAAGAAGTGCGCGAAGAAAATGGCAAGCTACGAGATTCCTGGATGGCGTACCAAAAATAAAAGAAACAAAATTGACGCATATAAACTTTACAAACAAAAACATAAGCAATGTTCCAATTTTTATAAACAGTATACCTTACTCCAATACCGCCAAATACCTTGGAATGACTATGGATGCAAATCTTCAATTTAATTTGTTTTAGGTTATAAATATATATAAATGGTGTGATTTTGAGACAAATCGGTCCATAAATTTTTTTTTTTAAAGCGATCCCAGCGCTACGTACATGTTATTAAAATAGCTTAAGTTACTTCTTACATCATTAGCTATCTGCCTGTGAAAGTCCCGTCAAAATCGGTACATAAATAAGAATTTTAAAATGAAGTGAAAAGCGAAATGTGCAGCTATAGCACCACCTGTTGAGAATTTTCCGAATTTCAATTGCTTTCTCGAAAAATTCGTATTTAATAAGTGCACAAAAATATTTATTTATTCATTTTCGAACCGAAACCGTTAAAAAATCGATGATAAAACGAAGAAAAAAATCGCCACCAAACCTTAACAGGAACCATCCCTGGACTAAACTATATTTAAACTGAAAATTTCATAAAAATACGTTGGGCGGTTTAGGAGTCCATACCGGACATACATACATATGCACACACTTCCATTTTTATATATATAGATAGATAGATGTACAGTTTGTACAGTTTATACAATAGTTACATACTATTTTATCGTACTTTAACTCGAAAAGAAGAATTAAAACATTGGGAAGAGGATGGAGAAGCGTTTTTTATTTTGGCGGTTATTTACCCGAATTGATGCGAAAAAGATAAAAATATATAATCATACCCTGTTAAAAATTTAGTGTCCATGATTTCATGCTTTTTGACATGATTCTCCTTTTTAAAAGCATATATTTTGTCTAAAAATGTGATGCAATTATCCAGCTATTTAAAAGTATTTTCTTTACGTTTGGTAAACTTCAAATGAATAGTTTGATTAGACAGAGGAGGAACATGGGAAATTGGGTCAGATTTTCATTCCGGCTACTTAATTTTTTCCCACCGTTTATAATGGGCGTGTAGTGCGTTTTCCACTCACCGAATTTTTCGAATGCTTATATCTCCTTGACGTTTGCTCAATTTAGTACCATCAGAATTAATTAACAATGGCAAGTGCCCATATTGTGGAGGATTCCAACCGAATGCCCTGAGAAAATAAAACAGGAATAACTAGTTAAAAGAAAATTTATTTTGATTTATTTACTTGTAGAGTAATAAGTGTTTTGAAGTGGAAGTTTGCCATTCAACCCCACGGAAAACATGGGTCACCTTCATAAAATGATCATCTACGACATTCGCAAAATGGTATGTCGGAAACCCATCGGATTTAACAACAACAGGATCACCTTCATGCTTCGAGCTATTCACAAAAAAGTTTCCATAAATCATGTCTTTTACAGGACTGGAGAAATCCTCCAATTTGAAACGTATACAATAAGGTGTTCCTTTGGATATGTTTTGTTGAATATCCGAAGAGGTCAGATGCCGGCATTTGTTATCATACCTAGGAACTTGCCTTTGCTTAAGCGCCTCCTTGCGCAACAAATCAAGCCTGGTTTCTGAACAAAAGCACTGATAAGCTGAACCAGATTCAATTAATTTCTGAGCTGCCTTACTATTAAATAAATTAGACATTAAACAAAGACGAGTGATTTTACAAACCTATAAATGTGCAAGCGATTGCTTTGAACGTATGGACCTAGGTTTCCACCAACGTCGGGACCCTCGTCTATAACTATTCCCGACCACTTGAGATCTTCTAATAATGCAGTTGTGGCATCCGAAACCAAACGTGTTTGGTCAGTGTCTTCTATTCTGAGGATTAATGCACCTTTGTATTTCAACTTGAACAAATAATTGTAAAGCGCAGTACGGAGGCCACCCAGGTGAAGATATCCTGAATTTAAAATGTACAGGTCTTTGATTTTGAACAATTTGTTTTTAAAAAACCTGTTGGACTTGGGGCAAATCGAACTCGCACATCATGGAATGACCTATTTAAATTTGATTTTGAAAACAAAACATTCAATATATATTTAGCACCCAGTTTCATATTTTGCTTTAAATCTCTCTATGCCTGATAAAAAAAGCAACATTAGATATTACAGACAAATTAAAACAGAAATGCATAACATAGGCCATAGAAAAAAGAAAACAGAACTGCGACCCGTACCGACCGTACCCTGCAAATCCTGAATTTACATACTTTATATGCGTATGTTCACGAACTTATCCTTTGGATAGGTTACCTTTGCTTTTGTTGTAACTAGCATGGTTAAAAACAGCTGCTTTCCAGCTGATTGCAGAACATATGGAAATAAGCTGCTACCATGCTAATTACAACAAAAGCAAGGTAACCTATCCGAAAGTTACGTTCATGAACGAACCCAATGTGATTACGTGTGAGAAACACCCAAAACTGCAATAATTTAGTAGCCCCATTAAGAAATGTTCAGGGGCCGTTACCAATAAAGACTGAACTAAAATGGTTGGAATGGCGCGGACGGGCCCGTCCGTAAATGAGCGAGAACAAGTAATTCGTATCTTGTGCCCTATATGGATTGCTCCGTTTCGTCAAGTTTCGATGAGTTTTACTTACGGACGTAAGCTGCGGTAGCGGGCGCATTTTACGGACGAAAACTTGACAGCTGGCTTCTGATGGTGTTTGTAATGAAGAAAATTTGACATATACTTCCGCGGCATTCCGTCCGTTATGGGTAGACGTGCTCATTTGACAAACGCATTGAAATGTTTCGATCGATTTTGACACTAGCTTCCGCTTGCTTCCGAACATTATAATTAGCCCTTAAAGTCGCAACCATGGCATTTTTCATTTTGCGGGCGAAGAGAAAATGCGTACGTACACGTACATCTTTTGGTTATCTTGCTTGTGTTTGTTTTTTTTTTTTGTGAACGAACAAATCAAACCAGATAAGTTACCTCTCAAAATTCGAAACAATAGGGTACGTTAAAAACGTAACTTTCGAATAGGTTACCATGCTTTTGTTGTAATTGCGTACGTTCACGAACGTAACTTTTGGATAGGTTACCTAGCTTGTGTTTGGGTTTTTTTGTGAACGAACAAATACAACCAGATATGTTACGTTCGAACACCGGCTTTCGAATTAAGTTCGAGAAGAAAGCAGAACGGAGAGTCAGTCACAAAATAAAAGAAAGATCAAAAATGCGTTTGTATTTAGTTATATATTTATTAATTAGTTAGACCTATCTCGTGGTCGATCAACTTAACTCTGACTCTTCAACCATTCTTGAAAATGCGAAGAGTTCACCCATAATGATCATCCCCGCCATAAAATAGATATTTCCTGCACTGGAGTGCAGGTAATTCGTATTTTACACACACTGCATTTCCAATAACAATAACTATTTCGTCACTTCCATATTTCGTAAGTCTGCCCTCAATATAGTGCAGTGTACCTCCGGCATGCATTTATTCATTTAATTGTTGGTATTTGACACTGTGTAGTACTGTGCTGACCCATATTTGCGGTATTTGCCCTTGGTAGTGGATATTAGATATCCATTGCCAAGAACACTTGAAATATGTATGCATATTGTATATTAGTCAGCTATCAGGCAGAATGAGTGTACTTACTGATGACATGTTTATATGGAGATACACATACGATTCGTCGATATTGTCGGTGGGCAAAAGAATCTTATAAAATAAATGAGAAACGATCACTATTATGGGAAGCAGATGTGATTCATGTGAAGAGAGACCACCATGGAGGAATATGAGGTAGGATCATTTGAAGTGGGTCACTACATTCTTCCCCCCTTCGAAAAAGAAAATTCAAGGTGAATTTTCTGAAAATGGTTGAAAAGCCATTTAGTACATATACTAAAAGTTAACATTTAAAATTTTATTTAAATTTGGTTTTAATATAGGTACATATTAAATGAAAGAGATTTTATTTTTATTTTTAATATATACTTTTTGTTTTTTTTCAAATAAAGTTAATATTTCGAAAAAAAAAAAATTTCTTACATTTTTTTTTCATACATACTTATTTTTTTTAAATTGTTTTTTGTTGGGTAATTAACTATTTTCAGGTAAAGTACATTTTTTTTCTTAATACATAATTTAAACAAATAAAATTGATTTGCAATTCAATATTTTCATAAGTAGTTGATCATTTGTTTTTTATATAAAAATTGTATAAATTTTTTTTTGTATACTCAAATTTTTTTTATTGAATGTTAAATAAAGCTTATTTTTTTTAGAAAAAGAAAAAAAAACTTTTTATAATTAATTTTAACGTTCTCTCGGAAAAAAAGAAAGAAATTTATTTTTAAAAACCTTTAAATTTTATATATTTCTTTTTAAACACCAGTTGTTAACACTAATTTCGGTGCTGTAGACGGGAGGAGTTTGGTTTTTAGGTTAGGGAGGGTTTGTTCATTTCCTGGATTTCGTTACTATTCTTTACAGGTTCTTGTTTCCGTTTCATACATCCAACAAGGCAGTAAAAACAAAATGCTAAGATTAAGACTAATATAGTATAGATCACTGTATATTGGTGTATATCATGGGAGCAAAAGTGGAGTATTTTCTTCAGACTTAAGATCTTTTATTCGCTTTCATATAAGTTTAAGTTCATTCTGGCTTCAGAATTTTACAAGCGCTATCTCATTTTTATTTTTACTGATTACTGGAAGAGTAATGTTGGTTAAAAACGTTGAAATGTTCATGGGTGGTATATAAGAAGAGTGGGAGATTGTATCTATTTCATTGTACGAACGTATTATCAGATCCTTAAATTTGATATAGCAATTTCCCGTGATCTTTAACATAGCCGTTCCTGGCTGGCAACGCTGCTGTGAAAGTGTGAAGTCGTATACAATTATCGCTCCCGTCTTTTTGAGCTTAATATATCAGTTTAATATCAAAAGTTCTTTAATAAATATTTTTTATTTTTTCTGTAGAATCAATATACAATCCTTTTATTCAAATAAATTATTCAGAGATTTTGATAACAGGTAATAAAATTACCTCCGCACTTTGTCGGGAATTTTGATATTTTTGGTGCCCCGAATTTGGAAAACATTTGGAAAAATTTGTAAAATCATTTTTAGAATTGGGAAAACTATAGTTTAAAAGTTATTAACAATTAAAGGTTTGACGTATAGTTAGCAGCACATAGAAACAAAATTAGAGTTTTTTGGTGTCAATCGATGGGGAACAGTTTGGACAAATTTGGAATTTTTAGAATTTGGAAAAGTGTAATTTAATAATAAACAACAAAAATGTAAAAGTATTGACAGAATCTTTAAACAAATACTCGTAACGTTACGCATTAGGACACGTTGGGACATAAAAACGGGCTTATATCTGCCAGTAAAAACGAGTTTTGTTTTTTTATTAATTCGTAAGGTATTCGCTTAAAATATATCAACGCGAAAATAATTGTTTATGAATAATTAGTTTATAATTTTCAAATTCTTAAGAGTAATTGCAAAATTTTGAAATCAATTTTAATACTCTTTATGTTGTTAAGAGGTTAAATATTGTATGTGCAGTCGGAAATCTGTGCTGAATTTGGAATGAATTGAAATGTACTATCGTCAGCCGTTGGAGCCAAGTTGCTTTTATCTATAAGAATTAATAAAAATAATCAATTGACTGAACAAAAAAAAGATTTTTATTTTACCTCTTTTTGGCAGAATCTGCGAAAATGGATCGCAGGGATTCGCACCCGAATGGATTTGTTTTTTACTCAATTGTTGAGTTTTGTTGCTGCAACTGGCTTCTATTTATTGCCTGATCTTCGGAGAGTCCACTTAGATCGGATAAATCAGAGTCGTCCGATGTGTGTTTAGGGTGTTGGAGGATGGAACGTACGAAATATTTTCCTCCTTATAATATATTTACTTTATCAAACAGGTCAAAATCTCATCAAGCACGGGAGATTGCGTTTGTGAAAATATCACATGTATATGTTGTGTGTCTGCTTGAAGAAATATCAAAACTTTTTGATTTTTGTTTAATCAAGCAGCAAGCATTGATGTGTTTATATTCAAGACAGAGACGAGGCAACTTGCTTGAACTAAACAAAATACAAAGCGAACGATAAGAAACTCTACGTCCTTTCAATTCATAATGTTGCTTATAGTAACATGAAACACGTTTTTTAACAGTAACTCTTGATATTTATTTAAATGTTTAAGGTTATAAAAGAAATTATGAGTAATTATGAGTAATTATGAGTAACTAAAAAATTAGTGTTCCTTCCACGCCAAAAACCAACAAACTCTACGTTAAATTTCGTTAAACGTTTAAAAACTCTGTATCTCCAAGTGAGAACAGGCAAGCATGATAATACAAAAGAAAGAGATAATATTCATTGTCTTGTAGGTATATTTTGCTTAAGGGTGCGTTTTCGCATCAGCAACATTTCCACCCCTTAGCAAGAAAGCTCCATCAAACGCTGTCTTGCTTTCAATCTTCTCTACAGCTGATGTTCAGTACCACCAGCTTAGCCACTGGTCTTTCAAAAAAGCCATCCGAAGTTTTTACAGTTGCTCGTCTAACCTGGCCATCCTTTGATAAAATGGTGTTGATAACGATGCCCTTAGGCCATGTATTCCTTGGCAGATTTTCATCGATTATTAGTACCACACTGCCAATCTTTATCTCTTCAACTCTATCGAACCATTTGGTTCGCCGTGTAAGCGTGGGGAGGTACTCACGTACCCAACGCTTCCAAAAAACATTAGCCACCTGCTGCACCTTTCGCCAGTCTTTACGTGACAGAAGTTCTCGATCGTTGTCTTCGATTAGCCCCTTATTACCGTTGGACGACCCAAGCAGAAAATGATTGGGCGTCAATGCTTCTTCGTCTTCATGCCCCACGGTAACATAAGTAAGTGGGCGAGTGTTGACCACGGCTTCGATCTCAATTAATGCTGACTGAAGGCATCATCATTATGACGCTTGTTGCCTGTTACATCTTTTAGGATCTTCTTCACCGTTCCAATAAGCCGCTCCCAACTTCCACTCGTGTGTGGAGCAGATGGGGGATTGAAAAACCACTTCGTATGTGAGGAAATGAATTTGCGTGCAAGTGCCTCTTTGTTGATCAGCTGGAACTGGTTTCGCAACTCTCTTTCGGTGCCGACAAAATTTGTCCCATTGTCGGAGTAAAATTCAGATGGAGTCCCTCGCCTCGCAATGAATCGCTGAATACTCAAAATACAAGAATCGATTGACAATGAAAAGGCTACTTCTATATGTATTGCTCTGCTGGTGAGGCAAGTGAACAAGACGCCCCAACGTTTCACTTGACTTCTGCCTTGTACGACCAACATCGGTCCAAAATAATCAACGCCAACGAATGTGAACGGCCTTCGAAAAGCTCCCAATCGGGCCCGAGGTAGCTGTGCCATCAGAGGAATCCGAGGTTTCGCATCCTTCATACAGCAGTGGGAACATTTGATTCGCACAGTTCTAAGAAAAACTCTTAATGCAGGTATATAATGTTGTTGCTTCACTTCGTTATATACGGTAGCATCGCAATGGTGTCTAAAAAGTCTATGTTAGAAATCAACAATGAGAAAACTCACCCTATTCTGTCTTCATAGAAGTACTGGCCGTTTGGTTTCTTCTTTGACAAATTCAGCGTAATCAATTCTGCCTTCGAGCCGCAGTATTCCATCATTATCAATGATGGGGTTAAGTTTGAACAATTGGCTGGATTTCGGAATATGAATTCCTTTTTTTAGCATAGCAATCTCATCAGCAAACTCCAACCACTGCGACATTCTCCACAAAATTATCTCCGCTTTTCGCAGCTCTTCTGACTGAATAGGCCCACTCAATAAGTTCAGTTGTTCTATGTCGTACGGTGTCTTAATCGAATATGGATTGGTTTTCAAACGCCTTGCTTTTGCTTTTTTTTAACAAATTCTGGCAATACCTGTTGATTAATGCAACAACTCTCCGCAGATGCTGCCAATTCGAAAAACGATTGAAGTCTATCACGTGTGCCTGGATGCCTTTTCCCATTCGACTCTCCTCTTCTTTGATGACAAGCACGTATTTTGCACGCAACTCTTCTTCGCAGATGCCCTTCTGACGTTTGGCAGCTTGCTTGGGCCAATCCTCTTCCGGCTGTAGCAAAAACCCAGGACCCGTAAACCATCTGCTACTCTTATTAAAGCACGGATCTTTTGTCCATTTGGTTTCTTCGTCCGCAACATTCAGGGCGGTGGGTACATATCTCCAATCATCTACCTTGGTTTTTTCTTGTATTTCTCCGACTCGAAACATCACAAATGGTTTGTATATTTTTGAAATTTTGAATTTTGAAATTGTGCCCGCTGCTAATCGTCTCAGCAAGTCGTGCACCCATGAGGGCAGCCTGCAACTCCAGCCTGGGAATCGATACTGGTTGTAATGGCGATACTTTGTTCTTCGCCTCCACCAAAGCACATTCTGTTTCGTCACCATTGGAGAACCTCAAATACGCGACCGCTGCCATAGCTTCCTCGCTGGCGTCCACGAATACATGGAGTTGCATCGAAGTTCCGTCATATTTTTCCAATGTGCTGTAGCATCTTGGAATGCAAACGTCTTCCACCTGCGTCACTAGTCGTCGCCATGACTCCCATTTAGAAACCAGCGAGCCATCTATATAGTCATCCCAATCCAGTTTCTGTCGCCAAACATCTTGGAGAAGTACTTTAATTCTCACCAAGTAAAAAGCCAAGAAGCCCAGAGGATCAAAGATAGACATCAAAGTTCTTAGTAACTCACACTTTGTTGGCAATCTGCTTCCATTCAAAATCTCGTCCTGTGTCTTGATGAATCTCAACGAGAAGGTGAATACATCATCATCTGGTCTCCATCATAAACCCAGCACCTTCGCAATATCTTTTTCGTTGGCACACTCAAAATGCCGGCCCTCCGGATCTTCTTCACCGTTCCAATAAGCCGCTCCCAACTCCCACCCGTGTGTGGAGCAGATGGGGGATTGAAAAACCACTTCGTATGTGAGGAAATGAATTTGCGTGCAAGTGCCTCTTTGTTGATCAGCTGGAACTGGTTTCGCAACTCTCTTTCGGTGCCGACAAAATTTGTCCCATTGTCGGAGTAAAATTCAGATGGAGTTCCTCGCCTCGCAATGAATCGCTGAATACTCAAAATACAAGAATCGATTGACAATAAAAAGGCTACTTCTATATGTATTGCTCTGCTGGTGAGGCAAGTGAACAAGACGCCCCAACGTTTCACTTGACTTCTGCCTTGTACGACCAACATCGGCCCAAAATAATCAACGCCAACGAATGTGAACGGCCTTCGAAAAGCTCCCAATCGGGCCCGAGGTAGCTGTGCCATCAGAGGAATCCGAGGTTTCGCATCCTTCATACAGCAGTGGGAACATTTGATTCGCACAGTTCTAACAAAAACTCTTAATGCAGGTATATAATGTTGTTGCTTCACTTCGTTATATACGGTAGCATCGCAATGGTGTATAAAAAGTCTATGTTAGAAATCAACAATGAGAAAACTCACCCTATTCTGTCTTCATAGAAGTACTGGCCGTTTGGTTTCTTCTTTGACAAATTCAGCGTAATCAATTCTGCCTTCGAGCCGCAGTATTCCATCATTATCAATGATGGGGTTGAGTTTGAACAATTGGCTGGATTTCGGAATATGAATTCCTTTTTTTAGCATAGCAATCTCATCAGCAAACTCCAACCACTGCGACATTCTCCACAAAATTATCTCCGCTTTTCGCAGCTCTTCTGACTGAATAGGCCCACTCAATAAGTTCAGTTGTTCTATGTCGTACGGTGTCTTAATCGAAGATGGATTGGTTTTCAAACGCCTTGCTTTTGCCTTTTTTAACAAATTCTGGTAATACCTGTTGATTAATGCAACAACTCTCCGCAGATGCTGCCAATTCGAAAAACGATTGAAGTCTATTACGTGTGCCTGGATGCCTTTTCCCATTCGACTCTCCTCTTCTTTGATGACAAGCACGTATTTTGCACGCAACTCTTCTTCGCAGATGCCCTTCAGACGTTTGGCAGCTTCCTTGGGCCAATCCTCTTCCGGCTGTAGCAAAAACCCAGGACCCGTAAACCATCTGCCACTCTTTTTAAAGCACGGATCTTTTGTCCATTTGGTTTCTTCGTCCGCAACATTCAGGGCGGTGGGTACATATCTCCAATCATCTACCTTGGTTTTTTCTTGTATTTCTCCGACTCGAAACATCACGAATGCTTTGTATATTTTTGAAATTTTGAATTTTGAAATTGTATCGTCTCAGCAAGTCGTGCACCCATGAGGGCAGCCTGCAACTCCAGCCTGGGAATCGATACTGGTTGTAATGGGGATACTTTGTTCTTCGCCTCCACCAAAGCACATTCTGTTTCGTCACCATTGGAGAACCTCAAATACGCGACCGCTGCCATAGCTTCCTCGCTGGCGTCCACGAATACATGGAGTTGCATCGAAGTTCCTTCATATTTTTCCAATGTGCTGTAGCATCTTGGAATGCAAACGTCTTCCACCTGCGTCAGTAGTCGTCGCCATGACTCCCATTTAGCAACCAGCGAGACATCTATATGGTCATCCCAATCCAGTTTCTGTCGCCAAACATCTTGGAGAAGTACTTTAATTCTCACCAAGTAAAAAGCCAAGAAGCCCAGAGGATCGAAAATAGACATCAAAGTTCTTAGTAACTCACACTTTGTTGGCAATCTGCTTCCATTCAAAATCTCGTCCTGTGTCTGGATGAATCTCACCGAGAAGGTGAATACATCATCATCTGGTCTCCACCATAAACCCAGCACCTTCGCAATATCTTTTTCGTTGGCACACTCAAAATGCCGGCCCTCGTCTTCAACACCTTGCCCAAGAGCAAAAAGCACATCTTTTGAATTCGACATCCAGCCCTTCATTTTAAACCCAGCCTGAGAATGAATTGTGAGTACTTCACCAGCAAACTGCACAGCCTCTTTAACACAATCCACGCTATCCAACAGATCGTCCATGTAATGATGATGCAAAATGCTCTCCACCGCTCGTGGATACTTCACCGCAAACTCAGCAGCATTGGTGTCTTTCACATATAGCGCGATGCTTGGAGAACAACAAGCGCCAAAAGTCAACACCTCCATTTGGTAGACATCCGGAATGCGATCTGCCTCACCATTGCGCCAAAGGAATCGTTGGGCACACTGATCTTCCTTTTGTACACGGATTTGGTGGAACATTTCTTCTATGTCCCCAGTGATAGCTGCCTTATGCAAACGAAACCCGAAGAGCACCTCAGGAAGTAACCTCAGTTGGTCAGGACCCTTGAAAAGCATCTTGTTTAGGGAGACACCATGCACCGATGCTGCTGCATCCCAAACCAACCGCACTTTGCCTGGCTTATTCGGATTGGTTACTATAAATGTCGGCAAGTACCAAATCTTCGGAGACAAAACTTCCAGCTCTTGCTTGCTGACTTTACTTGCAAAGCGTTTTCGACCAAACTGGCTACCTGTTGATTGATGTTCGAAATCACCACTGGATCTGTTCGCATTTTTCTCTCCAAACAGCACAAGCGCTTAAGTGCCATTTGGTAACTGTTCGGTAATGAAAAGTTATTATGCCGCCATAGAAGTCCGCACTCAAAAGCTCCATCGACTCGCTTAGTTGTAGGTTCCAAAATTTCTTTTGCTCTTAAGTCATCACTCGTTAACGTGCGCACTGGAGAAGCGCCACAGTCTTCGATGAGAAAATGTTGTTTGACCAATTCGTGCAAGTTCTCTTCATATTCGCAAATTTGGAAGTTACAATGCGATTTCATCTCACGTTCGCTGCCGCCACTGATGCACCCCAGCCTTGTCTTGAGAACAATCAGTTCATTCCATCTGCCTTAACGCACTTTCAGTGCTATAGTCGCCTTCTCGTTGTTCAGACCAATGAGAATCCCACATTCAGCTTTAGTATACGGCAACAGAGGCAACCCTTTGAGATGTTGGTATTTGTCCAGCAATTCAGGTGACAATGATTGCGATGGAAGGGCAAGTGATTGTACAGTCCTCACACCATTTAGCCGCAAGCTCGGATACTTCTCTTTATCGATGCCGTTTGACGAAATTGACAGTGAAACAACCTCGGAATTTTCTTCTCGGCGGGTTGAGTTGGCCATCCATCGCAGATACAATGGCTTGGGAGTGCCTTTTAGATTAAGCTGTTTTGAGACTGACTCCTCAAGTAGAGTGAGTGAGGACCCACTGTCCAAGAAGGCATATGTACTAACCTCCCTAGCATTTCCCTGCAAGACCACTGGCAATATCCGGAAGAGTGTTCCAACTTCTTTTTCGTTTCGATGAGAGTAACATGCACCGACATATTTTTCACCTCCCACATGCAGTAAACGATGATGCTTGATTCTACAGCCCCCAACGCCACACTCCTTCACACTGTTGCATTTTACTCGCTTAGAGTGCTTAAGACAGATGGAGCAAAGTGTGTGGCCATCGTCCGAATATCTTGTCACTGCTGCTGCTGCTTCCGCCCTTTCATACATCCACTGCCCAAGCCCAACCAGATTTTGTGCTCGACTACCTCCTCTCATACTCATCGCCCATTCAAGTCTCATACCCGGTGGTAACTTGTCAACTAATTTCTTCAAAAGCACTGGATTATTTATATGATCCAACAACCCAGATGCTTCCATGGTGGAACTTAAATTGTTGACCATCAGCGCATAGGAAATAATGGTTTCCAGGCGCTCTGCTTTTGGAGATGGAAAATTCTCTGTTTTCTTTATTAGATCCTCCACAATGTGCTCAGGTCGACCAAAGAGTATTTCCAATGTGGACATAAACATTGGCACCCATGATGGAAGCAATAACTGACTGCTTACTGCTTCAAGTGCCTTTCCCTTCAAGGCTTTCTGGAGTCGTATCAAATTTTCATCATTTGAGTAGTTGCACAACGCCGTGCTGTTGCGATAGCAACTATAAAATATAGGCCATTCTTCTGACTTACCATAAAACATAGGTAAGTCCTTGGATAGACTCTTCCTGAAGCCATCTGTTTTACAGTAAGCGTCCCCTCTGTCTCATCGGCAAGAAGAGATTTGGTGACCCAGTCCTTGGTTCGCTTGAAACTCGGCCCAACAACACTCAAACCAGTGTGATGTGCCACCGAACGTTCATCGCACCTCGAGCCGTCGTCATCCTCTTCAGTTTGTTTGAGCAGCGCATACTTCTTGGCCAAATACTCCCGCTGCTTTCATTCTTTTTCTTCCAAAAGTTTTTTCTCCAGCTCGTTTTCCTCTTCCAGTTGAAGCAATTCGATATTTAACAATCGCCTGCTTTTGGATGAGCCACCACTGCGAGCACTCGCAACTGCTCCTGTGGTATTCTTCTTTGGTGCTTGCGCGCCGCCGCCGCCGTCGCCGCTGCCACCACCGCCGTCTGTAGACTTGATGCTCCCATTGGTTTCTGGTTGACACTTTTTGCAGAACCATTTGCGTTTCTTCACTGAATCGTCAACTCCTGCGCACCTATAGTGTAACCAAACCGAGCATTTATCGCAACATACCATATCGTCCACAGCGTTCTCCTCCAAGCAGATGTCACAATCGCCTTTCTTCGCCATTCTTCTGGAACTATCGGGAGATACTCGAATGTTTTTACTATTTTTTTAGAAATGTTAGTAGGTATATTTTGCTTAAGGGTGCGTTTTCACATCAGCAACACATAATATACGTAAAATGAATGATTGAAGATTTATGCTTGAAGTGTGTATGCAATGTAAAGCAGAATTTACTTACACTCTTCCTCCTCCAATGCTTGATGAGATTTTGACATGTGTATATGCCGCTTTAGGGTGAGATATAAGTGCTTGGCCTTGTCTTTGACGTCAAGATTGTATTTAGTAGCCTTCGGTTTCTTCATGTCAAATAGTGATCCGCCCAATGATTGTTGTTCAACCAATAACCAAAGCAATCTTCTTGTAGATGTTACTCGCAGCTTCTTCGAATGTAGTCAATTCCACGAGCGAGAAATTCATAAAGTAAAATCATTTCTTGGGCAGAACAAGAGAACAGGCCTTTTTTCATCCTTTTTCTTTTGTGCCTGAATTAAACCCTTTCTTGGTCGACGTGGACCATATTTCACTGGAGCACTAGAATTGAAAACTTCTGGTTACGGAACATCTGCCTTAACAGCTGGCTGCGATGTATATCCGTAATCGTGAACCAGATAGTAATTTTGTTTAATGGAGTCTGACGACGTTATGTCGCTGCCGTCCAACTTATAGGCGGTAGCAAATAAGTTTGCTACAATTAAACTTGACTTGCTTGACTGGCTTGACAAGATTCACCACCTGAAGATGTTGACGACATCTTGACCCCATCCGGAATACTATTGTCTTCATCCGCATCTCAGACAATTTCGACCACAAATAAGTTGAGTCTTTTTTCGACAGGTGGCAATTCCGGAGGTACTGTTTGTAGCGATGGTTCTTCAAATGCAGACTTAAGCCAAACCACTGATTGTGCTTTCTTAGCCTTCCGCTCTTTTCGTTTTATATTCTCGTCTGCTTCCTCTTGGCAACCTGGTGTTTGTTGGGAATCCGGTGGCGAATTCATAATTATTTCCTCCAAATCCGATGAGAATGCCAGCCGATTGATAGCGGCATTTGTGCTAGATAAACTCGGTTGCACTTGTTATCTTCGAAATCTGAATAGTTCTTAAATTTCCACTTGCGTGGCTACCCGTATCCCCAGACTTTTGTAGTTGGAAGTGGTTTTTCTTCGAGTTTGCCATTGTGAGAAGACATGCAAGATAGCGACATTTGACCATCAACTTTAGTCGGTTGAATCGGACTACTACATTCCTTATATCCGCACATCGTCATTGCTGGATGAAATAGCGCTAGAAAAAAAAATATATTGATTTACGGAAAATTATTACAAAATAAAATAACAAAGGAATTTTAAAATCTATCTACCTTGAACATGAAATTGGATTTTTTGTTTTGATTTTCGCTGTCAATTGCTTGCGACAGAATTTGGGACAAGAAAACTGGGTTTATATGTGCAAGTGTTTTTTAATTTAATAACAATATAGCCACGTTACGTTACGAATGGTTTATTTACAATTTGTTAATTAATTAATTAACTAAGGTTTTCCAAATTTTAAAAATGGTTTTCCAAATTTGTCCAAACAATTCCCCATCGATTGAAACCAAAAAAGTCCACTTTTTTTTTATATGTGCTGCTAACTATACGCCAAATCTTTAATTGTTAATAACTTTTAAACTATAGTCTTTGAGTCCGAGATCTAAATCATATGAGCAACAACAAACGTAAGAGCTGTCAAGCTTCACCCGACGGCAACCATCAAAATACCTATATAAATAACAGACCGTCTAAAATTCTCAAAACTAATTCCAAAATGTCCATATCTGATTCTGACTTGCAAAAAATTAAATTCATTATCGATGATTCTCTTCATACCGAACTGAAAAAGGCAACAGCAAATTTAGCGTCAAAGGAAGACCTCATTACGCTAAATACAGAGATAACCTTCTTGAGAAAACAAAATGATGAATAAGCGCAAAAAGTTTTTCAATTTGAAGCTAGATGCAACTTATTAAAAGAAGAACTTGAAGCGCAAAGACGTGAATTAAAAGGCAAAAACATTATTTTTTCTATTCCGTTTGTAAACGCTGACCCAGAAAAAAAATACGATGCATGACTCGGTTACTTTTGGACAATGCAGATATATACAAGGGATGCCCAAGCCCATTACAATAAGCAAAAACCACAATTTAATCAGAATGAAGCACTGGCTGTAACGAAAATGCTATGAAAATGCTTAAAAACTCTGCTAGGCTAAAGAACACAGGTATTTACATTCAACGAGATCTCACTAAACAAATGCAGTTAAAGTGAAGAATCCTGCTACAATATAGAAAGATTATTAAACTAAGCAAACCAAACTCCCCCGTGCTAATAAAAAACAACACTCTTCTTATCGAAGATAAAATATTTTATTTAAACAATTATAATAAACTTAAAACTAATGTAAACGATGGCGAACAAGAGTTACAACAAATGTTTGGTCAATTGGATTTCGGAAATGTCACAAACACGATGGTGTCAAATATACGTCACAAAGATAGTACTAGATCAGCACATATTTCTGAACAACCAGTGATACGACTTCAACAAAATCAACAAAGTAGCAGTAGTGTATCAAGAAATTGAGAATTAAATGCCCCCAGCTCAATAAATAATAGTTTTTGTAAAATATTAGCCTATAATATATCTGGGCTTAATAATAAGTTATTGTATGTAGATTTTTTCAATTTTGTTAAAACTTTTGATCTTTTTTTCCTCTTTGAAACACATATTACTAAAGAAAATTCAAGTAAATTTATAAAATATTTTAACGGCTATAAACTTCACTGGATTCCTGCTTCCAAAACATGTATGAAGAGGCGTGCAAGCGGAGGTTGCTTGTATGGAATAAAAACATCAAATATTAAACTATACGATTCTGCAGCCATACAAGAAACAACTGTAATTAAACTATTAAAAAGAAACGATATGTATATAATGCCTCTTTATATAAACTGCAATAAGTGCACCGACGATTTTGAGCAACTCAACAATAAATTATCCGCTCTTACAAGCAAGAGCCTACTAATAATTGGAGACTTTAACGCCAGAACGAGTAACGATCAAGTCACTACAATTAGAGACATCAACAATGTTTGTTTAAACGTTAACTCTAGAACATCTAAAGACACAATATGCAATAGAAATAGTACTGCACTTCTTGAAACGATGCAATTGTATGATTTTATTCTTTTGACTGTACCGCAGGAGACATGGACGGTCAATATACGTTTATTGGAGGACAAGGCAAGTCAGTGATTGATTACTTTATGGTGAATAATGATTGGCTCGACTTCATTAATTAGTTTGAGGTTTCATGCAAAAATAAAACATATGCCAATCGCAGTAGAATGGAAAACCGAACCTGACTCGTCACAAACAAATCTTCAGTTGTTAAGCCGGGGTTTAAGTGGATAGATGAAGAAGCTGAAACCTTTCAACACAAACTAGACATTTGCCTCTCAAGAATCTTGCTGGCATTGAAACTACCGATATTCTTTCAAATAAATTAATAACATGCATGAGAAATTCGGAAGAAAAATTAAGCTCTAATAAAACGAAAACATTCAAACAAAAATGGTTTGATAAGGAGTGTATGAGTGCATTTGCTCTTTTAAATGCATTTCGTAAATGCAACAATGAAGAACTACGAAAATGGTACGTTCAATCAAATTGCCAATATATATGTCTGTGTTTAGCAAAGAAACTTGATTTTGAAAATAAACAAGCCCAATCACTTGGTGAAACAAAGAACACAAAGGAGTTTTGGAAACTAGCGAAAGATATTATTGGTTCCCATCACAGTATAGGCACAGGTATATCCGCCGATGATCTTTCCTCTCATTTTTCGAAACTTCTTCAAACGAATTCCCACTTAACTTTTGCTTATGCTGAACCTTTAATCACCGATGACATATTGGACACCGAGATCTTTATTTGGGAGATAAAAGCAGTTCTTCAAAAAGCTAAAAATAAAAAAGCTCCAGATGAAGATGGTGTACCGTATGAATTTTTTAAAAATGCATCTCAATGTTTTAATATTCAACTGGTTGTGCTTTTCAACAAAATTCTTATGAATGAGGAAGTTCCATCTTCGTTCAAAAAAGCTGTAATCTTTCCAATACATAAAAAAGGTACGATGAAAGACGTTGCCAACTACAGAGGCATATCTTTTATGAATATCATAGCTAAGGTATTCTGTAGAGTTCTTGTTGGCCGATTGGAAAAGTGGGTAGAAGGTAAAAATATACTATGTGACTTCCAGGCTGGTTTTAGAAAAAACTATTCAACAGTTGACCAAATCTTCTCACTGATATCGATTGTCAAGGCATACCATGCTAGGAATAAAAAGTTGTATGTTGATTTCAAAGCAGCGTTTGATTTGGTAAATCGCAATGCTCTAATATACAAACTTATACAGCTAGGTGTCTCAACTAAATTCCTACATGACATCAAAAATATGTACACAGACACAAAAGCTAACGTGTGGGATGGTTCTCATTTCTCTGAATGGTTCACAGCAGATTCTGGTGTCAAACAGGGATGTCCGCTTAGTGCACTTTTATTTGCAATATTTATAAATGACATTTTTAATCATCTTCCTGGAGGAATTAGAATGGCAGGAATCCAAATCAATGTTTTTCTATATGCTGACGATTTGGTTATATTATAAGAATCCAAAGAAAATTTACATTTGATGATAAACCGGCTATTTTCATACTGCAAAAAGTGGGGAATTGAAATCAATACTGAAAAATCAAAAATTATGATTTTCTCACGTTCCAATCGGTTTGAAGTCGGAAACAATTGGGTGTACGATGGAAGGCGTTTGGAAGTGACAAATAAATATAAGTACCTTGGAGTGAACCTTAACTCAACGCTGATTATATAATTAAAGTCTAAGGTTTTCAAGATGAGCGACTGAATAAAAAGATGCTGCTATACGAAGTAAGGAACAAGGACTGGTGGTTTGATAAATGGCAACGGATGGCCAATTCCTTAGGTGAAGAAATACAAATTGATCCAAACGACATTCTTGGTGTAAAAGAAAGGCCTTACAAAATTATTGAGCTCAATGAAGACTCGGTTCGGAATCTATTTGAAGAAACAGCTACTGAATCTGAAAGCCGTATATTATACAGTCAGTTAAAATTTAATCTGAGTAGTAATAATTATTTCCACGATTCTCTAAGCACAGACATTTCTTTAATATTTAAAGCAAGATACGAAGTACTTTGTCTAAACGGAAGACCTTACAATGGGAGTTACAATCAGTTCTGCTCATTATGTAACACAAGATCCAAAGAAGACTGCTTCCACTTTATAAGTGTATGTCCAATTTTTAGACATAAGAGATTGCGTATTTTGGAAAATTCTCTCTCTCAATGCAGGATACAATACAAATATTGGATGGACCAGATTGGACCCAACTTGTCAATTATCTGAAAGAAATTTGCAGATTCAGATTCATGACGGAATATGATTAATCTCTGTATGTAGTTACGTTAAAAAAAATAAAAAGATATTTAACGAATATATACTGTATATTAAAACAATAAAGTATATTTAAATATAAAATCAATAAAAGAAATTAAAGTTGTTAGTCGAGCTGACGGCAAAGCCAAAGCTTTTAAATTCTAAAAAAAACCTGTGTAAATGTATATATCTAAAATTGTAATTAAATGAATTCATTACTTACTTACTTACTAACTTACATAGCCGTTTCTTGAAGTGTGTAAGTTGTTAAATCGTCCTTGCAAATTTCATCTATTTCATAACTGTGTGTGGTAGAGAATAACCATTTGTTATGGGTAGAAAGTTGTAACCATATGTTTGAAATATTTGCCTCTTTTACTTTGCATGAGGATGGTAAAATTTCTGATTTTCGTAATAATTCTACCTCGCAGTTTAATAGTTTTGAATTTTAATTGAACAAAGTGTGTAGCATTGGGCATAAGAATGTGTTCTTTTGGTTTTTACAATTCGCTAAGTCGTTTGCATTGATAGAACTGTAGTATTCTTAATTATAATCTATTATTAGATATTCTGTTGCGGGGTGTATGAATATAAAATGGTTTTTGATATTTGTAGGTAGAGGGATAATAATAATCCTAAATTCATTAATTACTTTTTGCTGACGTATAGTCGCACTGATTGTACTAATTTGGTAAAGAGTAGGAATGTTATTTGACACAATCGATGAAATTTTTGTACCACTAGGAAGGTCTTGTTTGATTTTTAGTAGCGCTGTTCTTAGCTGATTTGGAGTAACTATGACTGGATGTGGTTTGCCAAGGTTAACATTACTAACCAGGTCGATAACTTCATCTACAGTGTTTTGGTAACGCATAATTATCAGAGTAATTAAAGTGGTTAAGGACTCGATTTCGGAAAATAATTGCTGTTCATGATTTGCATTATTTATTTTGTTTGTTAATTCCCTAATTGTTTCAAATTTTTAATTTCTTGCAAAAATATGGGACTCTATGGCCATTGCGGATTTATTGAAAACATTAGATGTATTGTTTGGTTCTTCACCAGTGACAACAGATGTTTTTCGTTTGATTCAAGTTTTTCTATTTGCCTATCGTAGTACTCGGCATCCTCCTCACTTAAAGTTCCAAATAAGGTTATACTTACAATCCCTACTGCATTTAGTAGTGCTCGTTTTTCTCTGTTACTGTTTACTGTTAGGAGACTATATTTTTGCGAAACATCGATGAGTAGATGGTTTAGTTCGCTAGTTGCGCTATTGCATAAGATGTCGCAACTCACTTTGCCTTGCAATTGCACACATAAATTGTTTATTTCTGCAACATAGAGGTGGGCATGTTCTAAAGCTTCAGTCAGTTTTTCTAAGTCATAGTACACTATCAGCCTCCATTCGATGGAATACAATTCAGCTTTTCCCCATTGCTTAAAGTAAATGCCAGGGTTATTATTTATAGGAGAAATTAGTAAATTTCCCCTTGCACGTAGAAATATTCCTATCCACATGAACAAAATCCTTGGATCCGTTTCTGTAAAACGTGAAATTTGTTTTTAGCTAGATTTGCTTTTTTGTGTGTCTGTGTGTGTGTTGTGTGTGTTTGAAGGATTTATAGAATTTTGTACTATTCGTCAAAAAAATTTAAGTTGTTATTGTGAATTACTTTAGTTTTTCTTCCTACTCGAATTATAGTGTTTTCTGTGGATAGTATTTTCACGACTTCATAAGGTCCAACCCACAAGGAGGTTAGTTTATTTTGTCTAACGTTGTTTTTCAAAAGAACTTTGTCACCAACTTTAAAACTTTTAAAGTGTGATTTCTTATCAAAATATTTTTTTGATGCTTTCTTTTTGTGTATAAGGACTTCCCTTGCAGCTTCATACCCATGTTGCAGGCGTGCTCTTAACTCATTGGCATAGTTATCGTAGTTGTAGCAAATTTTAGGTGATTGGGTTAGTGAGCTAGGGATGTTAGGTGGAAATCCCTAAAGGTGTTCATAGGGTGTGAGCCCTGTACTAGAGTGAAGGGTGGTGTTGTAAACGAAAATTTCATAGTGAGTCCATGTGTCCCATGTAAGTGGATCTTTATTAACATGATGTCATAAATATTCAATCAATGTCTTATGGCTTCGTTCTAGAGCTCCATTAGTTTGTGGGTGATATGGTGCTGTGTTTAATTTTTTTATTTTCAGAAGTGAACACATCTCTTTGAACATGACGCTGAGAAAGTTTGCGCCTTGATCTGTTAATAATGATGACGGAATGCCGTGCTGGCATACAATTTTTTCGGCAAAGACTTTTGCTACCGTTGGAGGTTCGGCATGAGAAAGAGCAAATGCTTCTGAAAATCTTGTAAGGTCCTCTTGAAAGGTTAGTAAATATTTCTGGTCATTATGACTTACGGGCAGGGGGCCAACTATGTCTAAAGCAATTCTTTCAAATGGCCTTGAACTGGTCGATGTGATCTTCATTGGTAAGGGAGGATTAATTCTACTTTTATCAGGTTGACATGAAGCGCACTTGCAGATATAGTTCGTAATATCCTGTGTCATTGTAGGCCAGTAGTATTTGTATTTGATTCTTTTTAAAGTTCGTGACACACCTTGGTGGCCTCCGAAAGGTAAATCATGATATTCGAATATAGCTGTTTGTATAGTTTCCGGATCGCATAGAGTAATTCTTTTGTTGGTATATAAAAAGATCGTTAGGTGTTCTTTCTCGAAGACTTTTTTCTATTAATATTTTGAAATTATTTTTGGTGTTGTTATCTAAGTTTAGTAACGAAAAACCTATTAGCTTAATTTTTTTGTTTTCTATTGTATTTCTTACGTATGTCAGGCATTTTTCTGCCACAACTTCATCTTTGGAACTTTTAATGAGTACTGGTAATGTGACTACATGATAGAACTCGGTTTCAAGACTCTTACCTATGTCCGATTTTACAAAGTTTGGTATTAAATCCCGGAGCACTTTCTCGTCTGGCGAATCTACTAAAGGCAATATTATTACTTTATGAGGAAGCTTTTTGTCTTAGTGGATTTCACCGTCCTTGTCTATTAATGAAAAACTAGAAACTATCTGTATTTCTTTTTGAGGTGGTTCGATTTGTTTATTTTGTTTATTTGTTTTTTCCATTTCCATTTTATTCTTTTGCGCATTAGGTATACGACTTAGTGCATCTGCATTTGAATTCATTTTACCAGGTTTATATTTTATCGTGTATCCATATTCAGAAAGTAAAATTCTCCATCTTGCTAACCTAGACATTGGGTTTTTTTAATTTCGTAAGCCATTCTAAAGGCTTGAATGTCCTTTTTGAGCAATTTTGTCAAGGGTTTGGCTATACTGGAAAAGTTATTAATGAATTGATTTTGATTATATCGAGTTTAAGATCTTCTTTGAAAATAATGCAACCTAAGTAAATCAATTTCTTTTTAACAAAATTTCATTTATCAAGTTGTAGTTTTAGGTTGTGCTCACGGTCGAAATTTTTTTTCAACTTTATATTATGATCGTTTAGATCATATCCATATACAACTATATCATCAACGTAAACAAAACAATGTATTCCTTGTAATCCCATTAGTACAATATTCATCGTTCTTTGGAAAGTAGCGGGTGCATTTTTCAGACCAAACGGCATACGATTTTATTCGTTAAGGCCGTAAGGTGTACTAAAAGCAGTTTTTTGTTTGTCTTCCTCGCTAACCAGAATTTGATGAAACCCCTTAGCGAGATCAAGGGTGCTAAAATACTTTGCTCTGCCTAGTTGATCCGAAATTTCAGAAATATTTGGTATAGGATATGCGTCTCCGACTGTAAGTTCATTTAATTTTTGGAAATCTACTACAACTCTTCATCGTTTTGCACCCTGACTATCAGGTTTCTTAGTGACAATCAAAAGTGGGGAGTTCCAAGGACTAGAACTTGGTCTAATTATAACATCTTCCAGCATTGCACTTACTTGTTTTAGAATTTCCTGTTTTTGACTTTAAGGGAGTCTATATGGTCTAACAAAAAGGGGTGGTTTACTTGTATCCGTTTTTATTTCGTGAAACATTATATCTGTATACGTGAGGTGGTCTCCCTCAAAGTGAAAAAGGTCATTGGGCCTGCACACACGAGATGATTTCAACCTGGGGAAAAATCGGTTTCAAACCTTACTTCAAGCACACACGGGATGAATTACTCTGGTGGAAAGGAATGTATACATGAAGTTCATTCTTATGTGTTAGTATTTCTTTTTATAGAATTGCATGTTTCTGTAGATGCTAACCTCCATTATCCGTAGATAATGACACCCTTTCCTCGACTATTCGAGAAGGGTTGCCGCTTGTCTCCTCCCGAACACATTCGTTTCCCGAATTGTGTTGCTGAGGATAAATGTCCTCGCCCGAGTGCCAATTACTGTATCCTGGTGTTATGTTGTAGTGTCGGAGATTATTTTTAAATGTGTTTCTTCTATTATCCCCTTCTTGATTATTGCTGTACGAGAGAGTTCGATTGCCTAAGCTCTGCAATTGTTAATAGAGATTTGTTTTTTTACAATAATCACAGGTCAAAAAGTGTGTTTCCTTTTTCAAAGGTTTCTCCTTAGAAAAACTGGTAAACTGCGTGTTTTTGTAGCAGGTATCTTGTGTATGCCCCTGCTTAACACAGATATTGCAAAACCTTGCTGTTTAGCTATTAACGGGATTCGTATAGCTAGAAAAGGAAGAGCTATGGTTTATACGAGCGGCATGACCTTCAACATGACTATGGTTTTTTTTATCGACCCCGCCATAAGATTTCGTTATAAGCTTAACCTGCTCGTTCTTCAAACCATCCTCAAAAACTTGGATTGCTAGCTTCCGATTTTCTGCTACAAGGAATGCTCTTACAGTTTCATCGCTGGTTGTGGCAAAAATAGCGAAGTTAAGACAATTAAGAGCTGCTAGAACACGCTCACCAAACTCTTTAACAGTTTCTTTGAAACGTTGCTTTGTGGTAACAAGTTCATTGTGAGCAGATGACCGAGTTCTCACTTTCTTGAATTCAGCCTCTGATTTTTCTTTTAGGCTCTTCAAAGTAAGGATGGAGTGGTGTTGTGTCAACTCAAAGGCAGAACCATGTAGCCTAGTTTTCACAATTTCCAAAAGTGTTGGTTGGTCAGTGTCTTTGATTGAACAGAAAAGGATGAAAGGAACTTAGCCAATTCTTTTGGTTTTCCATCAAAAACGGGAATGATGTTGAAAACATCAGTTATCTCTATTTGTATGTCCATTTCTATATTCTTTTCTACAATCTGTTCAGAAGAATGAAAAGGTAAATTTGTAAAGAGATCAGCAATAGCGTTGGCTTTCTTAGTTGCGTTTCTCGTAATTTGTAAACGATGAATTTTCGTAACGAAATCGGAATTGGAAGGGGAAAAAAACAGTTAAGGAAAACGAATGACGAAATATATAGCAAGAAATAAGTTATGTGTATACGATATAAATATTACTAAAAGCTTAATTTTTGTTCTTTTACCTTACAAGATAATTTTGTTGCGATACTATTGATGCTGTAGTTTCGCCTGTTAGAGTTGCTCTAGATGTTGTTGCTGCAGTTGTTAATCTTGCCCAGTAAGCTTCACGCTCTATAGATGATAAACACTCTGGGCCTTGTTGTTACACTTTAAACTTTTTTGTTTTGTTTCTAGTGTTTCTAGGGATGTTTGTTCACTCTGGGTCTTTTTAAAAAAAATTTTTTTTTTTTTTTTTACACTTTTAACTTTTTTTTTTCACTGTTCCTGGTGTGTAGCGCCCTTAATATAGTGCAGTGTACCTCCGGCATGCATTCTTTCTTAAATTATTGATATTTGACACTTCATTCTGTGCGGTACTGTGCTGACCCATATTTGCGGTGTTTGCCCTTGGTAGTAGATATTAGATATCCATTGCCAAGAACACTTGAAATATGTATGCATATTGTATATTAGTCAGCTATCAGGCAGAATGAGTGTACTTACTGATGACATGTTTATATGGAGATACACATACGATTAGTCGATATTGTAGATGGGCAAAAGAATCTTATGAAATAAATGAGAAACGATCACTATTATGGGAAGCAGATGTGATTCATGTGAAGAGAGACCACCATGGATGAATATGAGGTAGGATCATTTGTAGTGGGTAACTACTGATAGGTTACCTCTCAAAATTCGAAGGAAAAGAGAAACACAGTCAACTGTTCATCAGCTGTTCACGTGTTTAGAAAAGTATCCATCAAAATTTTAGGATACCTTTGGATTTTATCTCTGTTTCCATATGTTCTTCAATCAGCTGGAAAACAGCTGTTTTTAGCAATGCTAATACAATAAGAACAAGGTAACCTATCCGAAAGTTACGTTCGTGAACGTACCCATTAGCATGGTTAAAAACAGCTGTTTTCCAGCTGATTGAAGAACATGTTTTTAGCCATGCTAATTACAACAAAAGCAAGGTAATCTATCCGAAAGTTTTTTTTTATAATTGGCCTGGCAAGGCATTCCACATTCGCGTGGTACGGCTAAAGAAAGAATCTCTGTATTTAACTGTACGTCCGAAGTTGGGCTCAAGGGTAAATTTATGGGCATTCCTAGCAGCGCGATTATTACGGTTGAATTTTTCAGGGGAGGAATGTAGCTGGCTATTTTGCTAGAGCATTGATTGTAAAAATAACGGTAAAATAACGAAAGGCACGAAACATTACGACGGTGCTCAAGAGATGAAAATGTTTCTATTATTGTTCGGTCGCCTATCATTTTCAAAGCTCTTTTTTGTATTCTGTCTAAAAAACTCAAGTGTGTAATAGGAGCACCTGCCCAAATATGGGAATTATACTTAAGTTTTGGACGAATATACGCTTTACCGTAGCCAGATCAGAAGGGGTAAAAATATTCTTGCATCTTCGAAGGAAACCCAGACATCTAGCAGCATTTTTGGCGACTTCGAATGTGTGGTCGTTCCACAGAAGGTGGTCTGTAATGCACATACCGAGAACTGATAGGTGTTCTGTTTCTTCGATACAAGTGCCACTCATCGATAGTTGCAATGGGGGTACGTTTCGCTTTTACGACAAAAGACAACATTGAGTTTTTGAAGCATTAAATTCAACACGATTTCTTATTCCCCATTGTACAATGCTATCAAGATCAAAATTTAATGAACTAATCATACGCTGCCGTTGCAGTTCCACATCCGAAGCACATAGATGAGAGTCTGGAAACGAATATGAAAAGCTGAGAGTGCTGTCGTCAGCGAAACAATTAATTGGATTAGTAGTTTCAGATAATAAGTCGTTGATAAAAATCAGGAAGAGAGTTGGAGATAAAACAGAGCCCTGGGGCACACCAGCATTTATTTTGTGGGTATCAGACTTAAATCCGTCCAACACAACTTGTATTGACCGGTTCGAAAGGTAATTACTAATTCAACGAAAGAGAGATTCATCGAGTCCAAATGCACGCATTTTCGATAAAAGGGCTTGATGCCAAACTCTATCAAATGCCTTTGAAATATCAAGTGCAATAATCTTACTTTCACCAAAACGGTGAAGAGATTGATTCTACTTTTTGGTGAGATAAACCATCAAATAACCAGTGGATCTATTGCTGCGAAAGCCGTATTGCCGGTCATTAAGATGCTTTCGGTCCTCAGGATATTTCTTTAGCTGAAGGTTAATCAGCGTTTCCATGACCTTAGAAAGAAGGGACGTAAGTGCAATTGGTCGATAGTTTGAGGGAGAGAATTATTCGCCTTTTTTAGGGACAGGCTGGACAAATGCTGTTTTCCATCCGCTCGGAAAGAGGTCAGAGGAATAGGACAGATGGAAAAGCTTACGCAATGGTTTTGCAAGCGTTGAAGAACACCTCTTTAGATATAGCGGGAATACTATCCGGGCCAGCGGATTTGTGAATGTTAAGATCTTTTAAGACTCTTGCAACTGAACGAACGCGGAAGAAAATTGGTCCCATAATGTCATTTACGTTCTCAATTACAGGGGGATTGATAACACCTGCCGAAAGCATTGAGTTTGCTGCAAATAGGGCTACAAACAGATTTGCTTTTTCTTGGGAATCGACAACAGGTGTATCGTTAAAGACGAGCGTAGGAACCGATGATGACGAAGAATTCCGAATGTTTTTCACAAAAGACCAAACATTTTTACTTCCTTTGGGACATTGAAGAATTTTTTGACGAATTTTTTGCTCATGTAAAAATTTCGTCTTGCGAATGTGAGCATTGCAGGCCTTCCTAGCTTGTTGAAACTTTTTCCGGTTTTCCTCGTTAGTGTTGGCTTTGTAACAACGGAAACTTACATCTTTCAACCTAATAACCTCTTTGCAGCTCGCATCGCACCATGAGCTATTTTTAGGTTTGATACTCTTTGACCTATTTGGTATAAAATTTCTCATTCCTAAAAGAATAATATTTATTACCAGATCTGCACTGGAGTCTACGTCACTACCAAGGAAGAATAGTGACCAGTTAAAGGTCCTAAAAATATTATTGAGACCGTCCCAGTTGGCTTTCTCGTATTGCCAGACGGTTCTCCTAGGGATTTTTCCATTAACTTTGTTTTCTTGGCACGAGAAATTTGCAGAAATGACGCAATGATCAGATGTGCCTAGAGGTGAAAAAACACGAACAGTGTATTTATCCGGATCGGATGTAAGAAACAAGTCTAGGGTGTTGGGAGTTTGACCTGCAATGTCAGGAACTCGGGTTGGCTCGTCAATGAGCTGAGTAAGTTGGTTGAGCTCAGCAAAAATCTCAACATACCTTCCTTCGGGTGTTGTCTGACCAGAATAACGGAGCCAACTAGAATTGTGTACATTGAAATCGCCCGTAATTACGATTTCAGTGTGAGGATAATGGGCAACAATTCTCTGGATGGAGTCAGACAGAGCATCAAATTCATTTGAAGTTGACACACTGTCTAAATTTGGGCTCCTGTATGTAAAACAAGTGTGGATGATGCGCTTGTTAACCGTGAATTTGAACCACATGAAGTTAAAATCTGAGTTAGAACACAGACTGTATTTGGGTTGAAGTTGGTATGCAACATCATTCCTAACATAAACAACGAGGCCATGGTGGGCAAAGAATAATGGCACTAAATTATATCCATGCAGGTTAAATTCCGTGTGGTCGGTATTTTCACCTACCTGGGTTTCACTTAGTGCAAAAACAGCTGGCCTGTTTAAGGTAGTGTAGACGTATACAGAACAAAAACTTTCTTAACCCACGAATATTTGCGTAGTCAACCCTGAATGTACCCACCATTTTAAAAAACAAAACTTAAAAAAAAAAACAAAATCAGACAATAAACTATAATTAATGCACAACTAAGGCCCAATTTGAGTTTTTCAATTAAATGATTATTAGTGTTATGCCTTAATAACAATTAAATTGAGGCGCCCCTGGATTTCTTAGTGCACATAAATTAATCTATCCGATAACGATCTAGCTTAACCATTGATTAAAACCAAGAGCCAAACACAATCGTCTGCGAGGAATGGACAAGGAATCAAGGGAAGGGATTACCCGCCGCATATTTTATGCAATTAAGTTTTTCACTTCGCAACAAAAAAAAAAAAACTTGTTTGGGCACTGTATTTAATCCAGAAGGCACACTGACAAAAAATTTTTTCACAATGAACTGAACTGCATTAAATTTGTTTTAGCGCGCACGTGACTTTTATTTTTTTTGTGTATATTTCGGGCTATTTTCAATTTTTTTTTGGTAATAGAGCCGACAACAATTAGACAAGTTTTTGTGTACACATTTAAGCGCAAAAAAAAACAGAATGGGCGAACAATAGGCCGACACTTGATTAAGTTTACATTCCGCGCGTGCACAGCCGATGGGAAGCTGATCGACACTGTTACCTTGCTTATGTAGTAATTAGCATAGTTAAAAGTTTTGTCAACACGTGAACAGATGACTTCGTTTCTCTTTTGCCTCGAATTTTGAGAGGTAACCTATCTGGTTGGATTTGTTTGTTTACAAAAAAAAAAAAAAAAACAAAGGCAATGTAACCTATCCAAAAGATACGTACTTGAACGTACGCATTGCTACCTCTTGGATTTTATTCGTACACAAACCCACAGTATATTTTTAAACAATTTATCAGAAACCTCATCAACTTCGAACGTAAGCAATTTTAGAATGCCTTTAGATTTTCTCTGTTTCCATATGTTCTTCAATCAGCTGGAAAACAGCTAAAACTATAAACTGTGTCTGATTACAACAAAAGCAAAGTATTCTATCCGAAAGTTACGTTCGTGAACGTACCCAATTTTATTGCCAGTTGTCGTTCTTGTTTCCATGGACGTATTATATATGGTATGGACTGCTAGTTGCCTACCTCAAGTTGGTTCCATTTTAGTTTCAGTTATTTTGAGCGACACTTGCCCTCCTGAGTACACTAGAGGGGAAAAAATTAAACCTCAATTTTGACATTTCATCCAGTAATCCCAGACTTTGGCAACAGGTTTTCCCACGTTGGCATGTTAAAATTTCCTTTTTTCTCCCCGTGTTGTTTAGAATATCCCACAATTAAAAATAATCCTTTTTTCCTTCTATTGCTTTTAAACAACAAGAGGCAAAATACCAAAGATGTCTCACACTTCTATAGATGGAATTCAAAAGTGTCAGTTATGTTTTACCGGTAAATGCGACTTTTTGAATTATTAAAAACAGATGTCGCGAGCTTCTATGTCAACATTTTAAGTAGTTATTTTTTTTCCTGAAGTGAGCTTGAGTGAGAAGGAGAGCTAGCATCGCATTCTCAATGTTGGCGACATTTTTTTGACAATAGTTGTATGAAGCTGGCATTAGACTACCAGTCCATATATCATGGACGTATTATAGTATAGTTATGCGTGAAACAGATTGAACCAGCAACAGCAACAGCACCAGCAACAGCGGCCGCCATTAATTTAGAACCAATGTATTTCAATGGCTCAAGTTAGATTAGACCAGCAACGTCACCAGCGTCGTTAGACCAAAGTCCTAAATATGCTGTTGCTGTTCCACTGCTACCAACTTTGAGCAAGTGAAATTCAGGGGCAAAAGAAAACTTCGTATACTTTTTTATGACACAAAGTGTCAAACAGAAGTAAGCAGACGATGCTTGTGCTGGTGGCAATGTGTTTCAATTTATTTTGCTGGTCAGCGTGCTGTTTGCTGTTCAATCTGTTTCGCGCTTTACTCTCTATGGTTTCATGTTCCATAAATTCGGTTTTATCTAATTGAATTTTTAGGTTTGCGGCTTTTTAAGTTTTAATTTTTTTTTGAAAGAGAATCAATATGTTCCATAGGCTAGTTGAGAAAACGATTATATCATCAAGATAAATGTACAAGACGTACCTTATTGATGTGTTCCGCAAGGATGGAGTTAATGAGTCGTTGGAAGGTAGCCCGAGCGTTCTTTTGGGCAAATGGCATATGTACAAATTAGTAGTGGCCATTGTCTGTTTTCCGGATGTCTTCTTCGGCTATTTCGATTTGGTGGAACCTTTTCGCCAAATCGAGTGTGGTAAAGTATTGTGATTTACCTAATTTATTGAAAATGTCTTCCATGTTAGGGATAGGGAATTTGTCGTTGAATTTACGGAAATCAAAAACAACACTCTATTTTTGCTTCCCCGAGGCATCCAACTTTTTGGGAACAACCCAAATTGGAGCTGAATACGGAGATGTGCTGGGCGGATGATTCCTTGTTCCAGCATTTGTTTTATTTGTTTGTGCACTTCTTGTTTATGCACTTCTGGGTATCTGTAGTTTTTGACATAAATAGCTAGGTGGTTTTGATTTCATGCTTTATCGCATGGGTAAGAGAGGTCATTACCCTCTTGGTAAAATATATTTTTATATTTTAATATAATTTTTGTTCATTTTGGACATAATTTAGATTCAAACACATCAATAACTTCTTTAAATAAAGTAGAAACGGTTGACTGTACTAGGCCTGAATAATTTCCACCTTCTGCTAGAATCCTTAATGTGGCTGCGAGTTTGAGAATACAGACGTTGAGCTATCCAAAATTGTAGGATCGATTTTGGTAAAATCCAGTTTTTATTTTTAGTTTATTTTTTTTCAAATTTTGTTACGCAGAGTTAAAGACTATACATTTACAGCTGATCTACAGAATTAATTTGACTACACATATCTTTCCAAATGTAAAATTTAATAGAAATCCAACGAGCTGAAAATAAGAAATCGTTATACCTATGAAATGCACCGCCCATAGACTGCGGTTAATTTTGTTTCGATATAATGATAGCGAATACCTACAAATATAATAAAATATAATAAATTTCATAAAAATCGTTATTGCAATTTTCAAGAAAAATAAGCATTTCATTAACGGTTATACAGAAGGTATAATTAGTTTTAGCCCTATAAAAACCAAATAACCACACATATTAAATTTGAAGGTAATTATTTAAGGCGTTTAGTTTGCATATCGTTATATTCACACAGACAGCTAGACAGACATTTTTGGTCACTAACTTTTTTAGGTTTTTCTATGATTGTAATGTCATGTTTAATTGTTACCTCAATTTTTTTATATTCACGAATCCTAAACTTGCCTTATTCAAAATGTTGGTAAGCAGGATTAATAAGCTTACCTACATAGATGTTTTAAGCTATAAAATGCAATAAACCGTTACCGAGAAAGTAAAAAATAAAAAAATGACAGTTTGCTAGTGCGTACGAGAAAACGTAAGGTTAAATTAGCTTTTAAATAAATAATTTTTAACGTTAAAGACAATATCTTCTCTTTGTTTCTATAGAAAGAGCATTCGCTGAGTGTGGTAATTTGTTTCAAGATATTTTAATTTTTCAAAATATGAATATGTCGTAGATGATAAAAATGGTTAAAAATTATTTTTGAATAGCCTACCTATTTATTATAATGCTTAAAAGAAATGTCTACCTTCTACCTCACTGGAAACGTAGACCCATTCGCGGAACTCTTAAAAATACATAACCTTCTCATATCATTAATATCATTACCTTTATGTACTACATACATTATAAATATAATGTAAATCCAAAATATCCGCACAAAACAAAACCGCAACCAAGAATAATAAAAACCCGTCCAAACCAAAATAAACATGACCTACAACAACACCACCCAATTTTTACTCGTCTCGTCACCCAGACATTTCATGATACATAAAAAGGATAAACATTTCACAAATTGATTGTGTTTGTTGCGTTTTTACTCCGCCTTTTGGTATCGTAAGGTGAAAAATGCTTTGAGGATTTTATTTGTATCCCTTCTAAACAGCGGTTTAAGAAATGGAATATGAAATAACAAAGACGAGACCCAAAATTATATGATAAAAAGAAAATATTTTCTGTTTGTTAATTTACTAGAAATAACATGCGAATAATTAGATTTTTCAATTTCAAGTAGAGATAGCATTTCAAAAAAATATCTTAAGCTCCGTCAAAATTCAAAATTCCAACACAACTAATTGAACACTTTTTATGCAGTACATAACTGAGCTTCCTTCTCTCTAACGCAAACACACATGGAATATTCATGATTTTACAATGGTCTCTTATATTCAAAATTAGATTGTCTAGTCCATCTGCAAATAAAATTTGTTAAATTCCTTATTTAACAACTACTATACAGGTCCAAGTAAATAAAACCGACAAAACTTCAGGAATTTACTTACTGATTAAAACCAACGCTTCCAATTTTAATTATATTTCGTGTTCACGACAACAGAATTTGCTCTACATGGGTATAGCTTGGTGCCATTACTCTTTTCTCATCATGGTCTCGTGGTCTATGTTAGGAATGATATTGCTTGCCAGAGCCTTCCCCAATATGGGCAATGTTCCAACACGGACTTTAACTTCTTATGGCTCAAATTCACTGTCCGCAAGCATGTCATTCATTATTGTTTTATTTACAGGAGTCCAAATCTTGACAGTAATTCGACTTGTAACGAGTTTGATGCACTGTCTGATTCCATCTCGAAAATTGTTTCCCTTTGTCCTCGCACTGAAATCGTTATTGCGGGCGATTTCAATGTACACAATTCCAACTGGCTCCGCTATTCTGGTCAGACAACACCCGAAGGAAGGTATGTCGAGCTCTTTGCCGGGTTACATCACCTTACCCAACTGATCGATGTGCCAACGCGTATACCGGATGTTGCTGGGCAAGCAGCCCATACTCTTGACTTGTTTCTTACTTCTCACCCTGATAAATATACCATTAGTGTAACTTCTCCATTTGGCACTTCAGACCATTGTATCATTTCAGCTAATTTCTCATCCCCCACCCATCCAGTTAAAGAAAAACTTCCCACCAGGACCGTTTGGCAATACGAGAAAGCCAACTGGGACGGCCTGAATTTCTTTTTCCGAAACTTTAACTGGTCACTATGCTTCCTCGATAGTGACATTGATGCCAGTGCTGAAATGATCACAAATGTGATTCTTCTAGGGATGCGTGCTTTTATTCCTAACAGAGTAAAAAGCATCAAACCTAAAGAAAAGTCTTGGTTTAATTCTGAGTGTAAAGAAGCTATCAGGCTCAAAGAAGTAAGTTTCCGATCTTACAAAGCCAACCCTACAGAGGAAAATCGGAAAAAGCACAAACAAGCAAGGAACTCATGCAACTCCGTTATAGAAAGAACCAAATTTTTGCATGACCAAAAATTACGGCAAAAAATTCTGCAGTGTCCCAAAGGCAGTAAAAATTTTTGGTCATTTGTAAAAAATATAAAAAACTCCTCGACATCTTCGGTTCCAACGCTCATCGACAATAACAAACCAATTGTTTACTCTTCACAGAAGGCAAACTTGCTCGCCGCCCATTTCGCTGCAAGCTCCACGATGCCGCGTAGCAACGTTGCCCCTCCTGTACTTGAGAATGTATGTATGATGAATGAGTGGAACAAATCTTTACATCGCTTTGGTGAAAGTAAGATTATTGCTCTTGATATCTCCAAGGCATTTGATAGAGTTTGGCATGAAGCTCTCTTATCGAAAATGCGTGCTTTTGGGATCGATAATACTCTTGTTCGTTGGATTAGAAGCTATCTTCTGGACCGTTCAATACAAGTTGTATTGGACGGATTCAAGTCTGATTCCCATAAAATAAATGCTGGTGTGCCCCAGGGCTCTGTTCTGTCTCCGACTCTTTTCCTCATTTTTATAAATGATCTTCTGTCTGTTACTTCTAATCCACTTAACTGTTTTGCTGACGACTCTACCCTCAGCTTTTCATATTCGTTCGATAATTCACGTCCTTCGCCTTCGGACGTACAATTGCAACGGTGCCGTATGTCAAGCTCATTAAACTCCGATTTATACAGCATTGTTAAATGGGGTAATAGAAATCGTGTGGAGTTTAATGCTTCGAAAACTCAATGCTGTCTTCTGTCGTTAAAGCTAAACATTCCCCCAATGCCATTGTCCATGAATGGCACTTACATCGAAGAAACCGAAAAGCTCTCAGTACTCGGTATGTGTGTCAACGACGACCTCCGTTGGAACGACCATATATTTGAGATCGCTAAGAATGCTGCAAAGTGCTTAGGTTTTCTGTATCGGTGTAAGAAGTACTTTTCCCCATCTGATCTGGCTACAATTTATAAAGCGTTTATACGCCCTAAACTCGAGTATAACTCCCACCTCTGGGCAGGTGCTTCGCAAACATCGCTTCACCTGCTTGATAGAATACAAAATCGAGCGTTAAGATTGATAGGTAATAGAACTGCCGCTGAAACAATTGCCCCACTCGAACACCGACGCAATGTTTCATGTCTTTCCTTATTTTATCGTTTCTTTTACAAAAAATGTTCACTCGAAGTAGCCAGTTGCATTCCTCCCCTTAAAAGTTTCTCCCGTAATACTCGTCTCGCAAGGAATGCTCATCAGTTCACCCTTGAGCCTAATTTCGGACGTACCGTGAAATATAGGGATTCTTTTTTTAGCCGAACGACACGAATCTGGAATAGTTTACCCGGCGGGATTTTCCCTTGCCATTTTGATCTGCAAACATTCAAAACCAATGTTAATCGGCACCTCCTATCTCTCCCCTCCCTATCTTCGTAATGCCCGCGCAGTGTGTTCTACATTAAAAGGGAAACACATAATCCCTTGTGCGCGCGTTAATTATAAAAAAAAAAAAAAAACAAACTTGATACCTGAGCGTATATCTCAATCACATGGAAATTCATTATCGATATGGATCACCTTCGTCAATATACTATGATATTCTGCTCATGGGAATCCTCTCTTAAAAGCTTACATTAAGCATACTCACACTGGTCGACCTGGAGTTCGAAAGGTCGTAAAAGAATTACAGAAAATATTTATGGCTTTTACAAAAGGAGCATTAGATGAAATTCTTGAAACAAACCTCGGTTGACTGCAAAAAACGGAACCGTGTTTGGACTACTTAATGCAATTAGACATTTTTCTGTTTGTTAATGCGGTATCTTCAAATTCTTTTATGAAGGGCTTTCTTTGTGTTAAGAAATAATTTTGAACTTTATAGTTTTCTTTGAAAGTTGAAACAATAAATCGGATACATTTTAAACAGCAGATATGAAGAATGTAATGTCTTGTAGGTTTTGATCACACTAGCCATTGACAAACCTTCTAAGTCTCACATTTCACAATCTGTGGCAATGATCACACATTTTATTTTAACGTTTTCCATCTGTTGTATAACTTCGCGAAATCCAGTCACAATGCGCCGACGAGATTTGCCCTTATAAATGTTAGTTTTATAAGCTCTTGTTTCAAAATGATTGAGTTTTTTTAGAAGTAAGCGTACATAGCTTTCCAGTTCATAAGAAGTTGTATTATCACAATATCTGAAAAAACAACAACATTAGAAATAATTATAATTATATCATATTATATTATAATATATTATATTATATTATATTATATTATATTATATTATATTATTTTATATTATATTATATTATATTATATTATGTTACATTATATTATATTATATTATATTGTATTATATTATATTTTAGTCTCTCTATATTTATAATCTCAACCATTCCTGTGTTGTGTTGTTAATCTGCAAAAATAGAAGGGACCTACAATTTACCGCCGAGTCCGAACCGCTACATGGGATGCACTTTTTGAGAAAAAATGTTTATTCTTGGAGATTTTGTCAGTTCCTCGCAAGAGGAAGTACCCCGGAAAAGAAGGTGGCTCTGAGCGGGACTCGAATCTAGGCTCTTCGCTTAGCAGTCCGACACACTAACCACAAAGCCAGGGGCCACTACATTATATATATATATAATTTATATTTGAGTTAATAATATTTAAAAATATAAATTTATCTCCTGTTCATATGGAGAACAGGGCAATAAAAAAATAAAAGACTGTAACTAAATTTTAACACTTTTATTTCAGATCCCTTACCACTGGTGGGCTATACGTTGGTTTTTTATATTTATGGCTTATTTTATTTTTTATTCTATCTTTTATTATTATTCTTCATTTATCCCAGTATCTTTCCTATTTTTATTTATTTTATTCACTATTTTTTCTTTCGTGTTTTTTATTTGTTTGTAGATGACTTCAATATTTAATTTATTTAAATTAATGTCAATAGGTATCTCTTTTGTTGTTAAGTGTATTGTTTTATGATTGATTGAGAGAGTGTTCGTTTAAGGTACTATGAATCTCTCTATGTCCGAATTACCGGTGTGTCTGTTAGCTGTACAGTAATGTATTTTTAAATTGTTATGGAACAAAAAGTTTTTTAATGCCTCGGTCACAAAAGGGTTTTTTTTCATGTCTTTCCTTGTTCTATCGATTCTTTCATAAAAAATGTTACATTTGAAGTAGCCAGTTGCATTCCTCCCCTTAAAAGTTTCTCCCGCAATACCCGTCTCGCAAGAATGCTCATCAATTCACCCTTGAGCCCAATATCGGACGTACAGTGAAATAAAGGGATTCTTGTTTAGCAAACAAACAACAAGACTTTCGAATAGTTTGCTCGGCGAGATTTTTCCTTGCCATTGCAATCTGACAGCATTCAAAACCAATGTAAATCGTCACCTCCTGTCCCTTCTTCCTCAAACTTTCCATGCTCGAGCAGTGTGTTAAACATAATAAGGGCAACACAATCCCTTGTGCGCGTGCTCATTTATATAAAAAAAAAAACAATTGTTTGGGCCAATTTGTTTGTTTGCATTCTATTTCAATTTACTCTTAAGCCTTTAAATTTATCAAATATTTTGTTGAATCTGGGTGTTTGTTTATTTTTTAATATCAATTATGACACAAGTCATATCATAGATTTTTTAATTGCGATTAAAGGTAGGTAGGTACCTATATCTACTAATTATTCATTTTTTTAATGTCAAAAGACATCACGATGAAATCATATTTGAGTTTTGAGTTATTTGCAAAATGTTGATTTCCTGTCGTTACGTAGGTACATATGTATTTGGAACTACTTACAGCCTTTGTATATACACTGCCTATAGTATTATCATGAAGCATCATTTTTTAATTTTATTCACAAATTTAATCGTAAATGTAATAGCCAAGTTTGTGGTCAGATTAATTTGTTGAAAGTTGTTATTATACCTTATTGACCGCAAAAATTGTAATAAAAAGGAAATAAATAAACTTTTCTTTACAATTTATTAACAGTTCTTTTTATTTAATATCGAATGCATTTCGGTTCTCAGCTGCGGAACCATCATCAGCGAGCGACAATTAAACAATTTTTTAAATTTTTTTTTCAACTTTTCCAGCATAAAATAAATGCAGTGCTGCAGTGCACCACAAAGAAGTACCAATTAATGACACTTTTTTTATAATTTTGTATTGGTATTATGAAAATCGGTCCAGTTTTGCATTTTTTTACAGCCAAAAAACCAGGTGACCGCGAAAGTATATAATTTAATTACCCTTGGTTGAAAAATCGATTTTGTTATTCGATTGTTGAAGAGTTGAAATTAATCGTCAGCTCAGAGTAAAATCAGCAAACGTCATTTTTGCATGCCTATTTTTGATTTTTTTACAAATAAACTGAACAATAAAATACCTAGTTTTTTATTTTTATTTGAATTAATCTAAGTATTAGATGATTCTAAACTAAACTTAAAATTATTGGGAAAAAGATGCACTTGACTGGTATAACTCTTTTAGCCGCAATTTAAGTTGAATTCTCAACAAAAATCGCGCGTTTATTTTGTACATTTATTTACTGATCCTATAAAATCAGTTTAAAATAATTTACCTAGGTACCTACTTTAAATCGCTCAAAACAAAACAAAACCACTTGTTTCTCTGCTTTTGTTTTTGTATTCACATAACCTTTTTTTCATTCGTAAAAAAATTATTGAGTAGGCATATATAAAAAATCGTGCAGACATGGAAAATCCACAAATCCAGTCTTATGCACATAACATACGCACAATAGATACATACCTGCGATGCCACACACTTGACTTCACATTTTTTTGAAATTCCTCTCTGTTTTTTTTTTCTTAGCTACAAAGCAACTCATCACACACAAAAAACGAATAAGCTGACAAAGGCAAAGAGCTTTCTGTGCTATACTTTACGTTACGAACGATAAACAGGCAAAAAGATTTCTTGCCTGTTGATCTCTGCCTGTTGAAAAGAATTTCTTTTTTTAATATGGCAGTGAGAGATATGTATATTGTATTTTCTGTGGTACAAGTTATACATTCGTGCAGAAAAAAATTGAGATAACAATCAAATATCGTAATGATGATAAAAAACATATTTGAGTCACTGGCAAAATTCTGTCCGTCCATGTTTGGAATATACAAGTTATTTCGACATTCGACGGAGGATTTTTTTAATTTCTTTTTTAGTTGAAATATTAACGGTACCATGACTCATGAGTCTTATCAGCAGGAGTCTTATCAGCATGAGCCTAATCAGTATGAGTCTTATCAGCATGAGTCATGTTATTTCGTACGTTTAGCCTGTCATCGATTTATAAGACGTTATCACGTCAAAAAAAAAAGCTGACACGAAAAATGAATTTGCATTAGGAAAACAGATAAATACATTTTTAGTAAAAAATATCTGTGCAAATTGGTTTGGTCTTGTCGAAAACAATTCTTCGTATCATTTGCTATCGATTGCACAAATTTCACAAATTGATTGTGTTTGTTGCGTTTTTACTCCGCCTTTTGGTATCGTAAGGTGAAAAATGCTTTAAGGATTTTATTTGTATCCCTTCTAAACAGCGGGTTTAGAAATGGAATATGAAATAACAAAGACGAGACCCGAAATTATATCATAAAAAGAAAATATTTTCTGTTTGTTTATTTACTAGAAAAAACATGCGAATAATTAGATTTTTCAATTTCAAGTAGAGATAGCATTTCAAAAAAATATCTTGAGCTCCGTCAAAATTCAAAATTCCAACACAACTAATTGAACACTTTTTATGCAGTACATAACTGAGCTTCCTTCTCTCTAACGCAAACACACATGGAATATTCATGATTCTACAATGGTCTCTCATATTCAAAATTAGATTGTCTAGTCCATCTGCAAATAAAATTTGTTAAATTCCTTATTTAACAACTACTATACAGGTCCAAGTAAATAAAACCGACAAAACTTCAGGAATTTACTTACTGATTAAAACCAACGCTTCCAATTTTAATTATATTTCGTGTTCACGACAACAAACTTGATACCTGAGCGTATTACTCAATCACATGGAAATTCATTCGTTAATGCGGTATCTTCAAATTCTTTTATGAAGGGTTTTTTTTGTGTTAAGAAATAATTTTGAACTTTGTAGTTTTCTTTGAAAGTTGAAACAATAAATCGGATACATTTTAAACAGCAGATATGAAGAATGTAATGTCTTGTCGGTTTTGATCACACTAGCCATTGACAAACCTTCTCTCACATTTCACAATCTGTGGCAATGATCACACATTTTATTTTAACGTTTTCCATCTGTTGTATAACTTCGCGAAATCCAGTCACAATGCGCCGACGAGATTTGCCCTTATAAATGTTAGTTTTATAAGCCCTTGTTTCAAAATGATTGAGTTTTTTTAGAAGTAAGCGTACATAGCTTTCCAGTTCATAAGAAGTTGTATTATCACAATATCTGAAAAAAAAACAACATTAGAAATAATTATAATTATATCATATTATATTATAATATATTATATTATATTATATTATATTATATTATATTATTTTATATTATATTATATTATATTATATTATGTTACATTATATTATATTATATTATATTATATTGTATTATATTATATTTTAGTCTCTCTATATTTATACTCTCAACCATTCCTGTGTTGTGTTGTTAATCTGCAAAAATAGAAGGGACCTACAATTTACCGCCGGGTCCGAACCGCTACATGGGATGCACTTTTTGAGAAAAAATGTTTATTCTTGGAGATTTTGTCAGTTCCTCGCAAGAGGAAGTACCCCGGAAAAGAAGGTGGCTCTGAGCGGCACTCGAATCTAGGCTCTTCGCTTAGCAGTCCGACACACTAACCACAAAGCCAGGGGCCACTACATTATATATATATAATTTATATTTGAGTTAATAATATTTAAAAATATAAATTTATCTCCTGTTCATATGGAGAACAGGGCAATAAAAAAATAAAAGACTGTAACTAAATTTTAACACTTTTATTTCAGATCCCTTACTACTGGTGGGCTATACGTTGGTTTTTTATATTTATGGCTTATTTTATTTTTTGTTCTATATTGTGCCGTTGTTTTAATAAATTCTTCATTTATCCCAGTATCTTTCCTATTTTTATTTATTTTATTCACTATTTTTTCTTTCGTGTTTTTTATTTGTTTGTAGATGACTTCAATATTTAATTTATTCAAATTAATGTCAATAGGTATCTCTTTTGTTGTTAAGTGTATTGTTTTATGATTGATTGAGAGAGTGTTCGTTTAAGGTACTATGAATCTCTCTATGTCCAAATTACCGGTGTGTCTGTTAGCTGTACAGTAATGTATTTTTAAATTGTTATGGAACAAAAAGTTTTTTAATGTCTCGGTCACAAAAGGGTTTTTTTTCATGTCTTTCCTTGTTCTATCGATTCTTTCATAAAAAATGTTACATTTGAAGTAGCCAGTTGCATTCCTCCCCTTAAAAGTTTCTCCCGCAATAACCGCAAGAATGCTCATCAATTCACCCTTGAGCCCAATATCGGACGTACGGAAATAAAGGGATTCTTGTTTAGCAAACAAACAACAAGACTTTCGAATAGTTTGCTCGGCGAGATTTTTCCTTGCCATTGCAATCTGACAGCATTCAAAACCAATGTAAATCGTCACCTCCTGTCCCTTCTTCCTCAAACTTTCCATGCTCGAGCAGTGTGTTAAACATAATAAGGGCAACACAATCCCTTGTGCGCGTGCTCATTTATATAAAAAAAAAACAATTGTTTGGGCCAATTTGTTTGTTTGCATTCTATTTCAATTTACTCTTAAGCCTTTAAATTTATCAAATATTTTGTTGAATCTGGGTGTTTGTTTATTTTTTAATATCAATTATGACACAAGTCATATCATAGATTTTTTAATTGCGATTAAAGGTAGGTAGGTACCTATATCTACTAATTATTCATTTTTTTAATGTCAAAAGACATCACGATGAAATCATATTTGAGTTTTGAGTTATTTGCAAAATGTTGATTTCCTGTCGTTACGTAGGTACATATGTATTTGGAACTACTTACAGCCTTTGTATATACACTGCCTATAGTATTATCATGAAGCATCATTTTTTAATTTTATTCACAAATTTAATCGTAAATGTAATAGCCAAGTTTGTGGTCAGATTAATTTGTTGAAAGTTGTTATTATACCTTATTGACCGCAAAAATTGTAATAAAAAGGAAATAAATAAACTTTTCTTTACAATTTATTAACAGTTCTTTTTATTTAATATCGAATGCATTTCGGTTCTCAGCTGCGGAACCATCATCAGCGAGCGACAATTAAACAATTTTTTAAATTTTTTTTTCAACTTTTCCAGCATAAAATAAATGCAGTGCTGCAGTGCACCACAAAGAAGTACCAATTAATGACACTTTTTTTATAATTTTGTATTGGTATTATGAAAATCGGTCCAGTTTTGCATTTTTTTACAGCCAAAAAACCAGGTGACCGCGAAAGTATATAATTTAATTACCCTTGGTTGAAAAATCGATTTTGTTATTCGATTGTTGAAGAGTTGAAATTAATCGTCAGCTCAGAGTAAAATCAGCAAACGTCATTTTTGCATGCCTATTTTTGATTTTTTTACAAATAAACTGAACAATAAAATACCTAGTTTTTTATTTTTATTTGAATTAATCTAAGTATTAGATGATTCTAAACTAAACTTAAAATTATTGGGAAAAAGATGCACTTGACTGGTATAACTCTTTTAGCCGCAATTTAAGTTGAATTCTCAACAAAAATCGCGCGTTTATTTTGTACATTTATTTACTGATCCTATAAAATCAGTTTAAAATAATTTACCTAGGTACCTACTTTAAATCGCTCAAAACAAAACAAAACCACTTGTTTCTCTGCTTTTGTTTTTGTATTCACATAACCTTTTTTTCATTCGTAAAAAAATTATTGAGTAGGCATATATAAAAAATCGTGCAGACATGGAAAATCCACAAATCCAGTCTTATGCACATAACATACGCACAATAGATACATACCTGCGATGCCACACACTTGACTTCACATTTTTTTGAAATTCCTCTCTGTTTTTTTTTTCTTAGCTACAAAGCAACTCATCACACACAAAAAACGAATAAGCTGACAAAGGCAAAGAGCTTTCTGTGCTATACTTTACGTTACGAACGATAAACAGGCAAAAAGATTTCTTGCCTGTTGATCTCTGCCTGTTGAAAAGAATTTCTTTTTTTAATATGGCAGTGAGAGATATGTATATTGTATTTTCTGTGGTACAAGTTATACATTCGTGCAGAAAAAAATTGAGATAACAATCAAATATCGTAATGATGATAAAAAACATATTTGAGTCACTGGCAAAATTCTGTCCGTCCATGTTTGGAATATACAAGTTATTTCGACATTCGACGGAGGATTTTTTTAATTTCTTTTTTAGTTGAAATATTAACGGTACCATGACACAAATCCAGTCTTATGCACATAACATACGCACAATAGATACATACCTGCGATGCCACACACTTGACTTCACATTTTTTTGAAATTCCTCTCTGTTTTTTTTTTCTTAGCTACAAAGCAACTCATCACACACAAAAAACGAATAAGCTGACAAAGGCAAAGAGCTTTCTGTGCTATACTTTACGTTACGAACGATAAACAGGCAAAAAGATTTCTTGCCTGTTGATCTCTGCCTGTTGAAAAGAATTTCTTTTTTTAATATGGCAGTGAGAGATATGTATATTGTATTTTCTGTGGTACAAGTTATACATTCGTGCAGAAAAAAATTGAGATAACAATCAAATATCGTAATGATGATAAAAAACATATTTGAGTCACTGGCAAAATTCTGTCCGTCCATGTTTGGAATATACAAGTTATTTCGACATTCGACGGAGGATTTTTTTAATTTCTTTTTTAGTTGAAATATTAACGGTACCATGACTCATGAGTCTTATCAGCAGGAGTCTTATCAGCATGAGCCTAATCAGTATGAGTCTTATCAGCATGAGTCATGTTATTTCGTACGTTTAGCCTGTCATCGATTTATAAGACGTTATCACGTCAAAAAAAAAAGCTGACACGAAAAATGAATTTGCATTAGGAAAACAGATAAATACATTTTTAGTAAAAAATATCTGTGCAAATTGGTTTGGTCTTGTCGAAAACAATTCTTCGTATCATTTGCTATCGATTGCACAAATTTCACAAATTGATTGTGTTTGTTGCGTTTTTACTCCGCCTTTTGGTATCGTAAGGTGAAAAATGCTTTAAGGATTTTATTTGTATCCCTTCTAAACAGCGGGTTTAGAAATGGAATATGAAATAACAAAGACGAGACCCGAAATTATATCATAAAAAGAAAATATTTTCTGTTTGTTTATTTACTAGAAAAAACATGCGAATAATTAGATTTTTCAATTTCAAGTAGAGATAGCATTTCAAAAAAATATCTTGAGCTCCGTCAAAATTCAAAATTCCAACACAACTAATTGAACACTTTTTATGCAGTACATAACTGAGCTTCCTTCTCTCTAACGCAAACACACATGGAATATTCATGATTCTACAATGGTCTCTCATATTCAAAATTAGATTGTCTAGTCCATCTGCAAATAAAATTTGTTAAATTCCTTATTTAACAACTACTATACAGGTCCAAGTAAATAAAACCGACAAAACTTCAGGAATTTACTTACTGATTAAAACCAACGCTTCCAATTTTAATTATATTTCGTGTTCACGACAACAAACTTGATACCTGAGCGTATTACTCAATCACATGGAAATTCATTCGTTAATGCGGTATCTTCAAATTCTTTTATGAAGGGTTTTTTTTGTGTTAAGAAATAATTTTGAACTTTGTAGTTTTCTTTGAAAGTTGAAACAATAAATCGGATACATTTTAAACAGCAGATATGAAGAATGTAATGTCTTGTCGGTTTTGATCACACTAGCCATTGACAAACCTTCTAAGTCTCACATTTCACAATCTGTGGCAATGATCACACATTTTATTTTAACGTTTTCCATCTGTTGTATAACTTCGCGAAATCCAGTCACAATGCGCCGACGAGATTTGCCCTTATAAATGTTAGTTTTATAAGCCCTTGTTTCAAAATGATTGAGTTTTTTTAGAAGTAAGCGTACATAGCTTTCCAGTTCATAAGAAGTTGTATTATCACAATATCTGAAAAAAAAACAACATTAGAAATAATTATAATTATATCATATTATATTATAATATATTATATTATATTATATTATATTATATTATATTATTTTATATTATATTATATTATATTATATTATGTTACATTATATTATATTATATTATATTGTATTATATTATATTTTAGTCTCTCTATATTTATAATCTCAACCATTCCTGTGTTGTGTTGTTAATCTGCAAAAATAGAAGGGACCTACAATTTACCGCCGGGTCCGAACCGCTACATGGGATGCACTTTTTGAGAAAAAATGTTTATTCTTGGAGATTTTGTCAGTTCCTCGCAAGAGGAAGTACCCCGGAAAAGAAGGTGGCTCTGAGCGGCACTCGAATCTAGGCTCTTCGCTTAGCAGTCCGACACACTAACCACAAAGCCAGGGGCCACTACATTATATATATATAATTTATATTTGAGTTAATAATATTTAAAAATATAAATTTATCTCCTGTTCATATGGAGAACAGGGCAATAAAAAAATAAAAGACTGTAACTAAATTTTAACACTTTTATTTCAGATCCCTTACTACTGGTGGGCTATACGTTGGTTTTTTATATTTATGGCTTATTTTATTTTTTGTTCTATATTGTGCCGTTGTTTTAATAAATTCTTCATTTATCCCAGTATCTTTCCTATTTTTATTTATTTTATTCACTATTTTTTCTTTCGTGTTTTTTATTTGTTTGTAGATGACTTCAATATTTAATTTATTCAAATTAATGTCAATAGGTATCTCTTTTGTTGTTAAGTGTATTGTTTTATGATTGATTGAGAGAGTGTTCGTTTAAGGTACTATGAATCTCTCTATGTCCAAATTACCGGTGTGTCTGTTAGCTGTACAGTAATGTATTTTTAAATTGTTATGGAACAAAAAGTTTTTTAATGTCTCGGTCACAAAAGGGTTTTTTTTCATGTCTTTCCTTGTTCTATCGATTCTTTCATAAAAAATGTTACATTTGAAGTAGCCAGTTGCATTCCTCCCCTTAAAAGTTTCTCCCGCAATAACCGCAAGAATGCTCATCAATTCACCCTTGAGCCCAATATCGGACGTACGGAAATAAAGGGATTCTTGTTTAGCAAACAAACAACAAGACTTTCGAATAGTTTGCTCGGCGAGATTTTTCCTTGCCATTGCAATCTGACAGCATTCAAAACCAATGTAAATCGTCACCTCCTGTCCCTTCTTCCTCAAACTTTCCATGCTCGAGCAGTGTGTTAAACATAATAAGGGCAACACAATCCCTTGTGCGCGTGCTCATTTATATAAAAAAAAAACAATTGTTTGGGCCAATTTGTTTGTTTGCATTCTATTTCAATTTACTCTTAAGCCTTTAAATTTATCAAATATTTTGTTGAATCTGGGTGTTTGTTTATTTTTTAATATCAATTATGACACAAGTCATATCATAGATTTTTTAATTGCGATTAAAGGTAGGTAGGTACCTATATCTACTAATTATTCATTTTTTTAATGTCAAAAGACATCACGATGAAATCATATTTGAGTTTTGAGTTATTTGCAAAATGTTGATTTCCTGTCGTTACGTAGGTACATATGTATTTGGAACTACTTACAGCCTTTGTATATACACTGCCTATAGTATTATCATGAAGCATCATTTTTTAATTTTATTCACAAATTTAATCGTAAATGTAATAGCCAAGTTTGTGGTCAGATTAATTTGTTGAAAGTTGTTATTATACCTTATTGACCGCAAAAATTGTAATAAAAAGGAAATAAATAAACTTTTCTTTACAATTTATTAACAGTTCTTTTTATTTAATATCGAATGCATTTCGGTTCTCAGCTGCGGAACCATCATCAGCGAGCGACAATTAAACAATTTTTTAAATTTTTTTTTCAACTTTTCCAGCATAAAATAAATGCAGTGCTGCAGTGCACCACAAAGAAGTACCAATTAATGACACTTTTTTTATAATTTTGTATTGGTATTATGAAAATCGGTCCAGTTTTGCATTTTTTTACAGCCAAAAAACCAGGTGACCGCGAAAGTATATAATTTAATTACCCTTGGTTGAAAAATCGATTTTGTTATTCGATTGTTGAAGAGTTGAAATTAATCGTCAGCTCAGAGTAAAATCAGCAAACGTCATTTTTGCATGCCTATTTTTGATTTTTTTACAAATAAACTGAACAATAAAATACCTAGTTTTTTATTTTTATTTGAATTAATCTAAGTATTAGATGATTCTAAACTAAACTTAAAATTATTGGGAAAAAGATGCACTTGACTGGTATAACTCTTTTAGCCGCAATTTAAGTTGAATTCTCAACAAAAATCGCGCGTTTATTTTGTACATTTATTTACTGATCCTATAAAATCAGTTTAAAATAATTTACCTAGGTACCTACTTTAAATCGCTCAAAACAAAACAAAACCACTTGTTTCTCTGCTTTTGTTTTTGTATTCACATAACCTTTTTTTCATTCGTAAAAAAATTATTGAGTAGGCATATATAAAAAATCGTGCAGACATGGAAAATCCACAAATCCAGTCTTATGCACATAACATACGCACAATAGATACATACCTGCGATGCCACACACTTGACTTCACATTTTTTTGAAATTCCTCTCTGTTTTTTTTTTCTTAGCTACAAAGCAACTCATCACACACAAAAAACGAATAAGCTGACAAAGGCAAAGAGCTTTCTGTGCTATACTTTACGTTACGAACGATAAACAGGCAAAAAGATTTCTTGCCTGTTGATCTCTGCCTGTTGAAAAGAATTTCTTTTTTTAATATGGCAGTGAGAGATATGTATATTGTATTTTCTGTGGTACAAGTTATACATTCGTGCAGAAAAAAATTGAGATAACAATCAAATATCGTAATGATGATAAAAAACATATTTGAGTCACTGGCAAAATTCTGTCCGTCCATGTTTGGAATATACAAGTTATTTCGACATTCGACGGAGGATTTTTTTAATTTCTTTTTTAGTTGAAATATTAACGGTACCATGACTCATGAGTCTTATCAGCAGGAGTCTTATCAGCATGAGCCTAATCAGTATGAGTCTTATCAGCATGAGTCATGTTATTTCGTACGTTTAGCCTGTCATCGATTTATAAGACGTTATCACGTCAAAAAAAAAAGCTGACACGAAAAATGAATTTGCATCAGGAAAACAGATAAATACATTTTTAGTAAAAAATATCTGTGCAAATTGGTTTGGTCTTGTCGAAAACAATTCTTCGTATCATTTGCTATCGATTGCACAAATTTCACAAATTGATTGTGTTTGTTGCGTTTTTACTCCGCCTTTTGGTATCGTAAGGTGAAAAATGCTTTAAGGATTTTATTTGTATCCCTTCTAAACAGCGGGTTTAGAAATGGAATATGAAATAACAAAGACGAGACCCGAAATTATATCATAAAAAGAAAATATTTTCTGTTTGTTTATTTACTAGAAAAAACATGCGAATAATTAGATTTTTCAATTTCAAGTAGAGATAGCATTTCAAAAAAATATCTTGAGCTCCGTCAAAATTCAAAATTCCAACACAACTAATTGAACACTTTTTATGCAGTACATAACTGAGCTTCCTTCTCTCTAACGCAAACACACATGGAATATTCATGATTCTACAATGGTCTCTCATATTCAAAATTAGATTGTCTAGTCCATCTGCAAATAAAATTTGTTAAATTCCTTATTTAACAACTACTATACAGGTCCAAGTAAATAAAACCGACAAAACTTCAGGAATTTACTTACTGATTAAAACCAACGCTTCCAATTTTAATTATATTTCGTGTTCACGACAACAAACTTGATACCTGAGCGTATATCTCAATCACATGGAAATTCATTATCGATATGGATCACCTTCGTCAATATACTATGATATTCTGCTCATGGGAATCCTCTCTTAAAAGCTTACATTAAGCATACTCACACTGGTCGACCTGGAGTTCGAAAGGTCGTAAAAGAATTACAGAAAATATATATGGCTTTTACAAAAGGAGCATTAGATGAAATTCTTGAAACAAACCTCGGTTGACTGCAAAAAACGGAACCGTGTTTGGACTACTTAATGCAATTAGACATTTTTCTGTTTGTTAATGCGGTATCTTCAAATTCTTTTATGAAGGGCTTTCTTTGTGTTAAGAAATAATTTTGAACTTAATAGTTTTCTTTGAAAGTTGAAACAATAAATCGGATACATTTTAAACAGCAGATATGAAGAATGTAATGTCTTGTCGGTTTTGATCACACTAGCCATTGACAAACCTTCTAAGTCTCACATTTCACAATCTGTGGCAATGATCACACATTTTATTTTAACGTTTTCCATCTGTTGTATAACTTCGCGAAATCCAGTCACAATGCGCCGACGAGATTTGCCCTTATAAATGTTAGTTTTATAAGCCCTTGTTTCAAAATGATTGAGTTTTTTTAGAAGTAAGCGTACATAGCTTTCCAGTTCATAAGAAGTTGTATTATCACAATATCTGAAAAAAAAACAACATTAGAAATAATTATAATTATATCATATTATATTATAATATATTATATTATATTATATTATATTATATTATTTTATATTATATTATATTATATTATATTATATTATATTATGTTACATTATATTATATTATATTATATTGTATTATATTATATTTTAGTCTCTCTATATTTATAATCTCAACCATTCCTGTGTTGTGTTGTTAATCTGCAAAAATAGAAGGGACCTACAATTTACCGCCGAGTCCGAACCGCTACATGGGATGCACTTTTTGAGAAAAAATGTTTATTCTTGAAGATTTTGTCAGTTCCTCGCAAGAGGAAGTACCCCGGAAAAGAAGGTGGCTCTGAGCGGGACTCGAATCTAGGCTCTTCGCTTAGCAGTCCGACACACTAACCACAAAGCCAGGGGCCACTACATTATATATATATAATTTATATTTGAGTTAATAATATTTAAAAATATAAATTTATCTCCTGTTCATATGGAGAACAGGGCAATAAAAAAATAAAAGACTGTAACTAAATTTTAACACTTTTATTTCAGATCCCTTACCACTGGTGGGCTATACGTTGGTTTTTTATATTTATGGCTTATTTTATTTTTTATTCTATCTTGTGCCGTTGTTTTAATAAATTCTTCATTTATCCCAGTATCTTTCCTATTTTTATTTATTTTATTCACTATTTTTTCTTTCGTGTTTTTTATTTGTTTGTAGATGACTTCAATATTTAATTTATTTAAATTAATGTCAATAGGTATCTCTTTTGTTGTTAAGTGTATTGTTTTATGATTGATTGAGAGAGTGTTCGTTTAAGGTACTATGAATCTCTCTATGTCCGAATTACCGGTGTGTCTGTTAGCTGTACAGTAATGTATTTTTAAATTGTTATGGAACAAAAAGTTTTTTAATGTCTCGGTCACAAAAGGGTTTTTTTTCATGTCTTTCCTTGTTCTATCGATTCTTTCATAAAAAATGTTACATTTGAAGTAGCCAGTTGCATTCCTCCCCTTAAAAGTTTCTCCCGCAATACCCGTCTCACAAGAATGCTCATCAATTCACCCTTGAGCCCAATATCGGACGTACAGTGAAATAAAGGGATTCTTGTTTAGCAAACAAACAACAAGACTTTCGAATAGTTTGCTCGGAGAGATTTTTCCTTGCCATTGCAATCTGACAGCATTCAAAACCAATGTAAATCGTCACCTCCTGTCCCTTCTTCCTCAAACTTTCCATGCTCGAGCAGTGTGTTAAACATAATAAGGGCAACACAATCCCTTGTGCGCGTGCTCATTTATATAAAAAAAAACAATTGTTTGGGCCAATTTGTTTGTTTGCATTCTATTTCAATTTACTCTTAAGCCTTTAAATTTATCAAATATTTTGTTGAATCTGGGTGTTTGTTTATTTTTTAATATCAATTATGACACAAGTCATATCATAGATTTTTTAATTGCGATTAAAGGTAGGTAGGTACCTATATCTACTAATTATTCATTTTTTTAATGTCAAAAGACATCACGATGAAATCATATTTGAGTTTTGAGTTATTTGCAAAATGTTGATTTCCTGTCGTTACGTAGGTACATATGTATTTGGAACTACTTACAGCCTTTGTATATACACTGCCTATAGTATTATCATGAAGCATCATTTTTTATTTTTATTCACAAATTTAATCGTAAATGTAATAGTCAAGTTTGTGGTCAGATTAATTTGTTGAAAGTTGTTATTATACCTTATTGACCACAAAAATTGTAATAAAAAGGAAATAAATAAACTTTTCTTTACAATTTATTAACAGTTCTTTTTATTTAATATCGAATGCATTTCGGTTCTCAGCTGCGGAACCATCATCAGCGAGCGACAATTAAACAATTTTTTAATTTTTTTTTTCAACTTTTCCAGCATAAAATAAATGCAGTGCTGCAGTGCACCACAAAGAAGTACCAATTAATGACACTTTTTTTATAATTTTGTATTGGTATTATGAAAATCGGTCCAGTTTTGCATTTTTTTACAGCCAAAAAACCAGGTGACCGCGAAAGTATATAATTTAATTACCCTTGGTTGAAAAATCGATTTTGTTATTCGATTGTTGAAGAGTTGAAATTAATCGTCAGCTCAGAGTAAAATCAGCAAACGTCATTTTTGCATGCCTATTTTTGATTTTTTTACAAATAAACTGAACAATAAAATACCTAGTTTTTTATTTTTATTTGAATTAATCTAAGTATTAGATGATTCTAAACTAAACTTAAAATTATTGGGAAAAAGATGCACTTGACTGGTATAACTCTTTTACCCGCAATTTAAGTTGAATTCTCAACAAAAATCGCGCGTTTATTTTGTACATTTATTTACTGATCCTATAAAATCAGTTTAAAATATAATTTACCTAGGTACCTACTTTAAATCGCTCAAAACAAAACAAAACCACTTGTTTCTCTGCTTTTGTTTTTGTATTCACATAACCTTTTTTTCATTCGTAAAAAAATTATTGAGTAGGCATATATAAAAAATCGTGCAGACATGGAAAATCCACAAATCCAGTCTTATGCACATAACATACGCACAATAGATACATACCTGCGATGCCACACACTTGACTTCACATTTTTTTTGAAATTCCTCTCTGTTTTTTTTTTCTTAGCTACAAAGCAACTCATCACACACAAAAACCGAATAAGCTGACAAAGGCAAAGAGCTTTCTGTGCTATACTTTACGTTACGAACGATAAACAGGCAAAAAGATTTCTTGCCTGTTGATCTCTGCCTGTTGAAAAGAATTTCTTTTTTTAATATGGCAGTGAGAGATATGTATATTGTATTTTCTGTGGTACAAGTTATACATTCGTGCAGAAAAAAATTGAGATAACAATCAAATATCTTAATGATGATAAAAAACATATTTGAGTCACTGGCAAAATTCTGTCCGTCCATGTTTGGAATATACAAGTTATTTCGACATTCGACGGAGGATTTTTTTAATTTCTTTTTTAGTTGAAATATTAACGGTACCATGACTCATGAGTCTTATCAGCAGGAGTCTTAGCAGCAGGAGTCTTATCAGCATGAGCCTAATCAGTATGAGTCTTATCAGCATGAGTCATGTTATTTCGTACGTTTAGCCTGTCATCGATTTATAAGACGTTATCACTTCAAAAAAAAAAAGCTGACACGAAAAATGAATTTGCATCAGGAAAACAGATAAATACATTTTTAGTAAAAAATATCTGTGCAAATTGGTTTGGTCTTGTCGAAAACAATTCTTCGTATCATTTGCTATCGATTGCACAAATTTCACAAATTGATTGTGTTTGTTGCGTTTTTACTCCGCCTTTTGGTATCGTAAGGTGAAAAATGCTTTAAGGATTTTATTTGTATCCCTTCTAAACAGCGGGTTTAGAAATTGAATATGAAATAACAAAGACGAGACCCGAAATTATATGATAAAAAGAAAATATTTTCTGTTTGTTTATTTACTAGAAAAAACATGCGAATAATTAGATTTTTCAATTTCAAGTAGAGATAGCATTTCAAAAAAATATCTTGAGCTCCGTCAAAATTCAAAATTCCAACACAACTAATTGAACACTTTTTATGCAGTACATAACTGAGCTTCCTTCTCTCTAACGCAAACACACATGGAATATTCATGATTTTACAATGGTCTCTCATATTCAAAATTAGATTGTCTAGTCCATCTGCAAATAAAATTTGTTAAATTCCTTATTTAACAACTACTATACAGGTCCAAGTAAATAAAACCGACAAAACTTCAGGAATTTACTTACTGATTAAAACCAACGCTTCCAATTTTAATTATATTTCGTGTTCACGACAACAAACTTGATACCTGAGCGTATATCTCAATCATATGGAAATTCATTATCGATATGGATCACCTTCGTCAATATACTATGATATTCTGCTCATGGGAATCCTCTCTTAAAAGCTTACATTAAGCATACTCACACTGGTCGACCTGGAGTTCGAAAGGTCGTAAAAGAATTACAGAAAATATTTATGGCTTTTACAAAAGGAGCATTAGATGAAATTCTTGAAACAAACCTCGGTTGACTGCAAAAAACGGAACCGTGTTTGGACTACTTAATGCAATTAGACATTTTTCTGTTTGTTAATGCGGTATCTTCAAATTCTTTTATGAAGGGCTTTCTTTGTGTTAAGAAATAATTTTGAACTTTATAGTTTTCTTTGAAAGTTGAAACAATAAATCGGATACATTTTAAACAGCAGATATGAAGAATGTAATGTCTTGTAGGTTTTGATCACACTAGCCATTGACAAACCTTCTAAGTCTCACATTTCACAATCTGTGGCAATGATCACACATTTTATTTTAACGTTTTCCATCTGTTGTATAACTTCGCGAAATCCAGTCACAATGCGCCGACGAGATTTGCCCTTATAAATGTTAGTTTTATAAGCCCTTGTTTCAAAATGATTGAGTTTTTTTAGAAGTAAGCGTACATAGCTTTCCAGTTCATAAGAAGTTGTATTATCACAATATCTGAAAAAAAAAACAACATTAGAAATAATTATAATTATATCATATTATATTATAATATATTATATTATATTATATTATGTTACATTATATTATATTATATTATATTGTATTATATTATATTTTAGTCTCTCTATATTTATAATCTCAACCATTCCTGTGTTGTGTTGTTAATCTGCAAAAATAGAAGGGACCTACAATTTACCGCCGAGTCCGAACCGCTACATGGGATGCACTTTTTGAGAAAAAATGTTTATTCTTGGAGATTTTGTCAGTTCCTCGCAAGAGGAAGTACCCCGGAAAAGAAGGTGGCTCTGAGCGGGACTCGAATCTAGGCTCTTCGCTTAGCAGTCCGACACACTAACCACAAAGCCAGGGGCCACTACATTATATATATATAATTTATATTTGAGTTAATAATATTTAAAAATATAAATTTATCTCCTGTTCATATGGAGAACAGGGCAATAAAAAAATAAAAGACTGTAACTAAATTTTAACACTTTTATTTCAGATCCCTTACCACTGGTGGGCTATACGTTGGTTTTTTATATTTATGGCTTATTTTATTTTTTATTCTATCTTGTGCCGTTGTTTTAATAAATTCTTCATTTATCCCAGTATCTTTCCTATTTTTATTTATTTTATTCACTATTTTTTCTTTCGTGTTTTTTATTTGTTTGTAGATGACTTCAATATTTAATTTATTTAAATTAATGTCAATAGGTATCTCTTTTGTTGTTAAGTGTATTGTTTTATGATTGATTGAGAGAGTGTTCGTTTAAGGTACTATGAATCTCTCTATGTCCGAATTACCGGTGTGTCTGTTAGCTGTACAGTAATGTATTTTTAAATTGTTATGGAACAAAAAGTTTTTTAATGTCTCGGTCACAAAAAGGTTTTTTTTCATGTCTTTCCTTGTTCTATCGATTCTTTCATAAAAAATGTTACATTTGAAGTAGCCAGTTGCATTCCTCCCCTTAAAAGTTTCTCCCGCAATACCCGTCTCGCAAGAATGCTCATCAATTCACCCTTGAGCCCAATATCGGACGTACAGTGAAATAAAGGGATTCTTGTTTAGCAAACAAACAACAAGACTTTCGAATAGTTTGCTCGGCGAGATTTTTCCTTGCCATTGCAATCTGACAGCATTCAAAACCAATGTAAATCGTCACCTCCTGTCCCTTCTTCCTCAAACTTTCCATGCTCGAGCAGTGTGTTAAACATAATAAGGGCAACACAATCCCTTGTGCGCGTGCTCATTTATATAAAAAAAAAAAACAATTGTTTGGGCCAATTTGTTTGTTTGCATTCTATTTCAATTTACTCTTAAGCCTTTAAATTTATCAAATATTTTGTTGAATCTGGGTGTTTGTTTATTTTTTAATATCAATTATGACACAAGTCATATCATAGATTTTTTAATTGCGATTAAAGGTAGGTAGGTACCTATATCTACTAATTATTCATTTTTTTAATGTCAAAAGACATCACGATGAAATCATATTTGAGTTTTGAGTTATTTGCAAAATGTTGATTTCCTGTCGTTACGTAGGTACATATGTATTTGGAACTACTTACAGCCTTTGTATATACACTGCCTATAGTATTATCATGAAGCATCATTTTTTAATTTTATTCACAAATTTAATCGTAAATGTAATAGCCAAGTTTGTGGTCAGATTAATTTGTTGAAAGTTGTTATTATACCTTATTGACCGCAAAAATTGTAATAAAAAGGAAATAAATAAACTTTTCTTTACAATTTATTAACAGTTCTTTTTATTTAATATCGAATGCATTTCGGTTCTCAGCTGCGGAACCATCATCAGCGAGCGACAATTAAACAATTTTTTAAATTTTTTTTTCAACTTTTCCAGCATAAAATAAATGCAGTGCTGCAGTGCACCACAAAGAAGTACCAATTAATGACACTTTTTTTATAATTTTGTATTGGTATTATGAAAATCGGTCCAGTTTTGCATTTTTTTACAGCCAAAAAACCAGGTGACCGCGAAAGTATATAATTTAATTACCCTTGGTTGAAAAATCGATTTTGTTATTCGATTGTTGAAGAGTTGAAATTAATCGTCAGCTCAGAGTAAAATCAGCAAACGTTATTTTTGCATGCCTATTTTTGATTTTTTTTACAAATAAACTGAACAATAAAATACCTAGTTTTTTATTTTTATTTGAATTAATCTAAGTATTAGATGATTCTAAACTAAACTTAAAATTATTGGGAAAAAGATGCACTTGACTGGTATAACTCTTTTAGCCGCAATTTAAGTTGAATTCTCAACAAAAATCGCGCGTTTATTTTGTACATTTATTTACTGATCCTATAAAATCAGTTTAAAATATAATTTACCTAGGTACCTACTTTAAATCGCTCAAAACAAAACAAAACCACTTGTTTCTCTGCTTTTGTTTTTGTATTCACATAACCTTTCTTTCATTCGTAAAAAAATTATTGAGTAGGCATATATAAAAAATCGTGCAGACATGGAAAATCCACAAATCCAGTCTTATGCACATAACATACGCACAATAGATACATACCTGCGATGCCACACACTTGACTTCACATTTTTTTGAAATTCCTCTCTGTTTTTTTTTTCTTAGCTACAAAGCAACTCATCACACACAAAAAACGAATAAGCTGACAAAGGCAAAGAGCTTTCTGTGCTATACTTTACGTTACGAACGATAAACAGGCAAAAAGATTTCTTGCCTGTTGATCTCTGCCTGTTGAAAAGAATTTCTTTTTTTAATATGGCAGTGAGAGATATGTATATTGTATTTTCTGTGGTACAAGTTATACATTCGTGCAGAAAAAAATTGAGATAACAATCAAATATCGTAATGATGATAAAAAACATATTTGAGTCACTGGCAAAATTCTGTCCGTCCATGTTTGGAATATACAAGTTATTTCGACATTCGACGGAGGATTTTTTTAATTTCTTTTTTAGTTGAAATATTAACCGTACCATGACTCATGAGTCTTATCAGCAGGAGTCTTAGCAGCAGGAGTCTTATCAGCATGAGCCTAATCAGTATGAGTCTTATCAGCATGAGTCATGTTATTTCGTACGTTTAGCCTGTCATCGATTTATAAGACGTTATCACGTCAAAAAAAAAAGCTGACACGAAAAATGAATTTGCATCAGGAAAACAGATAAATACATTTTTAGTAAAAAATATCTGTGCAAATTGGTTTGGTCTTGTCGAAAACAATTCTTCGTATCATTTGCTATCGATTGCACAAATTTCACAAATTGATTGTGTTTGTTGCGTTTTTACTCCGCCTTTTGGTATCGTAAGGTGAAAAATGCTTTAAGGATTTTATTTGTATCCCTTCTAAACAGCGGGTTTAGAAATGGAATATGAAATAACAAAGACGAGACCCGAAATTATATGATAAAAAGAAAATATTTTCTGTTTGTTTATTTACTAGAAAAAACATGCGAATAATTAGATTTTTCAATTTCAAGTAGAGATAGCATTTCAAAAAAATATCTTGAGCTCCGTCAAAATTCAAAATTCCAACACAACTAATTGAACACTTTTTATGCAGTACATAACTGAGCTTCCTTCTCTCTAACGCAAACACACATGGAATATTCATGATTTTACAATGGTCTCTCATATTCAAAATTAGATTGTCTAGTCCATCTGCAAATAAAATTTGTTAAATTCCTTATTTAACAACTACTATACAGGTCCAAGTAAATAAAACCGACAAAACTTCAGGAATTTACTTACTGATTAAAACCAACGCTTCCAATTTTAATTATATTTCGTGTTCACGACAACAAACTTGATACCTGAGCGTATATCTCAATCACATGGAAATTCATTATCGATATGGATCACCTTCGTCAATATACTATGATATTCTGCTCATGGGAATCCTCTCTTAAAAGCTTACATTAAGCATACTCACACTGGTCGACCTGGAGTTCGAAAGGTCGTAAAAGAATTACAGAAAATATTTATGGCTTTTACAAAAGGAGCATTAGATGAAATTCTTGAAACAAACCTCGGTTGACTGCAAAAAACGGAACCGTGTTTGGACTACTTAATGCAATTAGACATTTTTCTGTTTGTTAATGCGGTATCTTCAAATTCTTTTATGAAGGGCTTTCTTTGTGTTAAGAAATAATTTTGAACTTTATAGTTTTCTTTGAAAGTTGAAACAATAAATCGGATACATTTTAAACAGCAGATATGAAGAATGTAATGTCTTGTCGGTTTTGATCACACTAGCCATTGACAAACCTTCTAAGTCTCACATTTCACAATCTGTGGCAATGATCACACATTTTATTTTAACGTTTTCCATCTGTTGTATAACTTCGCGAAATCCAGTCACAATGCGCCGACGAGATTTGCCCTTATAAATGTTAGTTTTATAAGCCCTTGTTTCAAAATGATTGAGTTTTTTTAGAAGTAAGCGTACATAGCTTTCCAGTTCATAAGAAGTTGTATTATCACAATATCTGAAAAAAAAACAACATTAGAAATAATTATAATTATATCATATTATATTATAATATATTATATTATATTATATTATATTATATTATATTATATTATATTATATTATTTTATATTATATTATATTATATTATATTATATTATGTTACATTATATTATATTATATTATATTGTATTATATTATATTTTAGTCTCTCTATATTTATAATCTCAACCATTCCTGTGTTGTGTTGTTAATCTGCAAAAATAGAAGGGACCTACAATTTACCGCCGAGTCCGAACCGCTACATGGGATGCACTTTTTGAGAAAAAATGTTTATTCTTGGAGATTTTGTCAGTTCCTCGCAAGAGGAAGTACCCCGGAAAAGAAGGTGGCTCTGAGCGGGACTCGAATCTAGGCTCTTCGCTTAGCAGTCCGACACACTAACCACAAAGCCAGGGGCCACTACATTATATATATATAATTTATATTTGAGTTAATAATATTTAAAAATATAAATTTATCTCCTGTTCATATGGAGAACAGGGCAATAAAAAAATAAAAGACTGTAACTAAATTTTAACACTTTTATTTCAGATCCCTTACCACTGGTGGGCTATACGTTGGTTTTTTTATATTTATGGCTTATTTTATTTTTTATTCTATCTTGTGCCGTTGTTTTAATAAATTCTTCATTTATCCCAGTATCTTTCCTATTTTTATTTATTTTATTCACTATTTTTTCTTTCGTGTTTTTTATTTGTTTGTAGATGACTTCAATATTTAATTTATTTAAATTAATGTCAATAGGTATCTCTTTTGTTGTTAAGTGTATTGTTTTATGATTGATTGAGAGAGTGTTCGTTTAAGGTACTATGAATCTCTCTATGTCCGAATTACCGGTGTGTCTGTTAGCTGTACAGTAATGTATTTTTAAATTGTTATGGAACAAAAAGTTTTTTAATGTCTCGGTCACAAAAGGGTTTTTTTTCATGTCTTTCCTTGTTCTATCGATTCTTTCATAAAAAATGTTACATTTGAAGTAGCCAGTTGCATTCCTCCCCTTAAAAGTTTCTCCCGCAATACCCGTCTCGCAAGAATGCTCATCAATTCACCCTTGAGCCCAATATCGGACGTACAGTGAAATAAAGGGATTCTTGTTTAGCAAACAAACAACAAGACTTTCGAATAGTTTGCTCGGCGAGATTTTTCCTTGCCATTGCAATCTGACAGCATTCAAAACCAATGTAAATCGTCACCTCCTGTCCCTTCTTCCTCAAACTTTCCATGCTCGAGCAGTGTGTTAAACATAATAAGGGCAACACAATCCCTTGTGCGCGTGCTCATTTATATAAAAAAAAACAATTGTTTGGGCCAATTTGTTTGTTTGCATTCTATTTCAATTTACTCTTAAGCCTTTAAATTTATCAAATATTTTGTTGAATCTGGATGTTTGTTTATTTTTTAATATCAATTATGACACAAGTCATATCATAGATTTTTTAATTGCGATTAAAGGTAGGTAGGTACCTATATCTACTAATTATTCATTTTTTTAATGTCAAAAGACATCACGATGAAATCATATTTGAGTTTTGAGTTATTTGCAAAATGTTGATTTCCTGTCGTTACGTAGGTACATATGTATTTGGAACTACTTACAGCCTTTGTATATACACTGCCTATAGTATTATCATGAAGCATCATTTTTTAATTTTATTCACAAATTTAATCGTAAATGTAATAGCCAAGTTTGTGGTCAGATTAATTTGTTGAAAGTTGTTATTATACCTTATTGACCGCAAAAATTGTAATAAAAAGGAAATAAATAAACTTTTCTTTACAATTTATTAACAGTTCTTTTTATTTAATATCGAATGCATTTCGGTTCTCAGCTGCGGAACCATCATCAGCGAGCGACAATTAAACAATTTTTTAAATTTTTTTTTCAACTTTTCCAGCATAAAATAAATGCAGTGCTGCAGTGCACCACAAAGAAGTACCAATTAATGACACTTTTTTTATAATTTTGTATTGGTATTATGAAAATCGGTCCAGTTTTGCATTTTTTTACAGCCAAAAAACCAGGTGACCGCGAAAGTATATAATTTAATTACCCTTGGTTGAAAAATCGATTTTGTTATTCGATTGTTGAAGAGTTGAAATTAATCGTCAGCTCAGAGTAAAATCAGCAAACGTCATTTTTGCATGCCTATTTTTGATTTTTTTTACAAATAAACTGAACAATAAAATACCTAGTTTTTTATTTTTATTTGAATTAATCTAAGTATTAGATGATTCTAAACTAAACTTAAAATTATTGGGAAAAAGATGCACTTGACTGGTATAACTCTTTTAGCCGCAATTTAAGTTGAATTCTCAACAAAAATCGCGCGTTTATTTTGTACATTTATTTACTGATCCTATAAAATCAGTTTAAAATATAATTTACCTAGGTACCTACTTTAAATCGCTCAAAACAAAACAAAACCACTTGTTTCTCTGCTTTTGTTTTTGTATTCACATAACCTTTTTTTCATTCTACAAAGCAACTCATCACACACAAAAAACGAATAAGCTGACAAAGGCAAAGAGCTTTCTGTGCTATACTTTACGTTACGAACGATAAACAGGCAAAAAGATTTCTTGCCTGTTGATCTCTGCCTGTTGAAAAGAATTTCTTTTTTTAATATGGCAGTGAGAGATATGTATATTGTATTTTCTGTGGTACAAGTTATACATTCGTGCAGAAAAAAATTGAGATAACAATCAAATATCGTAATGATGATAAAAAACATATTTGAGTCACTGGCAAAATTCTGTCCGTCCATGTTTGGAATATACAAGTTATTTCGACATTCGACGGAGGATTTTTTTAATTTCTTTTTTAGTTGAAATATTAACGGTACCATGACTCATGAGTCTTATCAGCAGGAGTCTTAGCAGCAGGAGTCTTATCAGCATGAGCCTAATCAGTATGAGTCTTATCAGCATGAGTCATGTTATTTCGTACGTTTAGCCTGTCATCGATTTATAAGACGTTATCACGTCAAAAAAAAAAGCTGACACGAAAAATGAATTTGCATCAGGAAAACAGATAAATACATTTTTAGTAAAAAATATCTGTGCAAATTGGTTTGGTCTTGTCGAAAACAATTCTTCGTATCATTTGCTATCGATTGCACAAATTTCACAAATTGATTGTGTTTGTTGCGTTTTTACTCCGCCTTTTGGTATCGTAAGGTGAAAAATGCTTTAAGGATTTTATTTGTATCCCTTCTAAACAGCGGGTTTAGAAATGGAATATGAAATAACAAAGACGAGACCCGAAATTATATGATAAAAAGAAAATATTTTCTGTTTGTTTATTTACTAGAAAAAACATGCGAATAATTAGATTTTTCAATTTCAAGTAGAGATAGCATTTCAAAAAAATATCTTGAGCTCCGTCAAAATTCAAAATTCCAACACAACTAATTGAACACTTTTTATGCAGTACATAACTGAGCTTCCTTCTCTCTAACGCAAACACACATGGAATATTCATGATTTTACAATGGTCTCTCATATTCAAAATTAGATTGTCTAGTCCATCTGCAAATAAAATTTGTTAAATTCCTTATTTAACAACTACTATACAGGTCCAAGTAAATAAAACCGACAAAACTTCAGGAATTTACTTACTGATTAAAACCAACGCTTCCAATTTTAATTATATTTCGTGTTCACGACAACAAACTTGATACCTGAGCGTATATCTCAATCACATGGAAATTCATTATCGATATGGATCACCTTCGTCAATATACTATGATATTCTGCTCATGGGAATCCTCTCTTAAAAGCTTACATTAAGCATACTCACACTGGTCGACCTGGAGTTCGAAAGGTCGTAAAAGAATTACAGAAAATATTTATGGCTTTTACAAAAGGAGCATTAGATGAAATTCTTGAAACAAACCTCGGTTGACTGCAAAAAACGGAACCGTGTTTGGACTACTTAATGCAATTAGACATTTTTCTGTTTGTTAATGCGGTATCTTCAAATTCTTTTATGAAAGGCTTTCTTTGTGTTAAGAAATAATTTTGAACTTTATAGTTTTCTTTGAAAGTTGAAACAATAAATCGGATACATTTTAAACAGCAGATATGAAGAATGTAATGTCTTGTAGGTTTTGATCACACTAGCCATTGACAAACCTTCTAAGTCTCACATTTCACAATCTGTGGCAATGATCACACATTTTATTTTAACGTTTTCCATCTGTTGTATAACTTCGCGAAATCCAGTCACAATGCGCCGACGAGATTTGCCCTTATAAATGTTAGTTTTATAAGCCCTTGTTTCAAAATGATTGAGTTTTTTTAGAAGTAAGCGTACATAGCTTTCCAGTTCATAAGAAGTTGTATTATCACAATATCTGAAAAAAAAACAACATTAGAAATAATTATAATTATATCATATTATATTATAATATATTATATTATATTATATTATATTATATTATATTATATTATATTATATTATTTTATATTATATTATATTATATTATATTATATTATATTATGTTACATTATATTATATTATATTATATTGTATTATATTATATTTTAGTCTCTCTATATTTATAATCTCAACCATTCCTGTGTTGTGTTGTTAATCTGCAAAAATAGAAGGGACCTACAATTTACCGCCGAGTCCGAACCGCTACATGGGATGCACTTTTTGAGAAAAAATGTTTATTCTTGGAGATTTTGTCAGTTCCTCGCAAGAGGAAGTACCCCGGAAAAGAAGGTGGCTCTGAGCGGGACTCGAATCTAGGCTCTTCGCTTAGCAGTCCGACACACTAACCACAAAGCCAGGGGCCACTACATTATATATATATAATTTATATTTGAGTTAATAATATTTAAAAATATAAATTTATCTCCTATTCATATGGAGAACAGGGCAATAAAAAAATAAAAGACTGTAACTAAATTTTAACACTTTTATTTCAGATCCCTTACCACTGGTGGGCTATACGTTGGTTTTTTATATTTATGGCTTATTTTATTTTTTATTCTATCTTGTGCCGTTGTTTTAATAAATTCTTCATTTATCCCAGTATCTTTCCTATTTTTATTTATTTTATTCACTATTTTTTCTTTCGTGTTTTTTATTTGTTTGTAGATGACTTCAATATTTAATTTATTTAAATTAATGTCAATAGGTATCTCTTTTGTTGTTAAGTGTATTGTTTTATGATTGATTGAGAGAGTGTTCGTTTAAGGTACTATGAATCTCTCTATGTCCGAATTACCGGTGTGTCTGTTAGCTGTACAGTAATGTATTTTTAAATTGTTATGGAACAAAAAGTTTTTTAATGTCTCGGTCACAAAAGGGTTTTTTTTCATGTCTTTCCTTGTTCTATCGATTCTTTCATAAAAAATGTTACATTTGAAGTAGCCAGTTGCATTCCTCCCCTTAAAAGTTTCTCCCGCAATACCCGTCTCGCAAGAATGCTCATCAATTCACCCTTGAGCCCAATATCGGACGTACAGTGAAATAAAGGGATTCTTGTTTAGCAAACAAACAACAAGACTTTCGAATAGTTTGCTCGGCGAGATTTTTCCTTGCCATTGCAATCTGACAGCATTCAAAACCAATGTAAATCGTCACCTCCTGTCCCTTCTTCCTCAAACTTTCCATGCTCGAGCAGTGTGTTAAACATAATAAGGGCAACACAATCCCTTGTGCGCGTGCTCATTTATATAAAAAAAAACAATTGTTTGGGCCAATTTGTTTGTTTGCATTCTATTTCAATTTACTCTTAAGCCTTTAAATTTATCAAATATTTTGTTGAATCTGGATGTTTGTTTATTTTTTAATATCAATTATGACACAAGTCATATCATAGATTTTTTAATTGCGATTAAAGGTAGGTAGGTACCTATATTTACTAATTATTCATTTTTTTAATGTCAAAAGACATCACGATGAAATCATATTTGAGTTTTGAGTTATTTGCAAAATGTTGATTTCCTGTCGTTACGTAGGTACATATGTATTTGGAACTACTTACAGCCTTTGTATATACACTGCCTATAGTATTATCATGAAGCATCATTTTTTAATTTTATTCACAAATTTAATCGTAAATGTAATAGCCAAGTTTGTGGTCAGATTAATTTGTTGAAAGTTGTTATTATACCTTATTGACCGCAAAAATTGTAATAAAAAGGAAATAAATAAACTTTTCTTTACAATTTATTAACAGTTCTTTTTATTTAATATCGAATGCATTTCGGTTCTCAGCTGCGGAACCATCATCAGCGAGCGACAATTAAACAATTTTTTAAATTTTTTTTTCAACTTTTCCAGCATAAAATAAATGCAGTGCTGCAGTGCACCACAAAGAAGTACCAATTAATGACACTTTTTTTATAATTTTGTATTGGTATTATGAAAATCGGTCCAGTTTTGCATTTTTTTACAGCCAAAAAACCAGGTGACCGCGAAAGTATATAATTTAATTACCCTTGGTTGAAAAATCGATTTTGTTATTCGATTGTTGAAGAGTTGAAATTAATCGTCAGCTCAGAGTAAAATCAGCAAACGTCATTTTTGCATGCCTATTTTTGATTTTTTTTACAAATAAACTGAACAATAAAATACCTAGTTTTTTATTTTTATTTGAATTAATCTAAGTATTAGATGATTCTAAACTAAACTTAAAATTATTGGGAAAAAGATGCACTTGACTGGTATAACTCTTTTAGCCGCAATTTAAGTTGAATTCTCAACAAAAATCGCGCGTTTATTTTGTACATTTATTTACTGATCCTATAAAATCAGTTTAAAATATAATTTACCTAGGTACCTACTTTAAATCGCTCAAAACAAAACAAAACCACTTGTTTCTCTGCTTTTGTTTTTGTATTCACATAACCTTTTTTTCATTCTACAAAGCAACTCATCACACACAAAAAACGAATAAGCTGACAAAGGCAAAGAGCTTTCTGTGCTATACTTTACGTTACGAACGATAAACAGGCAAAAAGATTTCTTGCCTGTTGATCTCTGCCTGTTGAAAAGAATTTCTTTTTTTAATATGGCAGTGAGAGATATGTATATTGTATTTTCTGTGGTACAAGTTATACATTCGTGCAGAAAAAAATTGAGATAACAATCAAATATCGTAATGATGATAAAAAACATATTTGAGTCACTGGCAAAATTCTGTCCGTCCATGTTTGGAATATACAAGTTATTTCGACATTCGACGGAGGATTTTTTTAATTTCTTTTTTAGTTGAAATATTAACGGTACCATGACTCATGAGTCTTATCAGCAGGAGTCTTAGCAGCAGGAGTCTTATCAGCATGAGCCTAATCAGTATGAGTCTTATCAGCATGAGTCATGTTATTTCGTACGTTTAGCCTGTCATCGATTTATAAGACGTTATCACGTCAAAAAAAAAAGCTGACACGAAAAATGAATTTGCATCAGGAAAACAGATAAATACATTTTTAGTAAAAAATATCTGTGCAAATTGGTTTGGTCTTGTCGAAAACAATTCTTCGTATCATTTGCTATCGATTGCACAAATTTCACAAATTGATTGTGTTTGTTGCGTTTTTACTCCGCCTTTTGGTATCGTAAGGTGAAAAATGCTTTAAGGATTTTATTTGTATCCCTTCTAAACAGCGGGTTTAGAAATGGAATATGAAATAACAAAGACGAGACCCGAAATTATATGATAAAAAGAAAATATTTTCTGTTTGTTTATTTACTAGAAAAAACATGCGAATAATTAGATTTTTCAATTTCAAGTAGAGATAGCATTTCAAAAAAATATCTTGAGCTCCGTCAAAATTCAAAATTCCAACACAACTAATTGAACACTTTTTATGCAGTACATAACTGAGCTTCCTTCTCTCTAACGCAAACACACATGGAATATTCATGATTTTACAATGGTCTCTCATATTCAAAATTAGATTGTCTAGTCCATCTGCAAATAAAATTTGTTAAATTCCTTATTTAACAACTACTATACAGGTCCAAGTAAATAAAACCGACAAAACTTCAGGAATTTACTTACTGATTAAAACCAACGCTTCCAATTTTAATTATATTTCGTGTTCACGACAACAAACTTGATACCTGAGCGTATATCTCAATCACATGGAAATTCATTATCGATATGGATCACCTTCGTCAATATACTATGATATTCTGCTCATGGGAATCCTCTCTTAAAAGCTTACATTAAGCATACTCACACTGGTCGACCTGGAGTTCGAAAGGTCGTAAAAGAATTACAGAAAATATTTATGGCTTTTACAAAAGGAGCATTAGATGAAATTCTTGAAACAAACCTCGGTTGACTGCAAAAAACGGAACCGTGTTTGGACTACTTAATGCAATTAGACATTTTTCTGTTTGTTAATGCGGTATCTTCAAATTCTTTTATGAAAGGCTTTCTTTGTGTTAAGAAATAATTTTGAACTTTATAGTTTTCTTTGAAAGTTGAAACAATAAATCGGATACATTTTAAACAGCAGATATGAAGAATGTAATGTCTTGTAGGTTTTGATCACACTAGCCATTGACAAACCTTCTAAGTCTCACATTTCACAATCTGTGGCAATGATCACACATTTTATTTTAACGTTTTCCATCTGTTGTATAACTTCGCGAAATCCAGTCACAATGCGCCGACGAGATTTGCCCTTATAAATGTTAGTTTTATAAGCCCTTGTTTCAAAATGATTGAGTTTTTTTAGAAGTAAGCGTACATAGCTTTCCAGTTCATAAGAAGTTGTATTATCACAATATCTGAAAAAAAAACAACATTAGAAATAATTATAATTATATCATATTATATTATAATATATTATATTATATTATATTATATTATATTATATTATATTATATTATATTATTTTATATTATATTATATTATATTATATTATATTATATTATGTTACATTATATTATATTATATTATATTGTATTATATTATATTTTAGTCTCTCTATATTTATAATCTCAACCATTCCTGTGTTGTGTTGTTAATCTGCAAAAATAGAAGGGACCTACAATTTACCGCCGAGTCCGAACCGCTACATGGGATGCACTTTTTGAGAAAAAATGTTTATTCTTGGAGATTTTGTCAGTTCCTCGCAAGAGGAAGTACCCCGGAAAAGAAGGTGGCTCTGAGCGGGACTCGAATCTAGGCTCTTCGCTTAGCAGTCCGACACACTAACCACAAAGCCAGGGGCCACTACATTATATATATATAATTTATATTTGAGTTAATAATATTTAAAAATATAAATTTATCTCCTATTCATATGGAGAACAGGGCAATAAAAAAATAAAAGACTGTAACTAAATTTTAACACTTTTATTTCAGATCCCTTACCACTGGTGGGCTATACGTTGGTTTTTTATATTTATGGCTTATTTTATTTTTTATTCTATCTTGTGCCGTTGTTTTAATAAATTCTTCATTTATCCCAGTATCTTTCCTATTTTTATTTATTTTATTCACTATTTTTTCTTTCGTGTTTTTTATTTGTTTGTAGATGACTTCAATATTTAATTTATTTAAATTAATGTCAATAGGTATCTCTTTTGTTGTTAAGTGTATTGTTTTATGATTGATTGAGAGAGTGTTCGTTTAAGGTACTATGAATCTCTCTATGTCCGAATTACCGGTGTGTCTGTTAGCTGTACAGTAATGTATTTTTAAATTGTTATGGAACAAAAAGTTTTTTAATGTCTCGGTCACAAAAGGGTTTTTTTTCATGTCTTTCCTTGTTCTATCGATTCTTTCATAAAAAATGTTACATTTGAAGTAGCCAGTTGCATTCCTCCCCTTAAAAGTTTCTCCCGCAATACCCGTCTCGCAAGAATGCTCATCAATTCACCCTTGAGCCCAATATCGGACGTACAGTGAAATAAAGGGATTCTTGTTTAGCAAACAAACAACAAGACTTTCGAATAGTTTGCTCGGCGAGATTTTTCCTTGCCATTGCAATCTGACAGCATTCAAAACCAATGTAAATCGTCACCTCCTGTCCCTTCTTCCTCAAACTTTCCATGCTCGAGCAGTGTGTTAAACATAATAAGGGCAACACAATCCCTTGTGCGCGTGCTCATTTATATAAAAAAAAACAATTGTTTGGGCCAATTTGTTTGTTTGCATTCTATTTCAATTTACTCTTAAGCCTTTAAATTTATCAAATATTTTGTTGAATCTGGATGTTTGTTTATTTTTTAATATCAATTATGACACAAGTCATATCATAGATTTTTTAATTGCGATTAAAGGTAGGTAGGTACCTATATTTACTAATTATTCATTTTTTTAATGTCAAAAGACATCACGATGAAATCATATTTGAGTTTTGAGTTATTTGCAAAATGTTGATTTCCTGTCGTTACGTAGGTACATATGTATTTGGAACTACTTACAGCCTTTGTATATACACTGCCTATAGTATTATCATGAAGCATCATTTTTTAATTTTATTCACAAATTTAATCGTAAATGTAATAGCCAAGTTTGTGGTCAGATTAATTTGTTGAAAGTTGTTATTATACCTTATTGACCGCAAAAATTGTAATAAAAAGGAAATAAATAAACTTTTCTTTACAATTTATTAACAGTTCTTTTTATTTAATATCGAATGCATTTCGGTTCTCAGCTGCGGAACCATCATCAGCGAGCGACAATTAAACAATTTTTTAAATTTTTTTTTCAACTTTTCCAGCATAAAATAAATGCAGTGCTGCAGTGCACCACAAAGAAGTACCAATTAATGACACTTTTTTTATAATTTTGTATTGGTATTATGAAAATCGGTCCAGTTTTGCATTTTTTTACAGCCAAAAAACCAGGTGACCGCGAAAGTATATAATTTAATTACCCTTGGTTGAAAAATCGATTTTGTTATTCGATTGTTGAAGAGTTGAAATTAATCGTCAGCTCAGAGTAAAATCAGCAAACGTCATTTTTGCATGCCTATTTTTGATTTTTTTTACAAATAAACTGAACAATAAAATACCTAGTTTTTTATTTTTATTTGAATTAATCTAAGTATTAGATGATTCTAAACTAAACTTAAAATTATTGGGAAAAAGATGCACTTGACTGGTATAACTCTTTTAGCCACAATTTAAGTTGAATTCTCAACAAAAATCGCGCGTTTATTTTGTACATTTATTTACTGATCCTATAAAATCAGTTTAAAATATAATTTACCTAGGTACCTACTTTAAATCGCTCTAAACAAAACAAAACCACTTGTTTCTCTGCTTTTGTTTTTGTATTCACATAACCTTTCTTTCATTCGTAAAAAAATTATTGAGTAGGCATATATAAAAAATCGTGCAGACATGGAAAATCCACAAATCCAGTCTTATGCACATAACATACGCACAATAGATACATACCTGCGATGCCACACACTTGACTTCACATTTTTTTGAAATTCCTCTCTGTTTTTTTTTTTCTTAGCTACAAAGCAACTCATCACACACAAAAAACGAATAAGCTGACAAAGGCAAAGAGCTTTCTGTGCTATACTTTACGTTACGAACGATAAACAGGCAAAAAGATTTCTTGCCTGTTGATCTCTGCCTGTTGAAAAGAATTTCTTTTTTTAATATGGCAGTGAGAGATATGTATATTGTATTTTCTGTGGTACAAGTTATACATTCGTGCAGAAAAAAATTGAGATAACAATCAAATATCGTAATGATGATAAAAAACATATTTGAGTCACTGGCAAAATTCTGTCCGTCCATGTTTGGAATATACAAGTTATTTCGACATTCGACGGAGGATTTTTTTAATTTCTTTTTTAGTTGAAATATTAACGGTACCATGACTCATGAGTCTTATCAGCAGGAGTCTTAGCAGCAGGAGTCTTATCAGCATGAGCCTAATCAGTATGAGTCTTATCAGCATGAGTCATGTTATTTCGTACGTTTAGCCTGTCATCGATTTATAAGACGTTATCACGTCAAAAAAAAAAGCTGACACGAAAAATGAATTTGCATCAGGAAAACAGATAAATACATTTTTAGTAAAAAATATCTGTGCAAATTGGTTTGGTTTTTTTGAAAACAATTCTTCGTATCATTTGCTATCGATTGCACAAATTTCACAAATTGATTGTGTTTGTTGCGTTTTTACTCCGCCTTTTGGTATCGTAAGGTGAAAAATGCTTTAAGGATTTTATTTGTATCCCTTCTAAACAGCGGGTTTAGAAATGGAATATGAAATAACAAAGACGAGACCCGAAATTATATGATAAAAAGAAAATATTTTCTGTTTGTTTATTTACTAGAAAAAACATGCGAATAATTAGATTTTTCAATTTCAAGTAGAGATAGCATTTCAAAAAAATATCTTGAGCTCCGTCAAAATTCAAAATTCCAACACAACTAATTGAACACTTTTTATGCAGTACATAACTGAGCTTCCTTCTCTCTAACGCAAACACACATGGAATATTCATGATTTTACAATGGTCTCTCATATTCAAAATTAGATTGTCTAGTCCATCTGCAAATAAAATTTGTTAAATTCCTTATTTAACAACTACTATACAGGTCCAAGTAAATAAAACCGACAAAACTTCAGGAATTTACTTACTGATTAAAACCAACGCTTCCAATTTTAATTATATTTCGTGTTCACGACAACAAACTTGATACCTGAGCGTATATCTCAATCACATGGAAATTCATTATCGATATGGATCACCTTCGTCAATATACTATGATATTCTGCTCATGGGAATCCTCTCTTAAAAGCTTACATTAAGCATACTCACACTGGTCGACCTGGAGTTCGAAAGGTCGTAAAAGAATTACAGAAAATATTTATGGCTTTTACAAAAGGAGCATTAGATGAAATTCTTGAAACAAACCTCGGTTGACTGCAAAAAACGGAACCGTGTTTGGACTACTTAATGCAATTAGACATTTTTCTGTTTGTTAATGCGGTATCTTCAAATTCTTTTATGAAGGGCTTTCTTTGTGTTAAGAAATAATTTTGAACTTTATAGTTTTCTTTGAAAGTTGAAACAATAAATCGGATACATTTTAAACAGCAGATATGAAGAATGTAATGTCTTGTAGGTTTTGATCACACTAGCCATTGACAAACCTTCTAAGTCTCACATTTCACAATCTGTGGCAATGATCACACATTTTATTTTAACGTTTTCCATCTGTTGTATAACTTCGCGAAATCCAGTCACAATGCGCCGACGAGATTTGCCCTTATAAATGTTAGTTTTATAAGCCCTTGTTTCAAAATGATTGAGTTTTTTTAGAAGTAAGCGTACATAGCTTTCCAGTTCATAAGAAGTTGTATTATCACAATATCTGAAAAAAAAACAACATTAGAAATAATTATAATTATATCATATTATATTATAATATATTATATTATATTATATTATATTATATTATATTATATTATATTATTTTATATTATATTATATTATATTATATTATGTTACATTATATTATATTATATTATATTGTATTATATTATATTTTAGTCTCTCTATATTTATAATCTCAACCATTCCTGTGTTGTGTTGTTAATCTGCAAAAATAGAAGGGACCTACAATTTACCGCCGAGTCCGAACCGCTACATGGGATGCACTTTTTGAGAAAAAATGTTTATTCTTGGAGATTTTGTCAGTTCCTCGCAAGAGGAAGTACCCCGGAAAAGAAGGTGGCTCTGAGCGGGACTCGAATCTAGGCTCTTCGCTTAGCAGTCCGACACACTAACCACAAAGCCAGGGGCCACTACATTATATATATATAATTTATATTTGAGTTAATAATATTTAAAAATATAAATTTATCTCCTGTTCATATGGAGAACAGGGCAATAAAAAAATAAAAGACTGTAACTAAATTTTAACACTTTTATTTCAGATCCCTTACCACTGGTGGGCTATACGTTGGTTTTTTATATTTATGGCTTATTTTATTTTTTATTCTATCTTGTGCCGTTGTTTTAATAAATTCTTCATTTATCCCAGTATCTTTCCTATTTTTATTTATTTTATTCACTATTTTTTCTTTCGTGTTTTTTATTTGTTTGTAGATGACTTCAATATTTAATTTATTTAAATTAATGTCAATAGGTATCTCTTTTGTTGTTAAGTGTATTGTTTTATGATTGATTGAGAGAGTGTTCGTTTAAGGTACTATGAATCTCTCTATGTCCGAATTACCGGTGTGTCTGTTAGCTGTACAGTAATGTATTTTTAAATTGTTATGGAACAAAAAGTTTTTTAATGTCTCGGTCACAAAAGGGTTTTTTTTCATGTCTTTCCTTGTTCTATCGATTCTTTCATAAAAAATGTTACATTTGAAGTAGCCAGTTGCATTCCTCCCCTTAAAAGTTTCTCCCGCAATACCCGTCTCGCAAGAATGCTCATCAATTCACCCTTGAGCCCAATATCGGACGTACAGTGAAATAAAGGGATTCTTGTTTAGCAAACAAACAACAAGACTTTCGAATAGTTTGCTCGGCGAGATTTTTCCTTGCCATTGCAATCTGACAGCATTCAAAACCAATGTAAATCGTCACCTCCTGTCCCTTCTTCCTCAAACTTTCCATGCTCGAGCAGTGTGTTAAACATAATAAGGGCAACACAATCCCTTGTGCGCGTGCTCATTTATATAAAAAAAAACAATTGTTTGGGCCAATTTGTTTGTTTGCATTCTATTTCAATTTACTCTTAAGCCTTTAAATTTATCAAATATTTTGTTGAATCTGGATGTTTGTTTATTTTTTAATATCAATTATGACACAAGTCATATCATAGATTTTTTAATTGCGATTAAAGGTAGGTAGGTACCTATATCTACTAATTATTCATTTTTTTAATGTCAAAAGACATCACGATGAAATCATATTTGAGTTTTGAGTTATTTGCAAAATGTTGATTTCCTGTCGTTACGTAGGTACATATGTATTTGGAACTACTTACAGCCTTTGTATATACACTGCCTATAGTATTATCATGAAGCATCATTTTTTAATTTTATTCACAAATTTAATCGTAAATGTAATAGCCAAGTTTGTGGTCAGATTAATTTGTTGAAAGTTGTTATTATACCTTATTGACCGCAAAAATTGTAATAAAAAGGAAATAAATAAACTTTTCTTTACAATTTATTAACAGTTCTTTTTATTTAATATCGAATGCATTTCGGTTCTCAGCTGCGGAACCATCATCAGCGAGCGACAATTAAACAATTTTTTAATTTTTTTTTTCAACTTTTCCAGCATAAAATAAATGCAGTGCTGCAGTGCACCACAAAGAAGTACCAACTAATGACACTTTTTTTATAATTTTGTATTGGTATTATGAAAATCGGTCCAGTTTTGCATTTTTTTACAGCCAAAAAACCAGGTGACCGCGAAAGTATATAATTTAATTACCCTTGGTTGAAAAATCGATTTTGTTATTCGATTGTTGAAGAGTTGAAATTAATCGTCAGCTCAGAGTAAAATCAGCAAACGTCATTTTTGCATGCCTATTTTTGATTTTTTTTACAAATAAACTGAACAATAAAATACCTAGTTTTTTATTTTTATTTGAATTAATCTAAGTATTAGATGATTCTAAACTAAACTTAAAATTATTGGGAAAAAGATGCACTTGACTGGTATAACTCTTTTAGCCACAATTTAAGTTGAATTCTCAACAAAAATCGCGCGTTTATTTTGTACATTTATTTACTGATCCTATAAAATCAGTTTAAAATATAATTTACCTAGGTACCTACTTTAAATCGCTCAAAACAAAACAAAACCACTTGTTTCTCTGCTTTTGTTTTTGTATTCACATAACCTTTTTTTCATTCGTAAAAAAATTATTGAGTAGGCATATATAAAAAATCGTGCAGACATGGAAAATCCACAAATCCAGTCTTATGCACATAACATACGCACAATAGATACATACCTGCGATGCCACACACTTGACTTCACATTTTTTTGAAATTCCTCTCTGTTTTTTTTTTCTTAGCTACAAAGCAACTCATCACACACAAAAAACGAATAAGCTGACAAAGGCAAAGAGCTTTCTGTGCTATACTTTACGTTATGAACGATAAACAGGCAAAAAGATTTCTTGCCTTTTGATCTCTGCCTGTTGAAAAGAATTTCTTTTTTTAATATGGCAGTGAGAGATATGTATATTGTATTTTCTGTGGTACAAGTTATACATTCGTGCAGAAAAAAATTGAGATAACAATCAAATATCGTAATGATGATAAAAAACATATTTGAGTCACTGGCAAAATTCTGTCCGTCCATGTTTGGAATATACAAGTTATTTCGACATTCGACGGAGGATTTTTTTAATTTCTTTTTTAGTTGAAATATTAACCGTACCATGACTCATGAGTCTTATCAGCAGGAGTCTTAGCAGCAGGAGTCTTATCAGCATGAGCCTAATCAGTATGAGTCTTATCAGCATGAGTCATGTTATTTCGTACGTTTAGCCTGTCATCGATTTATAAGACGTTATCACGTCAAAAAAAAAAGCTGACACGAAAAATGAATTTGCATCAGGAAAACAGATAAATACATTTTTAGTAAAAAATATCTGTGCAAATTGGTTTGGTCTTGTCGAAAACAATTCTTCGTATCATTTGCTATCGATTGCACAAATTTCACAAATTGATTGTGTTTGTTGCGTTTTTACTCCGCCTTTTGGTATCGTAAGGTGAAAAATGCTTTAAGGATTTTATTTGTATCCCTTCTAAACAGCAGGTTTAGAAATGGAATATGAAATAACAAAGACGAGACCCGAAATTATATGATAAAAAGAAAATATTTTCTGTTTGTTTATTTACTAGAAAAAACATGCGAATAATTAGATTTTTCAATTTCAAGTTGAGATAGCATTTCAAAAAAATATCTTGAGCTCCGTCAAAATTCAAAATTCCAACACAACTAATTGAACACTTTTTATGCAGTACATAACTGAGCTTCCTTCTCTCTAACGCAAACACACATGGAATATTCATGATTTTACAATGGTCTCTCATATTCAAAATTAGATTGTCTAGTCCATCTGCAAATAAAATTTGTTAAATTCCTTATTTAACAACTACTATACAGGTCCAAGTAAATAAAACCGACAAAACTTCAGGAATTTACTTACTGATTAAAACCAACGCTTCCAATTTCAATTATATTTCGTGTTCACGACAACAAACTTGATACCTGAGCGTATATCTCAATCACATGGAAATTCATTATCGATATGGATCACCTTCGTGAATATACTATGATATTCTGCTCATGGGAATTCTCTCTTAAAAGCTTACATTAAGCACACTCACACTGGTCGACCTGGAGTTCGAAAGGTCGTAAAAGAATTACAGAAAATATTTATGGCTTTTACAAAAGGAGCATTAGATGAAATTCTTGAAACAAACCTCGGTTGACTGCAAAAAACGGAACCGTGTTTGGACTACTTAATGCAATTAGACATTTTTCTGTTTGTTAATGCGGTATCTTCAAATTCTTTTATGAAGGGCTTTCTTTGTGTTAAGAAATAATTTTGAACTTTATAGTTTTCTTTGAAAGTTGAAACAATAAATCGGATACATTTTAAACAGCAGATATGAAGAATGTAATGTCTTGTAGGTTTTGATCACACTAGCCATTGACAAACCTTCTAAGTCTCACATTTCACAATCTGTGGCAATGATCACACATTTTATTTTAACGTTTTCCATCTGTTGTATAACTTCGCGAAATCCAGTCACAATGCGCCGACGAGATTTGCCCTTATAAATGTTAGTTTTATAAGCCCTTGTTTCAAAATGATTGAGTTTTTTTAGAAGTAAGCGTACATAGCTTTCCAGTTCATAAGAAGTTGTATTATCACAATATCTGAAAAAACAACAACATTAGAAATAATTATAATTATATCATATTATATTATAATATATTATATTATATTATATTATATTATATTATATTATTTTATATTATATTATATTATATTATATTATGTTACATTATATTATATTATATTATATTGTATTATATTATATTTTAGTCTCTCTATATTTATAATCTCAACCATTCCTGTGTTGTGTTGTTAATCTGCAAAAATAGAAGGGACCTACAATTTACCGCCGAGTCCGAACCGCTACATGGGATGCACTTTTTGAGAAAAAATGTTTATTCTTGGAGATTTTGTCAGTTCCTCGCAAGAGGAAGTACCCCGGAAAAGAAGGTGGCTCTGAGCGGGACTCGAATCTAGGCTCTTCGCTTAGCAGTCCGACACACTAACCACAAAGCCAGGGGCCACTACATTATATATATATAATTTATATTTGAGTTAATAATATTTAAAAATATAAATTTATCTCCTGTTCATATGGAGAACAGGGCAATAAAAAAATAAAAGAGTGTAACTAAATTTTAACACTTTTATTTCAGATCCCTTACCACTGGTGGGCTATACGTTGGTTTTTTTATATTTATGGCTTATTTTATTTTTTATTCTATCTTGTGCCGTTGTTTTAATAAATTCTTCATTTATCCCAGTATCTTTCCTATTTTTATTTATTTTATTCACTATTTTTTCTTTCGTGTTTTTTATTTGTTTGTAGATGACTTCAATATTTAATTTATTTAAATTAATGTCAATAGGTATCTCTTTTGTTGTTAAGTGTATTGTTTTATGATTGATTGAGAGAGTGTTCGTTTAAGGTACTATGAATCTCTCTATGTCCGAATTACCGGTGTGTCTGTTAGCTGTACAGTAATGTATTTTTAAATTGTTATGGAACAAAAAGTTTTTTAATGCCTCGGTCACAAAAGGGTTTTTTTTCATGTCTTTCCTTGTTCTATCGATTCTTTCATAAAAAATGTTACATTTGAAGTAGCCAGTTGCATTCCTCCCCTTAAAAGTTTCTCCCGCAATACCCGTCTCGCAAGAATGCTCATCAATTCACCCTTGAGCCCAATATCGGACGTACAGTGAAATAAAGGGATTCTTGTTTAGCAAACAAACAACAAGACTTTCGAATAGTTTGCTCGGAGAGATTTTTCCTTGCCATTGCAATCTGACAGCATTCAAAACCAATGTAAATCGTCACCTCCTGTCCCTTCTTCCTCAAACTTTCCATGCTCGAGCAGTGTGTTAAACATAATAAGGGCAACACAATCCCTTGTGCGCGTGCTCATTTATATAAAAAAAAACAATTGTTTGGGCCAATTTGTTTGTTTGCATTCTATTTCAATTTACTCTTAAGCCTTTAAATTTATCAAATATTTTGTTGAATCTGGGTGTTTGTTTATTTTCTAATATCAATTATGACACAAGTCATATCATAGATTTTTTAATTGCGATTAAAGGTAGGTAGGTACCTATATCTACTAATTATTCATTTTTTTAATGTCAAAAGACATCACGATGAAATCATATTTGAGTTTTGAGTTATTTGCAAAATGTTGATTTCCTGTCGTTACGTAGGTACATATGTATTTGGAACTACTTACAGCCTTTGTATATACACTGCCTATAGTATTATCATGAAGCATCATTTTTTAATTTTATTCACAAATTTAATCGTAAATGTAATAGCCAAGTTTGTGGTCAGATTAATTTGTTGAAAGTTGTTATTATACCTTATTGACCGCAAAAATTGTAATAAAAAGGAAATAAATAAACTTTTCTTTACAATTTATTAACAGTTCTTTTTATTTAATATCGAATGCATTTCGGTTCTCAGCTGCGGAACCATCATCAGCGAGCGACAATTAAACAATTTTTTAAATTTTTTTTTCAACTTTTCCAGCATAAAATAAATGCAGTGCTGCAGTGCACCACAAAGAAGTACCAATTAATGACACTTTTTTTATAATTTTGTATTGGTATTATGAAAATCGGTCCAGTTTTGCATTTTTTTACAGCCAAAAAACCAGGTGACCGCGAAAGTATATAATTTAATTACCCTTGGTTGAAAAATCGATTTTGTTATTCGATTGTTGAAGAGTTGAAATTAATCGTCAGCTCAGAGTAAAATCAGCAAACGTTATTTTTGCATGCCTATTTTTGATTTTTTTTACAAATAAACTGAACAATAAAATACCTAGTTTTTTATTTTTATTTGAATTAATCTAAGTATTAGATGATTCTAAACTAAACTTAAAATTATTGGGAAAAAGATGCACTTGACTGGTATAACTCTTTTAGCCGCAATTTAAGTTGAATTCTCAACAAAAATCGCGCGTTTATTTTGTACATTTATTTACTGATCCTATAAAATCAGTTTAAAATATAATTTACCTAGGTACCTACTTTAAATCGCTCAAAACAAAACAAAACCACTTGTTTCTCTGCTTTTGTTTTTGTATTCACATAACCTTTCTTTCATTCGTAAAAAAATTATTGAGTAGGCATATATAAAAAATCGTGCAGACATGGAAAATCCACAAATCCAGTCTTATGCACATAACATACGCACAATAGATACATACCTGCGATGCCACACACTTGACTTCACATTTTTTTGAAATTCCTCTCTGTTTTTTTTTTCTTAGCTACAAAGCAACTCATCACACACAAAAAACGAATAAGCTGACAAAGGCAAAGAGCTTTCTGTGCTATACTTTACGTTACGAACGATAAACAGGCAAAAAGATTTCTTGCCTGTTGATCTCTGCCTGTTGAAAAGAATTTCTTTTTTTAATATGGCAGTGAGAGATATGTATATTGTATTTTCTGTGGTACAAGTTATACATTCGTGCAGAAAAAAATTGAGATAACAATCAAATATCGTAATGATGATAAAAAACATATTTGAGTCACTGGCAAAATTCTGTCCGTCCATGTTTGGAATATACAAGTTATTTCGACATTCGACGGAGGATTTTTTTAATTTCTTTTTTAGTTGAAATATTAACCGTACCATGACTCATGAGTCTTATCAGCAGGAGTCTTAGCAGCAGGAGTCTTATCAGCATGAGCCTAATCAGTATGAGTCTTATCAGCATGAGTCATGTTATTTCGTACGTTTAGCCTGTCATCGATTTATAAGACGTTATCACGTCAAAAAAAAAGCTGACACGAAAAATGAATTTGCATCAGGAAAACAGATAAATACATTTTTAGTAAAAAATATCTGTGCAAATTGGTTTGGTCTTGTCGAAAACAATTCTTCGTATCATTTGCTATCGATTGCACAAATTTCACAAATTGATTGTGTTTGTTGCGTTTTTACTCCGCCTTTTGGTATCGTAAGGTGAAAAATGCTTTAAGGATTTTATTTGTATCCCTTCTAAACAGCGGGTTTAGAAATGGAATATGAAATAACAAAGACGAGACCCGAAATTATATGATAAAAAGAAAATATTTTCTGTTTGTTTATTTACTAGAAAAAACATGCGAATAATTAGATTTTTCAATTTCAAGTAGAGATAGCATTTCAAAAAAATATCTTGAGCTCCGTCAAAATTCAAAATTCCAACACAACTAATTGAACACTTTTTATGCAGTACATAACTGAGCTTCCTTCTCTCTAACGCAAACACACATGGAATATTCATGATTTTACAATGGTCTCTCATATTCAAAATTAGATTGTCTAGTCCATCTGCAAATAAAATTTGTTAAATTCCTTATTTAACAACTACTATACAGGTCCAAGTAAATAAAACCGACAAAACTTCAGGAATTTACTTACTGATTAAAACCAACGCTTCCAATTTTAATTATATTTCGTGTTCACGACAACAAACTTGATACCTGAGCGTATATCTCAATCACATGGAAATTCATTATCGATATGGATCACCTTCGTCAATATACTATGATATTCTGCTCATGGGAATCCTCTCTTAAAAGCTTACATTAAGCATACTCACACTGGTCGACCTGGAGTTCGAAAGGTCGTAAAAGAATTACAGAAAATATTTATGGCTTTTACAAAAGGAGCATTAGATGAAATTCTTGAAACAAACCTCGGTTGACTGCAAAAAACGGAACCGTGTTTGGACTACTTAATGCAATTAGACATTTTTCTGTTTGTTAATGCGGTATCTTCAAATTCTTTTATGAAGGGCTTTCTTTGTGTTAAGAAATAATTTTGAACTTTATAGTTTTCTTTGAAAGTTGAAACAATAAATCGGATACATTTTAAACAGCAGATATGAAGAATGTAATGTCTTGTCGGTTTTGATCACACTAGCCATTGACAAACCTTCTAAGTCTCACATTTCACAATCTGTGGCAATGATCACACATTTTATTTTAACGTTTTCCATCTGTTGTATAACTTCGCGAAATCCAGTCACAATACGCCGACGAGATTTGCCCTTATAAATGTTAGTTTTATAAGCCCTTGTTTCAAAATGATTGAGTTTTTTTAGAAGTAAGCGTACATAGCTTTCCAGTTCATAAGAAGTTGTATTATCACAATATCTGAAAAAAAAACAACATTAGAAATAATTATAATTATATCATATTATATTATAATATATTATATTATATTATATTATATTATATTATTTTATATTATATTATATTATATTATATTATATTATGTTACATTATATTATATTATATTATATTGTATTATATTATATTTTAGTCTCTCTATATTTATAATCTCAACCATTCCTGTGTTGTGTTGTTAATCTGCAAAAATAGAAGGGACCTACAATTTACCGCCGAGTCCGAACCGCTACATGGGATGCACTTTTTGAGAAAAAATGTTTATTCTTGGAGATTTTGTCAGTTCCTCGCAAGAGGAAGTACCCCGGAAAAGAAGGTGGCTCTGAGCGGGACTCGAATCTAGGCTCTTCGCTTAGCAGTCCGACACACTAACCACAAAGCCAGGGGCCACTACATTATATATATATAATTTATATTTGAGTTAATAATATTTAAAAATATAAATTTATCTCCTGTTCATATGGAGAACAGGGCAATAAAAAAATAAAAGACTGTAACTAAATTTTAACACTTTTATTTCAGATCCCTTACCACTGGTGGGCTATACGTTGGTTTTTTTTATATTTATGGCTTATTTTATTTTTTATTCTATCTTGTGCCGTTGTTTTAATAAATTCTTCATTTATCCCAGTATCTTTCCTATTTTTATTTATTTTATTCACTATTTTTTCTTTCGTGTTTTTTATTTGTTTGTAGATGATTTCAATATTTAATTTATTTAAATTAATGTCAATAGGTATCTCTTTTGTTGTTAAGTGTATTGTTTTATGATTGATTGAGAGAGTGTTCGTTTAAGGTACTATGAATCTCTCTATGTCCGAATTACCGGTGTGTCTGTTAGCTGTACAGTAATGTATTTTTAAATTGTTATGGAACAAAAAGTTTTTTAATGTCTCGGTCACAAAAGGGTTTTTTTTTCATGTCTTTCCTTGTTCTATCGATTCTTTCATAAAAAATGTTACATTTGAAGTAGCCAGTTGCATTCCTCCCCTTAAAAGTTTCTCCCGCAATACCCGTCTCGCAAGAATGCTCATCAATTCACCCTTGAGCCCAATATCGGACGTACAGTGAAATAAAGGGATTCTTGTTTAGCAAACAAACAACAAGACTTTCGAATAGTTTGCTCGGCGAGATTTTTCCTTGCCATTGCAATCTGACAGCATTCAAAACCAATGTAAATCGTCACCTCCTGTCCCTTCTTCCTCAAACTTTCCATGCTCGAGCAGTGTGTTAAACATAATAAGGGCAACACAATCCCTTGTGCGCGTGCTCATTTATATAAAAAAAAACAATTGTTTGGGCCAATTTGTTTGTTTTCATTCTATTTCAATTTACTCTTAAGCCTTTAAATTTATCAAATATTTTGTTGAATCTGGGTGTTTGTTTATTTTTTAATATCAATTATGACACAAGTCATATCATAGATTTTTTAATTGCGATTAAAGGTAGGTAGGTACCTATATCTACTAATTATTCATTTTTTTAATGTCAAAAGACATCACGATGAAATCATATTTGAGTTTTGAGTTATTTGCAAAATGTTGATTTCCTGTCGTTACGTAGGTACATATGTATTTGGAACTACTTACAGCCTTTGTATATACACTGCCTATAGTATTATCATGAAGCATCATTTTTTAATTTTATTCACAAATTTAATCGTAAATGTAATAGCCAAGTTTGTGGTCAGATTAATTTGTTGAAAGTTGTTATTATACCTTATTGACCGCAAAAATTGTAATAAAAAGGAAATAAATAAACTTTTCTTTACAATTTATTAACAGTTCTTTTTATTTAATATCGAATGCATTTCGGTTCTCAGCTGCGGAACCATCATCAGCGAGCGACAATTAAACAATTTTTTAAATTTTTTTTTCAACTTTTCCAGCATAAAATAAATGCAGTGCTGCAGTGCACCACAAAGAAGTACCAATTAATGACACTTTTTTTATAATTTTGTATTGGTATTATGAAAATCGGTCCAGTTTTGCATTTTTTTACAGCCAAAAAACCAGGTGACCGCGAAAGTATATAATTTAATTACCCTTGGTTGAAAAATTGATTTTGTTATTCGATTGTTGAAGAGTTGAAATTAATCGTCAGCTCAGAGTAAAATCAGCAAACGTCATTTTTGCATGCCTATTTTTGATTTTTTTACAAATAAACTGAACAATAAAATACCTAGTTTTTTATTTTTATTTGAATTAATCTAAGTATTAGATGATTCTAAACTAAACTTAAAATTATTGGGAAAAAGATGCACTTGACTGGTATAACTCTTTTAGCCGCAATTTAAGTTGAATTCTCAACAAAAATCGCGCGTTTATTTTGTACATTTATTTACTGATCCTATAAAATCAGTTTAAAATAATTTACCTAGGTACCTACTTTAAATCGCTCAAAACAAAACAAAACCACTTGTTTCTCTGCTTTTGTTTTTGTATTCACATAACCTTTTTTTCATTCGTAAAAAAATTATTGAGTAGGCATATATAAAAAATCGTGCAGACATGGAAAATCCACAAATCCAGTCTTATGCACATAACATACGCACAATAGATACATACCTGCGATGCCACACACTTGACTTCACATTTTTTTGAAATTCCTCTCTGTTTTTTTTTTCTTAGCTACAAAGCAACTCATCACACACAAAAAACGAATAAGCTGACAAAGGCAAAGAGCTTTCTGTGCTATACTTTACGTTATGAACGATAAACAGGCAAAAAGATTTCTTGCCTTTTGATCTCTGCCTGTTGAAAAGAATTTCTTTTTTTAATATGGCAGTGAGAGATATGTATATTGTATTTTCTGTGGTACAAGTTATACATTCGTGCAGAAAAAAATTGAGATAACAATCAAATATCGTAATGATGATAAAAAACATATTTGAGTCACTGGCAAAATTCTGTCCGTCCATGTTTGGAATATACAAGTTATTTCGACATTCGACGGAGGATTTTTTTAATTTCTTTTTTAGTTGAAATATTAACGGTACCATGACTCATGAGTCTTATCAGCAGGAGTCTTAGCAGCAGGAGTCTTATCAGCATGAGCCTAATCAGTATGAGTCTTATCAGCATGAGTCATGTTATTTCGTACGTTTAGCCTGTCATCGATTTATAAGACGTTATCACGTCAAAAAAAAAAGCTGACACGAAAAATGAATTTGCATCAGGAAAACAGATAAATACATTTTTAGTAAAAAATATCTGTGCAAATTGGTTTGGTCTTGTCGAAAACAATTCTTCGTATCATTTGCTATCGATTGCACAAATTTCACAAATTGATTGTGTTTGTTGCGTTTTTACTCCGCCTTTTGGTATCGTAAGGTGAAAAATGTCTTAAGGATTTTATTTGTATCCCTTCTAAACAGCAGGTTTAGAAATGGAATATGAAATAACAAAGACGAGACCCGAAATTATATGATAAAAAGAAAATATTTTCTGTTTGTTTATTTACTAGAAAAAACATGCGAATAATTAGATTTTTCAATTTCAAGTAGAGATAGCATTTCAAAAAAATATCTTGAGCTCCGTCAAAATTCAAAATTCCAACACAACTAATTGAACACTTTTTATGCAGTACATAACTGAGCTTCCTTCTCTCTAACGCAAACACACATGGAATATTCATGATTTTACAATGGTCTCTCATATTCAAAATTAGATTGTCTAGTCCATCTGCAAATAAAATTTGTTAAATTCCTTATTTAACAACTACTATACAGGTCCAAGTAAATAAAACCGACAAAACTTCAGGAATTTACTTACTGATTAAAACCAACGCTTCCAATTTTAATTATATTTCGTGTTCACGACAACAAACTTGATACCTGAGCGTATATCTCAATCACATGGAAATTCATTATCGATATGGATCACCTTCGTCAATATACTATGATATTCTGCTCATGGGAATCCTCTCTTAAAAGCTTACATTAAGCATACTCACACTGGTCGACCTGGAGTTCGAAAGGTCGTAAAAGAATTACAGAAAATATTTATGGCTTTTACAAAAGGAGCATTAGATGAAATTCTTGAAACAAACCTCGGTTGACTGCAAAAAACGGAACCGTGTTTGGACTACTTAATGCAATTAGACATTTTTCTGTTTGTTAATGCGGTATCTTCAAATTCTTTTATGAAGGGCTTTCTTTGTGTTAAGAAATAATTTTGAACTTTATAGTTTTCTTTGAAAGTTGAAACAATAAATCGGATACATTTTAAACAGCAGATATGAAGAATGTAATGTCTTGTCGGTTTTGATCACACTAGCCATTGACAAACCTTCTAAGTCTCACATTTCACAATCTGTGGCAATGATCACACATTTTATTTTAACGTTTTCCATCTGTTGTATAACTTCGCGAAATCCAGTCACAATGCGCCGACGAGATTTGCCCTTATAAATGTTAGTTTTATAAGCCCTTGTTTCAAAATGATTGAGTTTTTTTAGAAGTAAGCGTACATAGCTTTCCAGTTCATAAGAAGTTGTATTATCACAATATCTGAAAAAAAAAACAACATTAGAAATTATTATAATTATATCATATTATATTATAATATATTATATTATATTATATTATATTATTTTATATTATATTATATTATATTATATTATATTATGTTACATTATATTATATTATATTATATTGTATTATATTATATTTTAGTCTCTCTATATTTATAATCTCAACCATTCCTGTGTTGTGTTGTTAATCTGCAAAAATAGAAGGGACCTACAATTTACCGCCGAGTCCGAACCGCTACATGGGATGCACTTTTTGAGAAAAAATGTTTATTCTTGGAGATTTTGTCAGTTCCTCGCAAGAGGAAGTACCCCGGAAAAGAAGGTGGCTCTGAGCGGGACTCGAATCTAGGCTCTTCGCTTAGCAGTCCGACACACTAACCACAAAGCCAGGGGCCACTACATTATATATATATAATTTATATTTGAGTTAATAATATTTAAAAATATAAATTTATCTCCTGTTCATATGGAGAACAGGGCAATAAAAAAATAAAAGACTGTAACTAAATTTTAACACTTTTATTTCAGATCCCTTACCACTGGTAGGCTATACGTTGGTTTTTTTTATATTTATGGCTTATTTTATTTTTTATTCTATCTTGTGCCGTTGTTTTAATAAATTCTTCATTTATCCCAGTATCTTTCCTATTTTTATTTATTTTATTCACTATTTTTTCTTTCGTGTTTTTTATTTGTTTGTAGATGATTTCAATATTTAATTTATTTAAATTAATGTCAATAGGTATCTCTTTTGTTGTTAAGTGTATTGTTTTATGATTGATTGAGAGAGTGTTCGTTTAAGGTACTATGAATCTCTCTATATCCGAATTACCGGTGTGTCTGTTAGCTGTACAGTAATGTATTTTTAAATTGTTATGGAACAAAAAGTTTTTTAATGTCTCGGTCACAAAAGGGTTTTTTTTCATGTCTTTCCTTGTTCTATCGATTCTTTCATAAAAAATGTTACATTTGAAGTAGCCAGTTGCATTCCTCCCCTTAAAAGTTTCTCCCGCAATACCCGTCTCGCAAGAATGCTCATCAATTCACCCTTGAGCCCAATATCGGACGTACAGTGAAATAAAGGGATTCTTGTTTAGCAAACAAACAACAAGACTTTCGAATAGTTTGCTCGGCGAGATTTTTCCTTGCCATTGCAATCTGACAGCATTCAAAACCAATGTAAATCGTCACCTCCTGTCCCTTCTTCCTCAAACTTTCCATGCTCGAGCAGTGTGTTAAACATAATAAGGGCAACACAATCCCTTGTGCGCGTGCTCATTTATATAAAAAAAAACAATTGTTTGGGCCAATTTGTTTGTTTTCATTCTATTTCAATTTACTCTTAAGCCTTTAAATTTATCAAATATTTTGTTGAATCTGGGTGTTTGTTTATTTTTTAATATCAATTATGACACAAGTCATATCATAGATTTTTTAATTGCGATTAAAGGTAGGTAGGTACCTATATCTACTAATTATTCATTTTTTTAATGTCAAAAGACATCACGATGAAATCATATTTGAGTTTTGAGTTATTTGCAAAATGTTGATTTCCTGTCGTTACGTAGGTACATATGTATTTGGAACTACTTACAGCCTTTGTATATACACTGCCTATAGTATTATCATGAAGCATCATTTTTTAATTTTATTCACAAATTTAATCGTAAATGTAATAGCCAAGTTTGTGGTCAGATTAATTTGTTGAAAGTTGTTATTATACCTTATTGACCGCAAAAATTGTAATAAAAAGGAAATAAATAAACTTTTCTTTACAATTTATTAACAGTTCTTTTTATTTAATATCGAATGCATTTCGGTTCTCAGCTGCGGAACCATCATCAGCGAGCGACAATTAAACAATTTTTTAAATTTTTTTTTCAACTTTTCCAGCATAAAATAAATGCAGTGCTGCAGTGCACCACAAAGAAGTACCAATTAATGACACTTTTTTTATAATTTTGTATTGGTATTATGAAAATCGGTCCAGTTTTGCATTTTTTTACAGCCAAAAAACCAGGTGACCGCGAAAGTATATAATTTAATTACCCTTGGTTGAAAAATTGATTTTGTTATTCGATTGTTGAAGAGTTGAAATTAATCGTCAGCTCAGAGTAAAATCAGCAAACGTCATTTTTGCATGCCTATTTTTGATTTTTTTACAAATAAACTGAACAATAAAATACCTAGTTTTTTATTTTTATTTGAATTAATCTAAGTATTAGATGATTCTAAACTAAACTTAAAATTATTGGGAAAAAGATGCACTTGACTGGTATAACTCTTTTAGCCGCAATTTAAGTTGAATTCTCAACAAAAATCGCGCGTTTATTTTGTACATTTATTTACTGATCCTATAAAATCAGTTTAAAATAATTTACCTAGGTACCTACTTTAAATCGCTCAAAACAAAACAAAACCACTTGTTTCTCTGCTTTTGTTTTTGTATTCACATAACCTTTTTTTCATTCGTAAAAAAATTATTGAGTAGGCATATATAAAAAATCGTGCAGACATGGAAAATCCACAAATCCAGTCTTATGCACATAACATACGCACAATAGATACATACCTGCGATGCCACACACTTGACTTCACATTTTTTTGAAATTCCTCTCTGTTTTTTTTTTCTTAGCTACAAAGCAACTCATCACACACAAAAAACGAATAAGCTGACAAAGGCAAAGAGCTTTCTGTGCTATACTTTACGTTATGAACGATAAACAGGCAAAAAGATTTCTTGCCTGTTGATCTCTGCCTGTTGAAAAGAATTTCTTTTTTTAATATGGCAGTGAGAGATATGTATATTGTATTTTCTGTGGTACAAGTTATACATTCGTGCAGAAAAAAATTGAGATAACAATCAAATATCGTAATGATGATAAAAAACATATTTGAGTCACTGGCAAAATTCTGTCCGTCCATGTTTGGAATATACAAGTTATTTCGACATTCGACGGAGGATTTTTTTAATTTCTTTTTTAGTTGAAATATTAACGGTACCATGACTCATGAGTCTTATCAGCAGGAGTCTTAGCAGCAGGAGTCTTATCAGCATGAGCCTAATCAGTATGAGTCTTATCAGCATGAGTCATGTTATTTCGTACGTTTAGCCTGTCATCGATTTATAAGACGTTATCACGTCAAAAAAAAAAGCTGACACGAAAAATGAATTTGCATCAGGAAAACAGATAAATACATTTTTAGTAAAAAATATCTGTGCAAATTGGTTTGGTCTTGTCGAAAACAATTCTTCGTATCATTTGCTATCGATTGCACAAATTTCACAAATTGATTGTGTTTGTTGCGTTTTTACTCCGCCTTTTGGTATCGTAAGGTGAAAAATGCTTTAAGGATTTTATTTGTATCCCTTCTAAACAGCAGGTTTAGAAATGGAATATGAAATAACAAAGACGAGACCCGAAATTATATGATAAAAAGAAAATATTTTCTGTTTGTTTATTTACTAGAAAAAACATGCGAATAATTAGATTTTTCAATTTCAAGTAGAGATAGCATTTCAAAAAAATATCTTGAGCTCCGTCAAAATTCAAAATTCCAACACAACTAATTGAACACTTTTTATGCAGTACATAACTGAGCTTCCTTCTCTCTAACGCAAACACACATGGAATATTCATGATTTTACAATGGTCTCTCATATTCAAAATTAGATTGTCTGCAAATAAAATTTGTTAAATTCCTTATTTAACAACTACTATACAGGTCCAAGTAAATAAAACCGACAAAACTTCAGGAATTTACTTACTGATTAAAACCAACGCTTCCAATTTTAATTATATTTCGTGTTCACGACAACAAACTTGATACCTGAGCGTATATCTCAATCACATGGAAATTCATTATCGATATGGATCACCTTCGTCAATATACTATGATATCCTGCTCATGGGAATCCTCTCTTAAAAGCTTACATTAAGCATACTCACACTGGTCGACCTGGAGTTCGAAAGGTCGTAAAAGAATTACAGAAAATATTTATGGCTTTTACAAAAGGAGCATTAGATGAAATTCTTGAAACAAACCTCGGTTGACTGCAAAAAACGGAACCGTGTTTGGACTACTTAATGCAATTAGACATTTTTCTGTTTGTTAATGCGGTATCTTCAAATTCTTTTATGAAGGGCTTTCTTTGTGTTAAGAAATAATTTTGAACTTTATAGTTTTCTTTGAAAGTTGAAACAATAAATCGGATACATTTTAAACAGCAGATATGAAGAATGTAATGTCTTGTCGGTTTTGATCACACTAGCCATTGACAAACCTTCTAAGTCTCACATTTCACAATCTGTGGCAATGATCACACATTTTATTTTAACGTTTTCCATCTGTTGTATAACTTCGCGAAATCCAGTCACAATGCGCCGACGAGATTTGCCCTTATAAATGTTAGTTTTATAAGCCCTTGTTTCAAAATGATTGAGTTTTTTTAGAAGTAAGCGTACATAGCTTTCCAGTTCATAAGAAGTTGTATTATCACAATATCTGAAAAAAAAACAACATTAGAAATTATTATAATTATATCATATTATATTATAATATATTATATTATATTATATTATATTATATTATTTTATATTATATTATATTATATTATATTATATTATGTTACATTATATTATATATTATATTGTATTATATTATATTTTAGTCTCTCTATATTTATAATCTCAACCATTCCTGTGTTGTGTTGTTAATCTGCAAAAATAGAAGGGACCTACAATTTACCGCCGAGTCCGAACCGCTACATGGGATGCACTTTTTGAGAAAAAATGTTTATTCTTGGAGATTTTGTCAGTTCCTCGCAAGAGGAAGTACCCCGGAAAAGAAGGTGGCTCTGAGCGGGACTCGAATCTAGGCTCTTCGCTTAGCAGTCCGACACACTAACCACAAAGCCAGGGGCCACTACATTATATATATATAATTTATATTTGAGTTAATAATATTTAAAAATATAAATTTATCTCCTGTTCATATGGAGAACAGGGCAATAAAAAAATAAAAGACTGTAACTAAATTTTAACACTTTTATTTCAGATCCCTTACCACTGGTGGGCTATACGTTGGTTTTTTTATATTTATGGCTTATTTTATTTTTTATTCTATCTTGTGCCGTTGTTTTAATAAATTCTTCATTTATCCCAGTATCTTTCCTATTTTTATTTATTTTATTCACTATTTTTTCTTTCGTGTTTTTTATTTGTTTGTAGATGATTTCAATATTTAATTTATTTAAATTAATGTCAATAGGTATCTCTTTTGTTGTTAAGTGTATTGTTTTATGATTGATTGAGAGAGTGTTCGTTTAAGGTACTATGAATCTCTCTATGTCCGAATTACCGGTGTGTCTGTTAGCTGTACAGTAATGTATTTTTAAATTGTTATGGAACAAAAAGTTTTTTAATGTCTCGGTCACAAAAGGGTTTTTTTTTCATGTCTTTCCTTGTTCTATCGATTCTTTCATAAAAAATGTTACATTTGAAGTAGCCAGTTGCATTCCTCCCCTTAAAAGTTTCTCCCGCAATACCCGTCTCGCAAGAATGCTCATCAATTCACCCTTGAGCCCAATATCGGACGTACAGTGAAATAAAGGGATTCTTGTTTAGCAAACAAACAACAAGACTTTCGAATAGTTTGCTCGGCGAGATTTTTCCTTGCCATTGCAATCTGACAGCATTCAAAACCAATGTAAATCGTCACCTCCTGTCCCTTCTTCCTCAAACTTTCCATGCTCGAGCAGTGTGTTAAACATAATAAGGGCAACACAATCCCTTGTGCGCGTGCTCATTTATATAAAAAAAAACAATTGTTTGGGCCAATTTGTTTGTTTTCATTCTATTTCAATTTACTCTTAAGCCTTTAAATTTATCAAATATTTTGTTGAATCTTTTTGTTTATTTTTTAATATCAATTATGACACAAGTCATATCATAGATTTTTTAATTGCGATTAAAGGTAGGTAGGTACCTATATCTACTAATTATTCATTTTTTTAATGTCAAAAGACATCACGATGAAATCATATTTGAGTTTTGAGTTATTTGCAAAATGTTGATTTCCTGTCGTTACGTAGGTACATATGTATTTGGAACTACTTACAGCCCTTGTATATACACTGCCTATAGTATTATCATGAAGCATCATTTTTTAATTTTATTCACAAATTTAATCGTAAATGTAATAGCCAAGTTTGTGGTCAGATTAATTTGTTGAAAGTTGTTATTATACCTTATTGACCGCAAAAATTGTAATAAAAAGGAAATAAATAAACTTTTCTTTACAATTTATTAACAGTTCTTTTTATTTAATATCGAATGCATTTCGGTTCTCAGCTGCGGAACCATCATCAGCGAGCGACAATTAAACAATTTTTTAAATTTTTTTTTCAACTTTTCCAGCATAAAATAAATGCAGTGCTGCAGTGCACCACAAAGAAGTACCAATTAATGACACTTTTTTTATAATTTTGTATTGGTATTATGAAAATCGGTCCAGTTTTGCATTTTTTTACAGCCAAAAAACCAGGTGACCGCGAAAGTATATAATTTAATTACCCTTGGTTGAAAAATCGATTTTGTTATTCGATTGTTGAAGAGTTGAAATTAATCGTCAGCTCAGAGTAAAATCAGCAAACGTCATTTTTGCATGCCTATTTTTGATTTTTTTACAAATAAACTGAACAATAAAATACCTAGTTTTTTATTTTTATTTGAATTAATCTAAGTATTAGATGATTCTAAACTAAACTTAAAATTATTGGGAAAAAGATGCACTTGACTGGTATAACTCTTTTAGCCGCAATTTAAGTTGAATTCTCAACAAAAATCGCGCGTTTATTTTGTACATTTATTTACTGATCCTATAAAATCAGTTTAAAATAATTTACTAGGTACCTACTTTAAATCGCTCAAAACAAAACAAAACCACTTGTTTCTCTGCTTTTGTTTTTGTATTCACATAACCTTTTTTTCATTCGTAAAAAAATTATTGAGTAGGCATATATAAAAAATCGTGCAGACATGGAAAATCCACAAATCCAGTCTTATGCACATAACATACGCACAATAGATACATACCTGCGATGCCACACACTTGACTTCACATTTTTTTGAAATTCCTCTCTGTTTTTTTTTTCTTAGCTACAAAGCAACTCATCACACACAAAAAACGAATAAGCTGACAAAGGCAAAGAGCTTTCTGTGCTATACTTTACGTTATGAACGATAAACAGGCAAAAAGATTTCTTGCCTGTTGATCTCTGCCTGTTGAAAAGAATTTCTTTTTTTAATATGGCAGTGAGAGATATGTATATTGTATTTTCTGTGGTACAAGTTATACATTCGTGCAGAAAAAAATTGAGATAACAATCAAATATCGTAATGATGATAAAAAACATATTTGAGTCACTGGCAAAATTCTGTCCGTCCATGTTTGGAATATACAAGTTATTTCGACATTCGACGGAGGATTTTTTTAATTTCTTTTTTAGTTGAAATATTAACGGTACCATGACTCATGAGTCTTATCAGCAGGAGTCTTAGCAGCAGGAGTCTTATCAGCATGAGCCTAATCAGTATGAGTCTTATCAGCATGAGTCATGTTATTTCGTACGTTTAGCCTGTCATCGATTTATAAGACGTTATCACGTCAAAAAAAAAAGCTGACACGAAAAATGAATTTGCATCAGGAAAACAGATAAATACATTTTTAGTAAAAAATATCTGTGCAAATTGGTTTGGTCTTGTCGAAAACAATTCTTCGTATCATTTGCTATCGATTGCACAGATTTCACAAATTGATTGTGTTTGTTGCGTTGTTACTCCGCCTTTTGGTATCGTAAGGTGAAAAATGCTTTAAGGATTTTATTTGTATCCCTTCTAAACAGCGGGTTTAGAAATGGAATATGAAATAACAAAGACGAGACCCGAAATTATATGATAAAAAGAAAATATTTTCTGTTTGTTTATTTACTAGAAAAAACATGCGAATAATTAGATTTTTCAATTTCAAGTAGAGATAGCATTTCAAAAAAATATCTTGAGCTCCGTCAAAATTCAAAATTCCAACACAACTTATTGAACACTTTTTATGCAGTACATAACTGAGCTTCCTTCTCTCTAACGCAAACACACATGGAATATTCATGATTTTACAATGGTCTCTCATATTCAAAATTAGATTGTCTAGTCCATCTGCAAATAAAATTTGTTAAATTCCTTATTTAACAACTACTATACAGGTCCAAGTAAATAAAACCGACAAAACTTCAGGAATTTACTTACTGATTAAAACCAACGCTTCCAATTTTAATTATATTTCGTGTTCGCGACAACAGAATTTGCTCTACATGGGTATAGCTTGGTGCCATTACTCTTTTCTCATCATGGTCTCGTGGTCTATGTTAGGAATGATATTGCTTGCCAGAGCCTTCCCCAATATGGGCAATGTTCCAACACGGACTTTAACTTCTTATGGCTCAAATTCACTGTCCGCAAGCATGTCATTCATTATTGTTTTATTTACAGGAGTCCAAATCTTGACAGTAATTCGACTTGTAACGAGTTTGATGCACTGTCTGATTCCATCTCGAAAATTGTTTCCCTTTGTCCTCGCACTGAAATCGTTATTGCGGGCGATTTCAATGTACACAATTCCAACTGGCTCCGCTATTCTGGTCAGACAACACCCGAAGGAAGGTATGTCGAGCTCTTTGCCGGGTTACATCACCTTACCCAACTGATCGATGTGCCAACGCGTATACCGGATGTTGCTGGGCAAGCAGCCCATACTCTTGACTTGTTTCTTACTTCTCACCCTGATAAATATACCATTAGTGTAACTTCTCCATTTGGCACTTCAGACCATTGTATCATTTCAGCTAATTTCTCATCCCCCACCCATCCAGTTAAAGAAAAACTTCCCACCAGGACCGTTTGGCAATACGAGAAAGCCAACTGGGACGGCCTGAATTTCTTTTTCCGAAACTTTAACTGGTCACTATGCTTCCTCGATAGTGACATTGATGCCAGTGCTGAAATGATCACAAATGTGATTCTTCTAGGGATGCGTGCTTTTATTCCTAACAGAGTAAAAAGCATCAAACCTAAAGAAAAGTCTTGGTTTAATTCTGAGTGTAAAGAAGCTATCAGGCTCAAAGAAGTAAGTTTCCGATCTTACAAAGCCAACCCTACAGAGGAAAATCGGAAAAAGCACAAACAAGCAAGGAACTCATGCAACTCCGTTATAGAAAGAACCAAATTTTTGCATGACCAAAAATTACGGCAAAAAATTCTGCAGTGTCCCAAAGGCAGTAAAAATTTTTGGTCATTTGTAAAAAATATAAAAAACTCCTCGACATCTTCGGTTCCAACGCTCATCGACCATAACAAACCAATTGTTTACTCTTCAGAGAAGGCAAACTTGCTGTATGTATGGCTTCCGCAGCAACCGTTCCACTGGTGATCTGATGGCATATCTCACCGAACAGTGGAACAAATCTTTACATCGCTTTGGTGAAAGTAAGATTATTGCTCTTGATATCTCCAAGGCATTTGATAGAGTTTGGCATGAAGCTCTCTTATCGAAAATGCGTGCTTTTGGGATCGATAATACTCTTGTTCGTTGGATTAGAAGCTATCTTCTGGACCGTTCAATACAAGTTGTATTGGACGGATTCAAGTCTGATTCCCATAAAATAAATGCTGGTGTGCCCCAGGGCTCTGTTCTGTCTCCGACTCTTTTCCTCATTTTTATAAATGATCTTCTGTCTGTTACTTCTAATCCACTTAACTGTTTTGCTGACGACTCTACCCTCAGCTTTTCATATTCGTTCGATAATTCACGTCCTTCGCCTTCGGACGTACAATTGCAACGGTGCCGTATGTCAAGCTCATTAAACTCCGATTTATACAGCATTGTTAAATGGGGTATTTAATGCTTCGAAAACTCAATGCTGTCTTCTGTCGTTAAAGCTAAACATTCCCCCAATGCCATTGTCCATGAATGGCACTTACATCGAAGAAACCGAAAAGCTCTCAGTACTCGGTATGTGTGTCAACGACGACCTCCGTTGGAACGACCATATATTTGAGATCGCTAAGAATGCTGCAAAGTGCTTAGGTTTTCTGTATCGGTGTAAGAAGTACTTTTCCCCATCTGATCTGGCTACAATTTATAAAGCGTTTATACGCCCTAAACTCGAGTATAACTCCCACCTCTGGGCAGGTGCTTCGCAAACATCGCTTCACCTGCTTGATAGAATACAAAATCGAGCGTTAAGATTGATAGGTAATAGAACTGCCGCTGAAACAATTGCCCCACTCGAACACCGACGCAATGTTTCATGTCTTTCCTTATTTTATCGTTTCTTTTACAAAAAATGTTCACTCGAAGTAGCCAGTTGCATTCCTCCCCTTAAAAGTTTCTCCCGTAATACTCGTCTCGCAAGGAATGCTCATCAGTTCACCCTTGAGCCTAATTTCGGACGTACCGTGAAATATAGGGATTCTTTTTTTAGCCGAACGACACGAATCTGGAATAGTTTACCCGGCGGGATTTTCCCTTGCCATTTTGATCTGCAAACATTCAAAACCAATGTTAATCGGCACCTCCTATCTCTCCCCTCCCTATCTTCGTAATGCCCGCGCAGTGTGTTCTACATTAAAAGGGAAACACATAATCCCTTGTGCGCGCGTTAATTATAAAAAAAAAAAAAAAAAAACAAACTTGATACCTGAGCGTATATCTCAATCACATGGAAATTCATTATCGATATGGATCACCTTCGTCAATATACTATGATATTCTGCTCATGGGAATCCTCTCTTAAAAGCTTACATTAAGCATACTCACACTGGTCGACCTGGAGTTCGAAAGGTCGTAAAAGAATTACAGAAAATATTTATGGCTTTTACAAAAGGAGCATTAGATGAAATTCTTGAAACAAACCTCGGTTGACTACAAAAAACGGAACCGTGTTTGGACTACTTAATGCAATTAGACATTTTTCTGTTTGTTAATGCGGTATCTTCAAATTCTTTTATGAAGGGCTTTCTTTGTGTTAAGAAATAATTTTGAACTTTATAGTTTTCTTTGAAAGTTGAAACAATAAATCGGATACATTTTAAACAGCAGATATGAAGAATGTAATGTCTTGTCGGTTTTGATCACACTAGCCATTGACAAACCTTCTAAGTCTCACATTTCACAATCTGTGGCAATGATCACACATTTTATTTTAACGTTTTCCATCTGTTGTATAACTTCGCGAAATCCAGTCACAATGCGCCGACGAGATTTGCCCTTATAAATGTTAGTTTTATAAGCCCTTGTTTCAAAATGATTGAGTTTTTTTAGAAGTAAGCGTACATAGCTTTCCAGTTCATAAGAAGTTGTATTATCACAATATCTGAAAAAAAAACAACATTAGAAATTATTATAATTATATCATATTATATTATAATATATTATATTATATTATATTATATTATATTATTTTATATTATATTATATTATATTATATTATATTATATTACATTATATTATATTATATTATATTGTATTATATTATATTTTAGTCTCTCTATATTTATAATCTCAACCATTCCTGTGTTGTGTTGTTAATCTGCAAAAATAGAAGGGACCTACAATTTACCGCCGAGTCCAAACCGCTACATGGGATGCACTTTTTGAGAAAAAATGTTTATTCTTGGAGATTTTGTCAGTTCCTCGCAAGAGGATGTACCCCGGAAAAGAAGGTGGCTCTGAGCGGGACTCGAATCTAGGCTCTTCGCTTAGCAGTCCGACACACTAACCACAAAGCCAGGGGCCACTACATTATATATATATAATTTATATTTGAGTTAATAATATTTAAAAATATAAATTTATCTCCTGTTCATATGGAGAACAGGGCAATAAAAAAATAAAAGACTGTAACTAAATTTTAACACTTTTATTTCAGATCCCTTACCACTGGTGGGCTATACGTTGGTTTTTTATATTTATGGCTTATTTTATTTTTTGTTCTCTTGTGCCGTTGTTTTAATAAATTCTTCATTTATCCCAGTATCTTTCCTATTTTTATTTATTTTATTCACTATTTTTTTTTTCGTGTTTTTTATTTGTTTTATTTCAATTTTTAATTTATTTAAATTAATGTCAATAGGTATCTCTTTTGTTGTTAAGTGTATTGTTTTATGATTGATTGAGAGAGTGTTCGTTTAAGGTACAATAAATCTCTCTATGTCCGAATTACCGGTGTGTCTGTTAGCTGTACAGTAATGTATTTTTAAATTGTTATGGAACAAAAAGTTTTTTAATGTCTCGGTCACAAAAGGGTTTTTTTTCATGTCTTTCCTTGTTCTATCGATTCTTTCATAAAAAATGTTACATTTGAAGTAGCCAGTTGCATTCCTCCCCTTAAAAGTTTCTCCCGCAATACCCGTCTCGCAAGAATGCTCATCAATTCACCCATGAGCCCAATATCAGACGTACAGTGAAATAAAGGGATTCTTGTTTAGCAAACAAACAACAAGACTTTCGAATAGTTTGCTCGGCGAGATTTTTCCTTGCCATTGCAATCTGACAGCATTCAAAACCAATGTAAATCGTCACCTCCTGTCCCTTCTTTCTCAAACTTTCCATGCTCGCGCAGTGTGTTAAACATAATAAGGGCAACACAATCCCTTGTGCGCGTGCTCATTTATATAAAAAAAAAAAACAATTGTTTGGGCCAATTTGTTTGTTTGCATTCTATTTCAACTTACTCTTAAGCCTTTAAATTTATCAAATATTTTGTTGAATCTGGGTGTTTGTTTATTTTTTAATATCAATTATGACACAAGTCATATCATAGATTTTTTAATTGCGATTAAAGGTAGGTAGGTACCTATATCTACTAATTATTCATTTTTTTAATGTCAAAAGACATCACGATGAAATCATATTTGAGTTTTGAGTTATTTGCAAAATGTTGATTTCCTGTCGTTACGTAGGTACATATGTATTTGGAACTACTTACAGCCTTTGTATATACACTGCCTATAGTATTATCATGAAGCATCATTTTTTAATTTTATTCACAAATTTAATCGTAAATGTAATAGCCAAGTTTGTTATCAGATTAATTTGTTGAAAGTTGTTATTATACTTTATTGACCGCAAAAATTGTAATAAAAAGAAAATAAATAAACTTTTCTTTACAATTTATTAACAGTTCTTTTTATTTAATATCGAATGCATTTCGGTTCTCAGCTGCGGAACCACCATCAGCGAGCGACAATTAAACAATTTTTTTCAATTTTTTTTTTTTTAATTTTCCAGCATAAAATAAATGCAGTGCTGCAGTGCACCACAAAGAAGTACCAATTAATGACACTTTTTTATAATTTTGTATTGGTATTATGAAAATCGGTCCAGTTTTGCATTTTTTTACAGCCAAAAAACCAGGTGACCGCGAAAGTATATAATTTAATTACCCTTGGTTGAAAAATCGATTTTGTTATTCGATTGTTGAAGAGTTGAAATTAATCGTCAGCTCAGAGTAAAATCAGCAAACGTCATTTTTGCATGCCTATTTTTGATTTTTTTACAAATAAACTGAACAATAAAATACCTAGTTTTTTTATTTTTATTTGAATTAATCCAGTATTAGATGATTCTAAACTAAACTTAAAATTATTGGGAAAAAGATGCACTTGACTGGTATAACTCTTTTAGCCGCAATTTAAGTTGAATTCTCAACAAAAATCGGGCGTTTATTTTGTACATTTATTTACTGATCCTATAAAATCAGTTTAAAATAATTTACCTAGGTACCTACTTTAAATCGCTCAAAACAACACAAAACCACTTGTTTCTCTGCTTTTGTTTTTGTATTCACATAACCTTTTTTTCATTCGTAAAAAAATTATTGAGTAGGCATATGAAAAAAAATCGTGCAGACATGGAAAATCCACAAATCCAGTCTTATGCACATAACATACGCACAATAGATACATACCTGCGATGCCACACACTTGACTTCACATTTTTTTGAAATTCCTCTCTGTTTTTTTTTTCTTAAAACACACAACTTTCAACTCATCACACACAAAAAACGAATAAGCTGACAAAGGCAAAGAGCTTTCTGTGCTATACTTTACGTTACGAAGATAAACAGGCAAAAAGATTTCTTGCCTGTTGATCTCTGCCTGTTGAAAAGAATTTCTTTTTTTAATATAGCAGTGAGAGATATGTATATTGTATTTTCTGTGGTACAAGTTATACATTCGTGCAGAAAAAAATTGAGATAACAATCAAATATCATAATGATGATAAAAAAACATATTTGAGTCACTGGCAAAATTTTGTCCGTCTTCATGTTTGGAATATACAAGTTATTTTGACATTCGACGGAGGATTTTTTTAATTTCTTTTTTAGTTGAAATATTAACGGTACCATGACTCATGAGTCTTAGCAGCAGGAGTCTTATCAGCATGAGCCTAATCAGTATGAGTCTTATCAGCATGAGTCATGTTATTTCGTACGTTTAGCCTGTCATCGATTTATAAGACGTTATCACGTCAAAAAAAAAAGCTGACACGAAAAATGAATTTGCATCAGGAAAACAGATAAATACATTTTTAGTAAAAAATATCTGTGCAAATTGGTTTGGTCTTGTCGAAAACAATTCTTCGTATCATTTGCTATCGATTGCACAAATTTCACAAATTGATTGTGTTTGTTACGTTTTTACTCCGCCTTTTGGTATCGTAAGGTGAAAAATGCTTTAAGGATTTTATTTGTATCCCTTCTAAACAGCGGTTTAAGAAATGGAATATGAAATAGCAAAGACGAGACCCAAAATTATATGATAAAAAGAAAATATTTTCTGTTTGTTTATTTACTAGAAAAAACATGCGAATAATTAGATTTTTCAATTTCAAGTAGAGATAGCATTTCAAAAAAAATATCTTGAGCTCCGTCATAATTCAAAATTCCAACACAACTAATTGAACACTTTTTATGCAGTACATAACTGAGCTTCCTTCTCTCTAACGCAAACACACATGGAATATTCATGATTTTACAATGGTCTCTCATATTCAAAATTAGATTGTCTAGTCCATCTGCAAATAAAATTTGTTAAATTCCTTATTTAACAACTACTATACAGGTCCAAGTAAATAAAACCGACAAAACTTCAGGATGATGTAATTTAATCTATTTACTTACTGATTAAAACCAACGCTTCCAATTTTAATTATATTTCGTGTTCACGACAACAAACTTGATACCTGAGCGTATATCTCAATCACATGGAAATTCATTATCGATATGGATCACCTTCGTCAATATACTATGATATTCTGCTCATGGGAATCCTCTCTTAAAAGCTTACATTAAGCACACTCACACTGGTCGACCTGGAGTTCGAAAGGTCGTAAAAGAATTACAGAAAATATTTATGGCAGACTTAAGATATTTACAGGCTTTTACAAAAGGAGCATAAGATGAAACTCTTGAAACAAACCTCGGTTGACTGCAAAAAACGGAACCGTGTTTGGACTACTTAATGCAATTAGACATTTTTCTGTTTGTTAATTTTAATTTAATTTAATTTTAATGAAGGGCTTTCTTTGTGTTAAGAAATAATTTTGAACTTCATAGTTTTCTTTGAAAGTTGAAACAATAAATCGGATACATTTTAGACAGCAGATATGAAGAATGTAATGTCTTGTCGGTTTTTATCACACTAGCCATTGACAAACCTTCTAAGTCACACATTTCACAATCTGTGGCAATGATCACACATTTTATTTTAACGTTTTCCATCTGTTGTTTAACTTCGCGAAATCCAGTCACAATGCGCCGACGAGATTTGCCCTTATAAATGTTAGTTTTATAAGCCCTTGTTTCAAAATGATTGAGTTTTTTTAGAAGTAAGCGTACATAGCTTTTCAGTTCATAAGAAGTTGTATTATCACAATATCTGAAAAAAACAACATTAGAAATTATTATAATTATATCATATTATATTATACTATATTATATTATATTATATTATATTATTTTATATTATATTATATTATATTACATTATATTATATTATATTATATTGTATTATATTATATTTTACTCTCTCTATATTTATACTCTCAACCATTCCTGTGTTGTGTTGTTAATCTGCAAAAATAGAAGGGACCTACAATTTACCGCCGAGTCCGAACCGCTACATGGGATGCACTTTTTCGAGAAAAACGTTTATTCTTGGAGATTTTGTCAGTTCCTCGCAAGAGGAAGTACCCCGGAAAAGAAGGTGGCTATGAGCGGGACTCGAATCTAGGCTCTTCGCTTAGCAGTCCGACACACTAACCACAAAGCCAGGGCCCACTACATTATATATATATAATTTATATTTGAGTTAATAATATTTAAAAATATAAATTTATCTCCTGTTCATATGGAGAACAGGGCAATCAAAAAATAAAAGACTGTAACTAAATTTTAACACTTTTATTTCAGATCCCTTACCACTTGTGGGCTATACGTTGGTTTTTTATATTTAGAGGTTATTTTATTTTTTATTCTATCTTGTGCCGTTGTTTTAATAAATTCTTCATTTCTCCCAGTATCTTTCCTATTTTCATTTATTTTAATTACTATTTTTTCTTTCGTGTTTTTTATTTGTTTGTAGATGACTTCAATGTCAATAGGTATCTCTTTTGTTGTTAAGTGTATTGTTTTATTATAGATTGAGAGAGTTTTTATAATCTCGTCTATCAATGGAAAAGGATCATCTGTTTTTTCTACTTTGTTTGTTTGCATTCTATTTCAATTTACTCTTAAGCCTTTAAATTTATCAAATATTTTGTTGAATCTGGGTGTTTGTTTATATTTTAATAATTTATGACACAAGTCATATCATAGATTTTTTAATTGCGATTAAAGGTAGGTAGGTACCTATATCTACTAATTATTCATTTTTTTAATGTAAAAAGACATCACGATGAAATCATATTTGAGTTTTGAGTTATTTGCAAAATGTTGATTTCCTGTCTGTACGTAGGTACATATGTATTTGGAACTACTTACAGCCTTTGTATATACACTGCCTATAGTATTATCATGAAGCATCATTTTTTAATTTTATTCACAAATTTAATCGTAAATGTTATAGCCAAGTTTGTGGTCAGATTAATTTGTTGAAAGTTGTTATTATACCTTATTGACCGCAAAAATTGTAATAAAAAGGAAATAAATAAACTTTTCTTTACAATTTATTAACAGTTCTTTTTATTTAATATCAAATGCATTTCGGTTCTCAGCTGCGGAACCATCATCAGCGAGCGACAATTAAATAATTTTTAAATTTTTTTTTTTCAACTTTTCCATCATAAAATAAATGCAGTGCTGCAGTGCACCACAAAGAAGTACCAATTAATGACACTTTTTTTATAATTTTGTATTGGTATTATGAAAATCGGTCCAGTTTTGCATTTTTTTACAGCCAAAAAACCAGGTGACCGCGAAATTATATAATTTAATTACCCTTGGTTGAAAAATCGATTTTGTTATTCGATTGTTGAAGAGTTGAAATTAATCGTCAGCTCAGAGTAAAATCAGCAAACGTCATTTATGCATGCCTATTTTTGATTTTTATTTGAATTAATCCAAGTATTAGATGATTCTAAACTAAACTTAAAATTATTGGGAAAAAGATGCACTTGACTGGTATAACTCTTTTAGCCGCAATTTAAGTTGAATTCTCAACAAAAATCGCGCGTTTATTTTGTACATTTATTTACTGATCCTATGAAATCAGTTTAAAACAACAAAACAAAACAAAACCACTTGTTTCTCTGCTTTAATTTTTGTATTCACATAACCTTTTTTCATTCGTACAAAAATTATTGAGTAGGCATATAAAAAAAAAATCGTGCAGACATGGAAAGTCCACAAATCCAGTCTTATGCACATAACATACGCACAATAGATACATACCTGCGATGCCACACACTTGACTTCACATTTTTTTGAAATTCCTCTCTAATGTTTTTTTTCTTACATAGCTACAAAGCGACTCATCACACACAAAAACACACAAAAAACGAATAAGCTGACAAAGGCAAAAAGCTTTCTGTGCTATACTTTACGTTACTGTTTGCACAAAAATATTTGGGCAAATTGGTTTGGTCTTGTCGAAAACAATTCTTCGTATCATTTGCTATCGATTGCTGCATCATTTGTGTTACTATAATCAAAGGAAAACATATAAAAACTCGGTTTAAAGTTTTTCAATGATGCATTTCAATGATAGCCTAAACTGGGCCCTACTGAACCATTTTGCATCATTAAAAAAAATTCGAGGTTATGGCTGGTGTATGGCATTTGATTTCTGACATAACTTTACTGATTGCTATAACCACCCGTACGTTTCAGCTGTTTCAACTTTAACTGATGGATTTTTACTGATCGCTATAACTGGCGCCTAATGTAGTGCATTTTTTCCAAAGGAGTGTGCCATATTACTGTCCCATAGTAAAAAAAAACAAAGATCATCTATTAAAAAAAAATAAGAAAAAACTTCATTTCTATATATTTTTACAACTTAATAATCCAAAACGCTTTTGAATTTTCCAAAAAAAAAAAAAACGTTTTTAGCCAACCCAAATTCAAATTATTTTATCATTTCGGAAAACGGAACATCTTTCTAGCGCTCAAATGCATGAGAAATAATTCAAGTTAAGGCACTGAAGTATGGAAAAATACTTTGTATGTTTGGATTCTGTCTAGAAAGGCCGGGTCAGTAATTCTCTACCGTGCACGAAGAAATTATAATAATGTAATAATAATATTTTTAACTAAGTGTCTGTAAGGCACATTGCCTTTTTAGAATGCAACATGACGTTGCACGACACTAATTAGAAGAATTAGAAAGATAGGAAAGAATTTTTTTCGGCGCAGTGGATCGAGAATTAGGTGACTATTTTCTCACTTAAAACTCACGGGCGGCTCTAGCTTGCACTTGGAGTTAGAAAAATTTCTTCTCAACTTGAGTATCGAACTGACGACCTCCGGATCAGAAGCAAACATCTAACTTTTTAGTTTTAAGGGATTTTTATTTTAACTTTTACTTATATCTACTTAAATGCTAGACAAAAATCTTAAAACTAGCTAAAAATATCATCTTAATTAACTTACTGAACCTATGCGTGCGCTCTAAATTATTCTCTAACTAAATTTTAATTGCCTTTCGGTCTAAAAATAGCTTAAGTTTATCTTATATATAAAGGGTTTTATTTTTCACCCAGAAAATGAAAAAAAACTGGGTATCTTATCAATTTCTTAATCTATCTTAAACAACTTAAAAACTAACTTAAAATAAACTAAAAAATAAACTTAAAATAACTTAAAATAAACCTAAAATACTTAAATCTAGAACAGTCACAGCGAGCTTTTTTGAATTTTTTATATATATTTTTTTATGTGCCGCCGCAACTGCCCTACCTAACTTAAAGATACCATAGATAAATGTAGTCGGCCATAGGCGATATTTCGTTTTTGCCGACTGAAATATCGGTTTTTAACTGAGCCACCAGAATTGGTGGACCTGATCACGGGCTTCCTTCCGATCCCGGTCGGGCACGGCCCTACTGAAACGGAGGCGCTATGCTTCGCTCCCAGCGACTATGTCTCGGTCGTAGAAGAGCGACCTATCGACTGTTCTGCGTTCGACGTGGTAGATCAACGGAATCGCCGATCTATTCTGAATCAGCCCTCGACTATCAATATATAGGAAAGCCTCGGGCGGGATAAAACCACTCGAACGTGTGCTTTCAAAATATTCATCTTGGGGGTAGTAAGCCCCGAAGATTTGTCCATTAGTTGAGGTCATCGCCCTTGCAATATGTCCGCGAATGAGCTTAATTAAAAAGTTATCTATCCTGTTTGTATTGGCCCCTTGGTATAGAACCTCGTTGGAATAATAGTGTTTGTACTCCGACTCTGGTGTTCTATAAAGTCCGAGATAAGTGCGAAGGCACTGTCTCTCGAACACCCGATTCTTTTCCATTTGAGATGGTGCAACGTTGAACCACACAGGGCATCCGTAGGCAATCATCCGCCTGATGAATTGTGTCATGTCCCGCTGTTACGACGCAACATGCAATCAACAATCAACAATTTGCAGTCAACCCAACAATTTGCATTTGCTTTGGACGATGGTTTTGCCTAAGAACAGATGATCCATAATCCCAATGGGAGTCAACGACCTCTATATATGGAGCAACGGGGAGATCAGTGGTATTTAGCCAAACTAATGATGCATGAAGATGATGATGATGCTGTAACGGGGAGATCAACTGCCAAGCCGAGGTTTCATGTAGACGATTACGATGCTGCTTGAACATTCGCAAATTAAAAGCCGTATATAAAGAAAAAAATTAAAAGAAAATAAACTTTTGATTTTAATCCTTTGAAAGGAACAATTAAGTCTTTTCTTTCCTTATAAGACTTATTATATTAATTGTAGTACATTTAAGACATTTGGTGGTTTTGAATCCGCACAGTGGTTTTTTTCGATTAAACTATTTTTGTTCAGCCTATGTTAAGGTCCCGACGGCGAACTATAGATTTTTTCTTCGCGACTTTTTTTGACTGCGGAGGTTACAATCCTATTTTCTTTGTTTGCTAGTGTCCTTGCGATACAGTTTGGTCCTTGGAGCCGGATCTAAAGGACCTTAAAAAGAATCAGTACAAAATATAAACTAAATAGACAGTGAATATTGTGAAAAACGTGTGCGTCGGTCGTTTACGCAATCCATTAAGATAAAAGACAAGTGTGTTGTGTCACGTAAACGGTCATATTTTTTTAAACACAATTCCTGTGGGGACATGGATTTGAAGAAGCTGTGGCAACGATCAACGAGGGAGCAACGCTTTACTACAGGTGTGTGGCAATCTTTTTATAAAATATTATTTTAATATAAATTATTATTGATTTAAATACATTCGTGTGTTGTGTGCTCCTGGTTGTTGAAAATAAACTTTATTCAAAATAAGTAAAACTAATGTTCCAAATTACATCGATGCGGTGCAAACAATTGCTCAAGATTTAGCAGCAGATTACAAGGCATATCAAGGCATAGAAACAAAAAAAAAATCTGTTCTTATGAGCGAAGCACGTCTGAGTGAATTAGAGACATCTTTTGAAGAGGCTAGATCTCTACACCAGAAAATTGTTGAGGCTCCCACAGAAGAAGCCAAAGTCAAATATATGGAAGCTCTTACATTCCACAAATTAAAAGAAGTTTTTTTTGATTATTCGTGTGAACTGAAAGAGTGTTTAACACGCGTCGATAGTCAGAGCAGCTTTAACAAATCTTCAGGTGGCGCAACCACACCGTCAGTCGAATTAAGGTTGCCTCATATCAACTTTCTCCTCATTCCAACTTTCGATGGGTCATTACAAATGTGGCCAGAATTTAAAGGCCTTTTTGAAAGCTTGGTAAATAAAAACACGTCAATTTCCGATGCTAATAAGCTGCATTATTTGAAGAGTAATTTAACCGGTGAAGCGTCACGAATGCTGCGAAACACAGATACGAATTTTGAGGCAGCATGGGCTTTATTAATTAAACGGTTTCAAAATATTAGATTGTTAAAAGATAATCAATTTAAATTGCTTTTCGATCAACCTAAACTTATCAAGGAATCATCCAATGATCTTAAAAAATTGTTAGACACGACAAATGAAGCCAAGCAATCTCTCAAAAATCTTGGTGTACCTGTGGAGTCATGGGAAGATGTCCTTATTTTCCATACGGTACAAAAACTTCCGTTTACTACACGAGGGCTCTGGGAATCCCACATTTCAACTCATTTTGACTATCCAAAATACTGCGTATTAGAGGATTTCATTCTGATGAGATCAAGAACCTTGGATGTGATTGGTCAATCCTCATCAGGGTTTAATCAACAAAAACACAAATCTAAAGTTTCATCGGATACGATTCGTGCTCACAATTCAACAATCTCGAATAAGTGTTCACTATGTCAAGGTCTACATTCGATTCGATATTGTTTCAAATTTAAGGCTTTTAACATCAAGAAAAGGCTTGAATTTGCAAAGAAAAAGAAGTTGTGTCTAAATTCTCTGTCAAGTGCACATTTTACACAAAATTGCACAAGCACATATCCTCATTTGGAATTGCTTCAGCTTACAATGCGTGTATAGCAGAAAACATTCAACTAACTGTTCTTCGGGCTACGGCCCTCATAAAGGTCATGACACCTACAGGCCAACCATTGCAACTGCGAGCGCTAGTGGATCCTGGATCAGAGGCTTCCTTTATTACGGAATCGGCCGCTCAGGTTTTAAAACTAAAAAGGAAAATAGCTGTTCTTGGTGTTGGAGAAACCACTACAAGCACTTCAAAATATAAAGTTACATTCACGATTTTATCCTGCGTGAATGCGAACTTTTGCTTACAGCTTAGTGCTTTGGTTCTCCCCAAGCTAACAGCTTTGCTCCCTATGCAAAATATTCTAAGGGCTAATTGGAATCATCTTTAAAATCTACCACTTGCTGATCCATCCTTTAACAAATCGAATAAGATTGATATATTACTGGGCAGCGATGTTTATCCTTTTATTATCCTTGAAGGTCTTTTTAAAGGAGAAGAAGGATCCCCTAAAGCTCAACGGGCGGAATTTGGGTGGGTTCTTTCTGGTGGTATTTCATCAAACAAACCAACGATTACATCATTTCACATAAAAACTGAACCAGACAATTTGGACAATCTTCTACCTTAGTTTTGGGAACTTGAACAAGTTCCAAATCGGAAGCTGCGTTCACCCGAAGAAGAACAATGTGAAACTCATTTTTGCCGAACACATCAGCGCCAATCCGACGGCAAATACATCGTAGAACTTCCTTTTAAGGAAGGAACACATCCCTTACTAGGGTGGTCACAGAGATCAGCTTTTGTCCGGTTTTTACAACTGGAAAGAAAATTCAAAACAAATCTGTCTTTTTATAAGGAATACAAAAGAGTATTCAATGAGTATAAGGATCTTGGACATATGACTGAAATAGAGCCTACTGAATTCTCTTCTCCCCATTATTTTCTTCCCCATCACGCAGTGATAAAATAGTCCAGTTCAACCACAAAACTGCGTATTATTTTTGATGCATCCTGCAAAACATCTGACGGAACATCTCTAAACGATCATCTTTTCGTCGGTCCAAGATTGCAAGATGATATCTTTGACCATATTGCCCGCTTCAGGAAGCACAAAATTGTTGCATTTACCGCCGATATTATTAAAATGTACAGGCAAGTTTGGGTTATGCCAGCTGATTCCTTGTACCAACTTTTATCATGGCGAGACGCGTCCGTTCCAGAGGAGGACAGAGAAGTCCATATTCCACTTTCTTTCAACTAGGAAGATGCTATAAAAGCGCTTGGTGTACATTGGCACCCTGCAAAGGATACTTTCATGTTCAAAATCTCTCTTCAGGAACTTAAAATAACTACAAAGCGGTATATAACTGGGCAGCGATGTTTATCCTTTTATTATCCTTGAAGGCCTTATTAAAGGAGAAGAAGGATCCCCTAAAGCTCAACGGGCGGAACTTGGGTGGGTTCTTTCTGGTGGTATTTCATCAAACAAACCAACGATTACATCATTTCACATAAAAACTGAACCACACAATTTGGACAATCTTCTACTTAAGTTTTGGGAACTTGAACAAGTTCCAAATCGGAAGCTGCGTTCACCCGAAGAAGAACAATGTGAAACTCATTTTTGCCGAACACATCAGCGCCAATCCGACGGCAAATACATCGTAGAACTTCCTTTTAAGGAAGGAACACATCCCTTTTAGGATGGTCAAGATTGCAAGATGATATCTTTGACCATATTGCCCGCTTCAGGAAGCACAAAATTGTTGCATTTACCGCCGATATTATTAAAATGTATAGGCAAGTTTGGGTTATGCCAGCTGATTCCTTGTACCAACTTTTATCATGGCGAGACGCAGAAGGAGACGAAATGAAAATATATCGCCTTAATACGATCACGTTTGGCACAGCCTCCGCACCGTTTTTAGCCATTCGAACGCTTCAGCAACTTGCAGCAGATGAGCGAGATGACTAGAGTGGCACCTTTAAAAAATAATTCTATTGGTTGGAACTTTGTGGAGCCTTGTTGTTAGCACAGCTATTGGTGCATACGGCGAATACAATGTATCTCCAATCATAACATGACAACATTCGTAGCCAATAGAGTAGCAGAAATTCAGGAATTGACTGATCCTCAGTGTTGGAACTGCGTTCCTTCTAAAGAAAATTCTGCGGACATTGCAGCAAGAGGAGTTGCTCCGAATGAACTCGTCAAAAGCCATCAATGGTGGCACGGGCCTGAATTCCTTAAGGAGTTTGACGAAAACCTCTATAGACCATCCGAAAAAAAAACCACCGACCTTGAGATAAGAGCGTCGGAAATCTCAAAACCCAAAAATGATTTGCTCGCATATGGGTACCCCATCATAAATATTTTTTAGCTCTGCGTTCACCTCATCTGTTTTGAAACAAATCAACTTCCATTTAAGCGTTTTTCATCATTAAATCGTCTCATAAGAGCTGTATCATACTGGCGTCGCTATCTTACCAATCTAAGATTCAAGGCACAAAAGATACCAACTCGCGTATCTGGACCACTTTCAATGGATGAAATTTCTTCACCTCGAACGCGATTGATTGCCTTTGTCCAGAAAGAGTGTTTTGCCGAGGAAATCTCAAACCTTACAAAACGAGAATTAGTTCCTAAAAGGAGTAAATTGGCACGACTTTCGCCAATCATCGACGAAGAGGGAATTCTTCGAGTTGGAGGTCGATTGGACAACGCTGATTTGCCTTATTCACAGCGACAACCAATTCTGTTACCTTCACTAATCGTTTATGACATCCACATGAAACTACTACATGGTGGTCAACAATTAATGATGGCCACACTTCGAGCTGAGTATTGAATTTTGCACCTTAAAGCGACAGTAAAAAGGTGCATTCATAAATGTTTAAAATGCTACAGGTTCATGGCAACCGAAATGCAGCAAAAAATGGGAAATTTGCCAGCGTTATGAGTCAACCAAGCACGACCTTTTCAGACATCCGGAGCTGGTCCTGTTCAATTAAAAGCATGGAAAGGTCGGTGTAGCAAAATAACAAAGGCATACATAGCCATTTTATATGCTTCTGTACTAAGGCAGTACACCTTGAGCTCGTAAGTGATTAACGACATCCGCATTCCTCGCAGCTTTCAAGCGTTTCACTGCTCGCCGTGGAATCTGTACAAATCTGTGCAGTGACTGTGGAAAAAAATTTAAAGGAGCAGCAACGGTTCTGGAGTCAGAAAAATCACACATGACGAAACAGTGGTCAAGAGAAATTGCACAACTTATGCAAGCCAATGGTACCAGATGGCATTTTAATCCTCCTGCTGCTCCACACTTCGGTGGACTTTGGGAGGCTGGAGTTAAATCAATGAAATACCATTTAAAACGGACAATTGGACATTACACTCTTACCTTTGAGGAATACGCGAAGATACTTACGCAAGTAGAAGCTTGTCTCAATTCGCGTCCACTTTGCCCAGTCACCGAAGATCCCAATGACCTATCTTTTTTGACGCCAGAACATTTTTTAATTGGGTCGTCACTGAATACCGTACCCGAAAAGAATTTAACGGAAAAAGGATAATTATCTGGATAGATGGCAGCTCATGCAGAAGATTCAACAAACCATATGGAAAAATGGAAATTCGAGTACTTGGTTAGGCTTCAACAACGTCCAAAATGGCTTACATCGAATTCAAACTCAAAGTTGGACATTTAGTACTTCTACATGATGAACAAACGACCCTACTCTTTACCGGATAGGCAGAATTACAGAAATTCATCCTGGAACAGATGGAAGGGTTCGCGTTGTTACCGTCAAGACGGCAACCACTTCATTTAAACGCCCCATAACAAAAATTTGTTTCCTACCTATGCTGAATGAATCGGACACACAATCCGACACACACCCACTTAAAAAAAAAAAAAACTATACTATCCTTACATTTTCTAACCTTTAGACTTGAACTTAATCTATATTGAAATTAATCTTAATTATCTAATCTAAATGCTCTACAACCCTTATTGCCACACACCTTTCACCAAACCTACACTTTCTATTTTTCATGTACACAACAACAACACGTCGATGAGTCAACGTCTTAGAGCAAACACTGGATGTCCTTGATTATTAGAACGAACCTAATAAAGAAATTCCTCTTCCGGTGGCCCGGCAGGATGTTGCGACGCAACATGCAATCAACCCAACAATTTGCAGTCAACCCAAAAATTTGCATTTCCAGATCTGCGAAATACAATAAAGTGCCGACGGCAAACCACAATCAACAATCTCAATGCAAATTGCCGACGGCAAAACAAAAAAATCACCGTCATCATAAGCATTGCCAAAATTGGGAGATCATAAAATATGACCCAACACCGATTATCAATTTCAATGTAAATTGAACAATCCATGTGGGAGTTAATACTGCACAAACGCAACGATGCTGTTTTTCATTAAGCTCCGCCATCAATTCTATGTTTCTTTTGTGCATGTATATGTGCACCTTCTAATGCTTAAACATGATGTCGGAAGCTGAAGGCGAACAAAACTATGTGCGGGGCAGGGGCAAGGCTTTGGACGATGGATTTGCCTAAGAACAGATGATCCATAATCCCAATGGGAGTCAACGACCTCTATATATGGAGCAACGGGGAGATCAGCTGTATTTAGCCAAACTAAAGATGCATGAAGATGATGATGATGCTGTTGATGATGCTGTAACGGGGAGATCAACTGCCAAGCCGAAGTTTCATGTAGACGATTACGATGTTGCTTGAACATTCCCAAATTAAAAGCCGTGTATAAAGAAAAAAATTAAAAGAAAATAAACTTTTGATTTTAATCCTTTGAAAGGAACAATTAAGTCTTTTCTTTCCTTATAAGACTTATTACATTAATTGTAGTACATTTAAGGCATTTGGTGGTTTTGAATCCGCACAGTCGTTTTTTTCGATAAAACTATTTTTGTTCAGCCTATGTTAAGGTCCCGACAGCGAACTATAGATTTTTTCTTCGCGACTTTTTTTGACTGCGGAGGTTACAATCCTATTTTCTTTTTTTTTTCTATTGTCCTTGCGATACACCCGCTTTAAAGCCGAACTGGGTGTCTGGAATTATATTTTTGTCCTCGGCCCACTTGGACAGAGCTCTATTGATAACTTTTTCGAATACCTTGCTGATGCTCGGGAAAAGACTTATCGACCGGAGATTTGCCGGATTGGAATTGTCCTTTCCCTTTTTCGCGAGAGGATGTACAACAGCTGTCTTCCAACTCACTGGATAATATGCATTATTCAGCGCGTTGTTGAACAGTGTTGTGTATATGTCTATTGCTTCCTCAGGGAGATGTCGTAGTACAATATTGGGTATACCATCGACTCCTGCTGACTTCTTTTTCTTTAATGATGCGAAGATCATTTGGAGTTCGACCTTCGAGATGAGCAGGGAACTTGGCCCATTTCACACAACGGAGTTCGATTAAAAGCGCCACCGTGTCAGTGGAGCTGTCAAGGCCCTTTAAGAGGACCGTTTGAATTTTTTCCTCTTTCTGTACTGTAACTGTAATGTTCAGTCGCCGTTTTTTGGAGGATCTTTTTAACTTTTTTGTGCTGATCCACTGAAAAGCAGTGGATAGCATGCCTATCATTGCTCAATCTCTTTATTAAAAAGTTATCGCCTATGGCGTCCTTACAAATATCTATGGTTTCTTTTAGGTTCATTTTAAATGTATTTATGGGCGGCACCTTACCTTGTTTTTGTTTTGGCTGCGATGGCTGTTGCTGCTGCATCTGCTGCTGTTGACTCTGCTGCTGTTGACTTTGCTGCTGTTGTCTCAGCTGCTGTTGTCTCAGCTGCTGTTGTCTCAGCTGCTGTTGTCTCAGCTGCTGTTGTCTCAGCTGCTGTTGTCTCAGCTGCTGTTGTCTCAGCTGCTGTTGTCTCAGCTGCTGTTGTCTCACCTGCTGTTGTCTCAGCTGCTGTTGTCTCTGCTGCTGTTGTCTCTGCTGCTGTTTTTTGTTCTGCTGCTGCTGTTGTGCTCTTGGATGTCGATGGTTCGTCTATGTTTATTTGTTGTGGCTGTTCTTTTTGCTGTTGTTGCTGTCGCTGTTGTTGTTTAGCAGACTGTTGCTTCCGCTGCTGCTGTGGTTGTTGTTTCTGCAGTTGTGCTTGCTGCTGTTGTTGAATTTGCTGCTGTTGCTGCTCAGGCGTCTGGAGGGCCTTAACTCTGGCTGCCTCCTTGAGCTCTTTGGCGAGCTTTTCTTCCCTCCTCCTTGTCTCCTGTTTTACTCGAACGGCCTGAATTTTTTGTTCGAGCTTACTAATTATTTCCTCCTCATTGTCGGACTCCGATGAGGATGGTACTTGCATGAGTATGCTGCTGTTGCTTGCTGCAACCTGTGTGTCGTCAGGCGTGTATTGCCGTTCTCCTTCGTCGGACACATACGACACAGATATGTCCGACGTCACGCCAGCAACTTCCAGCTGCTGACGTATCTTCTCTGCGGCTATAGACTTGGCTTGCCGCTCTTTTCCCAACTCCTCTACGGCTTGCACTATGGCCGGAGTTGCCCTGGTTTGCCTTTTCACAAGACTAGGCTTAACTTGTTTTTTTTTTTCCTTTTCGCTGACGTCATTGAGACATCAGCCAATTTTGATAGCCCATCATCCGATGGCACCACCTTTCCTTTATCTCCTTCCATTAGTGGGGAGTTTGATTTCTCGCCTTCTAAGCTTTTTCTATTTTCCCAAAAAGTGTTGGTGAAGTCACCCAGGCCGGATTCGAACCTGGGTTCCTCTGCGCCTCGATCGGCCACTCTACCACCTGAGCTATTCTCGTATATATATTAACTATTGTTTTTTTTTTGTGTAGATTTAGCTCCGGGCTGGCTTGCCCAAAGATCTACAAATTGTAGCTTTTAAAAAAGCGTTTTTTTATTATAAAAGGCAAAAACAAATTTAATTATTTGCCTTTTGGCAAATAAACTATCTATTTACGTTAATTACTGTATTTAGTTAATTAAACACTTGAAAATAACTTTTCCACTGTGAAAGTCTTCAACAAGTCTTCACTCCTTCACAGTTGCTGATCGACTGAGCAAACATCTTATCTACTGCACCAATGCCGCTTATTTTGTTAAAAACACGATTGTATTACTTCGGCAAAGCTGCTTATAACTTATTCCTTTTGAATTAAAACATGCACAAGCTCATATAATTATTAATCACTTCATTCTGAAAAGGAGGATGAGCTAGATCCATTGGTTGATTATTTATAATATAAATTTTAACTACTATGTGTCTTTAAGGCACAACGTATTTTTTTAGAATTAAAAATTTTGTTGTTTGTTCACAATTGAAATAAATTACAGAGCAAAAATACACTTATCAAATTGACAGCTGAACATTCTACTATTATAGCGAATTTCATTCAAATTTCAAAGATTTTATCTGAAAATCGAGATTTGCTCTTTTTAATGAATTCAAGGAAATTTTCATTATTTAATCCTAGTATTGGTCATTCACTGACGAGCATACACAGTATTTGATATCACACACACAAATACCAGACATGTACAGTTGATATGTTCAAAATGCCACTTCAAAAGATCTTTATTTTTTATTTTGTATATTTAATGGATATTTATTAATTTGTTCAAGTTTACAACAAACAACAAATAAGAAAATATATTCCATTTGACGTTTGACCCGCGCAAAAGGGATTTTGGCTACCCTTGTAATGTTGATTAAACACAGCGGGGCGTTAGGAAAATAGGGAGGCGTATAAAAGGAGATATCGATGCACATTTGTTTTAAAGTTCGGCAAGTCATAATGGGAGGGAAAACAGAGTCTGGCAAGGCATTCCACATTCGCGTGGTACGATTAAAAAAGAATCTCTGTATTTGACTAATTGACTGTACGTCCAAAGTTGGGTTCAAGGGTAAATTTATGGGCATTCCTAGCAGCGCGAGTATTACGGTGGAATTGTTTCAGGGAAGGAATGCAACTGGCTTTTTCGCTAGAGCATTGATTGTAAAAATAACGAAAGGCACGAAACATTACGACGGTGCTCAAGAGATGTAAATGTTTCTGTTATTGTTCGGTCGCCTATCATTTTCAAATTTCTTTTTTGTATTCTGTCTAAGAAACTCAAGTGTGTAATTAGAGCACCTGCCCATATATAGGAATTATACCCAAGTTCTGGACGAATATACGCTTTATAGACCGTAGCCAGATCAGAAGGGGTGAACAATTTCTTGCATCTTCGAAGGAAACCTAGACAGCCGGCAGCATTTTTAGCGACGTCGAATATGTGGTCGTTCCACAGAAGGTGGTCTGTAATGCACATACCGAGAACTGATAGGAGTTCTGTTTCTTCGATACAAGTGCCACTCATAGATAGTTGCATTGGGGGTATTTTCGCTTTAACGACAAAAGGCAACATTGAGTTTTTGAAGCGTTATATTCTACACGATTTCTTAGTCCCCATTGTACAATGCTGTCAAAATCAGAATTTAATGAACTAATCATATACTGCCGTTGCAGTTCCACATCCGAAGCACATGGATGAGTCTGGAAACGAATATGAAAAGCTGAGTGCTGTCGTCAGCGAAACAATTTATTGGATTAGTAGTTTCAGATAATACGTCATTGATAAAAATGACATGTATGTGTGCATTCAGATCAAATCTGGCAACCCATCAGAGATCAAATTTCTCGTGTTGAGATTTGATCCAGATTCACTCATTTTCGTACAATGAAACTCTCGAAATTGAAAAAGATCACATCTTTTGACAGAAAGAGCAAATCTTTTCTTGAATTAAACTCGCTATTAGTAAAAGAGGGGCAAATCTGCCGAAAAATCCAGATCTGAAAAATTGATCTCAAATAAAAATAAAACAATTTTTTCCGCAAAATCTTTTTTGACAGACTTACATAGATACAAAATTATTGATTTTTTTTCACAAAGAAAGACCTATAAAAAAATATGTAAATGTTTAAACTTACTCACGAAATCGTCGAGAATGTACTATCTTTGCTTTGTTGTTTTCGTCTTGCAACGAAAGGTTTTTCAATTCTTCCGTAACTTCTTCTCCTTTATAACAGTGACTGTTTTTGTTCTTTGTTTTTAACAGCCTGTACCTCAATATATTTTTTTTTATTTTAGAGACCCTAGGCTTACTTTTGTTTAAAGATTTGTTTTTGGTTTTGTAGATTGCATACACAAATCTTGTTTTCTTTTGGGGACGTTTAAGTTTCATAAACTCATTTAGATTAAACACTTGTTTCGACTTTTTATATTTTTTCTTTTCTTTTAATTGATAAGATATTGCGTTGAACGTGATTTGATCGATAATTTTCAACTTGTGAGAATTACTTTGTGTTGAATTTGGATTGTTCATTTTCAAACCCATTTGATTCTTTCTATTATCTTTTTTGAAATCTGCATTTACTTTTTGACTGATTATCCCAGGGTCGCGTTCTTTTATTAACTATCGTTCACAATTGTTAACTATTTGTCGTTCCCAAATCCAAATAGTTATGATTCATGTAAGGCCTCCCTTACATGCATGTGCATCTGCAAATTTAAAGAAAAGTAGAACAGGACCAATATTAATAACTTATATATGAGATAGAAAGAGTACAAACTAAAGGCTTCAAATAAATTTACTAACGCTTTTTGACATGTTCTTGGGCACAATCGAGTGCTGCGATTCAATACCTACCCGAAGTATACATTTAAAATGGACCAACACCAAAAGATGCCAATTATTAAGGTATAAAATAAATAAAATAAGGAAAACAAATATTCTGTGCCATTTACTAGAGAACGAAGATATATGTAAATCCATCCATTGTCCATTTTTGGGCAAACAATTTATATATACTCAACAAAATACATGTGACGCCCGCGCCGCAATCAAACAATTGGTTTATTGTGCCATTTTCAAAGCACGCTATACGATTCTGATAAATTGTCAGCGCACATGGAAAATATAGGTATTTTAAAGTTCAAATTAATCAAAAAATATTTCGAATTAAATTCAAACCAAATACATAAATAAAATGCACGGATCACAATAAGAACTTAACAAACCGAAATGATAATTTTTGTTCTTCAAGCATTTTTTTTTTAATACGATGTTTAACATTGAAGGAAAAATACTAACAAACAAAGTCAACCGGACAAATAATGTTGTGAGACAAGAGGAGGGGAATAGGATTGAAGGTAATTTGGATGGTGGTTTTTAGTTAGGAACTAGGATGAAAGCCAGGTTAGGATCGGGACTCACAAGGGTGCAGTGTTCAGCACTGGAGATGCGGCCTGCTTGCGTCGCTCGGTCTTAGCTCGCCGGAATGGGGGGGATCTTATCTCCAGTCCTTAACCTCATCCGCAAACAAAACACATATCAGGCCTGAAAAGCATATCAGATACCATCTGGTATAAAACGACCTCGGACGGACTATTTCTCCTACGCCAGGGCACTGCTGGTGTTGTCGCAGCGAGGCCTTATTACCCACCCTCCTGGAAATTCGCGGCCTTAGTTTGAATTTCCCCAATTGAAGTTACCTGTACCAATCGATTAAGCCATCTTCACCAACCAGACACTTACCTTTCACACCCCTGAAATATATTTAGAATTCCATATTCATCGATTTAATCAAGCGGCGGACAAAAAAAACGGGATTCAATCATGTACTATGTAGAGAACAATTTATTGATAACCAAGTCTTAACATATTTTTTTTTTGAAGCAACACCAAATTGAATCATGGAAAAAGAATTTTAACTCACCAAAAAAGAAACAGAATCATTTATGAACTTAAAATCTAAGGTGACGAATTTACGTTTCCATCCAATAAATTTTACCAGATAGGGTATCTTACTCTATCCCCTCTAACCGAATCCTGAATCCTTACCTAGATAGAGCTCTATATAGGCAACTCTCTAAGGATGCCACAAATATAATTATATACTAATGAAACGGAAAACAAAACGGAAACTTAAATTATCACTTACAAACTAAAGAATAAATCATAATACAGATATTTACATATACAAAAACATTTAAGGATGCACTTAAGTAAATTCTCAGGTGAGTTAATTTATAGAAACGGTTTCTTGGTTGCTATTTTTGTATGTCTATAATTATTTGCGGATAAAAAAAATATATTTTACAAATATAGCTCAGGGCTATATCCTTGCAAATTGGATAACTTATCTGGTGCGAACAATTCAAAATATCTCTTCTTGATGTATTTTTTTTTATAAAAAAAAAACAAAAGAAGAGTACCTTGTATATCCCGTTCAAAGGCTACTAAGGCCACCAGGCTCACGGGTTCCACATTTTCGACGGATTCACTAATGTGGCTTCTTTCTGTTGGTTTTCTTCCTGTTTTTTCTTTGCAGGAACTTAGTTTCACCACGCTGGTCACACCTTTTTTTTCCTTCACTTAATCTTTCTCGGTATGGCACACAAAAAAACTAATGGCGGTCACGACTCCTTTCATCAGTTTATGACCGCCACGATTTCACCAGAATATAGAAACACCTACATACATACAATCATAAATAAAAAAAATAATACCTATTAAAAAAAAAAAATCTGCCTTAACTTACCCTCTTAATTTTTCCCGAAAGCTTCTTTTTTTCTTAATTTGTCTTCGTGTCCCCTTTTTTTGCAGTTTAAATTTGCTTCGGCACAGGAATTCCTTGCACTTGAACTAGCTAGATGCTAAGTACATTAACCATATTTGCTTTTCATGGTTTTAAGAATACTCACAGCCGACAAAATTATTCGAATATTTAATTTTAAATTTAACCGCCACCTGACGAATCACTATTGTGAGGCACTCGGTTGGAAATTCAAAGACGAACTGTCCTACTGAATTATGACTAGTCTATTTCCTGCCTGACTTTTCCAATTTTTTCTTTTATGCTGTCCTAGACATATGATTTTACCACTTTCTCAGGCCATCTAACCGGATTTTGAAGACTTTTTCGACTTTCGTCCTCTTCTTAAATTTCGTAATTACGAACAGTTGCATTGATCTGTTCTACCCTTGCTTGTGATTACTAAGCTATAAAACCCTAGATGGCTCTGGCATCGAAAAATTGTGGCGACTCTGGTCACACAATGTTACGCCAAGTGTCGAATAGAGGAAACTCCAGGCCAAAGACAAGCTGGTCAATTAAGCGGCTGGATGAGATCATTCGGCGGTTGAGAAGAAATCTGGGTGACCCGCCATAGCTGTGGCACGTTCTTAACTTATTTCATTTTTAATTATCATTCGTTCATTGTACATTCTACTTTACCAATAAATAATTAGTGTGTTAATTTCTGAACTCTCGTATTGTGTGTTCTGTCATATTAGGAACCCACAAATTGGTGACCCCGACGTGATCATATTGGATTACGATTTTGATAACACACTACGTGCCTCGCATCGTCATTCAAAATCTAACCTTGACGTTCAATGCCAAACACTGAAGAAAAAGCAACAAGTACCTTCACTCAAGAACAACAAAAGGTGATAACCCGCTCTCAATCAGAAGCGAACGCCAAGATACAAGTGAAAGAAGAAGGAACCATGGAGAATCCGCTGGAAGCTCTACTGCGTGAAGCACGACAGCCCAAGCTACCTCAATATGAAGCCAAGAAACTTGATCTCTGGTTCAGACGAGTTGAAACAGAATTCGCAGCCCTCAAAGTCGAGGATGACAACGCAAAATACTTTGCAGTCCTACGCGCTTTAGATGGTCCAACAACAGAAACAATTACCGACATCATGGACGACCCACCGGTTCAAGATAAGTATAACTGCCTTAAAGATAAAATATTAGAAAGACTGGGAGTGTCGAAGAAAGACAAATTACGTCAAGTAATCAAGGGCATTCCTCTAGGTGACAAAAAGCCTTCACAGCTCCTGAGAGAGATGAAAAACCTATCGGCCGGTGGCCTACCCGACGACGTATTACATGGCTTATGGGTCGAGAAATTGCCGAGTGAACTGAGAGCATTCCTCGCCATATCCGATGACCTCGATCTGGAACAGCTGGCTAAAATGGCGGATCGCATCATTCCAGAGATCTGCCACAGCAGCACAGTCATGGCCGTCACAGACAAGCCTCACAAAGATGCATCACTTCCTCTCGTCACGGCACTACTAGAAAGGATTGAATATCTAGAAAAAACTGTGGCTGAACTGCTGATACAATTCAAGTCATTCAAGGGTACAAACCGCAGGCCAAGGGCACATTGAAGGGGACAAAGTTCCGGCCGCAGTGACGTATGCCGCAATCACCAGCGATATGGCGCAGAGACGCGAACCTGCCATCCTCCATGCGCTTACTTCACACAGGAAAACACCAATCGCTGTCGACAATAGGGGCCGCGTGCGACAGCGAGAACCCTCGTCCCGTGGAGGCCCGACTTCATCTGTACGATAACAAAACACGCCTAGAATTCCTCGTCGACTCCGGTGCTGCGGTTTCTTTATTACCGGCTGCAGAATTCCGTGGTGACCAACAACCACCCATCCAGTTAAAGAAAAACTTCCCACCAGGACCGTTTGGCAATACGAGAAAGCCAACTGGGACGGCCTGAATATTTTTTTCCGAAACTTTAACTGGTCACTATGCTTCCTCGATAGTGACATTGATGCCAGTGCTGAAATGATCACAAATGTGATTCTTCTAGGGATGCGTGCTTTTATTCCTAACAGAGTAAAAAGCATCAAACCTAAAGAAAAGTCTTGGTTTAATTCTGAGTGTAAAGAAGCTATCAGGCTCAAAGAAGTAAGTTTCCGTTCTTACAAAGCCAACCCTACAGAGGAAAATCGGAAAAAGCACAAACAAGCAAGAAACTCATGCAACTCCGTTATTGAAAGAACCAAATTTTTGCATGACCAAAAATTACGGCAAAAAATTCTGCAGTGTTCCAAAGGCAGTAAAAAATTTTGGTCATTTGTAAAAATTATTAAAAACTCCTCAACATCTTCGGTTCCAACGCTCATCGACAATAACAAACCAATTGTTTACTCTTCAGAGAAGGCAAACTTGCTCGCCGCCCATTTCACTGCCAGCTCCACGCTGCCGCATAGCAACGTTGCCCATCCTGTACTTAAAAATGTAAACTTTTCCATGGGACAGATTTTTTTCCGCACTCGTACAGTAGCAAGAGTTCTCAAAGATCTCGATATACACAAATCCGCTGGCCCGGGTGGTATACCCTCGATTCTTCTGAAGAGGTGTTCTTCCACACTGGCAAAGCCACGCGTAAGCTTTTCCATCGCTCCTACTCTTCTGGAATCATTTCTAGAAGATGGAAAACAGCATTTGTCCAGCCTGTCCCTAAGAAAGGTGACTCATCCTCCCCTTCCTCTTATCGACCAATAGCACTGACATCCCTTCTTTCTAAGGTCATGGAAACACTGATTAACCGTCAGCTTAAGGAATATCTCGAAGATCGAAAGCTTCTCCATGACCGTCAGTATGGCTTCCGCAGCAACCGTTCCACTGGTGATCTGATGGCATATCTCACCGAACAGTGGAACAAATCTTTACATGCGTGCTTTTGGGATCGATAATACTCTTGTTCGTTGGATTAGAAGCTATCTTCTGGACCGTTCAATACAAGTTGTATTGGACGGATTCAAGTCTGATTCCCATAAAATAAATGCTGGTGTGCCCCAGGGCTCTGTTCTATCTCCGACTCTTTTCCTCATTTTTATAAATGATCTTCTGTCTGTTACTTCTAATCCACTTAACTGTTTTGCTGACGACTCTACCCTCAGCTTTTCATATTCGTTCGATAATTCACGTTCTTCGCCTTCGGACGTACAATTGCAACGGTGCCGTATGTCAAGCTCATTAAACTCCGATTTATACAGCATTGTCAAATGGAGTAATAGAAATCGTGTGGAGTTTAATGCTTCGAAAACTCAATGCTGTCTTCTGTCGTTAAAGCTTAACATTCCCCCAATGCCATTGTTCATGAATGGCACTTACATCGAAGAAACCGAAAAGCTCTCAGTACTCGGTATGTGTGTCAACGACGACCTCCGTTGGAACGACCATATATTTGAAATCGCTAAGAATGCTGCTAAGTGCTTAGGTTTTCTGTATCGGTGTAAGAAGTATTTTTCCCCATCTGATCTGGCTACAATTTATAAAGCGTTTATACGCCCTAAGCTCGAGTATAACTCCCACCTGTGGGCAGGTGCTTCACAAACATCGCTTCACCTGCGTGATAGAATACAAAATCGAGCGTTAAGATTGATAGGAAATAGAACTGCCGCTGAAACAATTGCCCCTCTCAAACACCGACGCAATGTTTCATGTCTTTCCTTATTTTATCGTTTCTTTTATAAAAAATGTTCACTCGAGGTAGCCAGCTGCATTCCTCCCCTTAAAAGTTTCGCCCGTAATACTCGTCTTGCTAGGAATGCCCATCAGTTCACCCTTGAGCCCAATTTCGGACGTACCGTGAAATATAGGGATTCTTTTTTTAGCCGTACAACACGACTTTGGAATGGTTTACCCGGCGAGATTTTCCCTTGCCATTTCAATTTGCAAACATTCAAAACCAATGTTAATCGACACCTCCTATCTCTCCCCTCCCTATCTTCCTAATGCCCGCGCAGTGTGTTACATTAAAAGGGAAACACATAATCCCTTGTGCGCGCGTTAATTATAAAAAAAAAAAAAAAAAACCGGCTCACATGGTCCTCTACGCTGCCAACACAACTCAGATTAGTACCTACGGCATACTAGTTTTAACACCCACTTTCAATCTACGAAGAAATCTCACTTGGTCTTTCATAATAGCCGACGTGCAGAAACCCATCATCGGAGCTGACTTCCTGAAACATTTCGGGCTCCTGATTGACTTAAAAAACGAGCAGTTAATCGACTCCAAAACTCTTTTAACCTCAAAAGGATACTTGCATCATACTCCTTACACCGGCATCTCAACCATTCATCCTGGCTTACCTTGTTCAGATCTTCTCTAAGAATTTTTTGACATCACAAAGCCACAGAATGACGTATCTGCTGCTTTAAAAAAGAAAGCCCACGCCCACCGAATCGTTACCCAAGGTCTTCCAGTTTTCTCAAGAGCCAGGAAACTCGCTGGAGTTAAAGCAGCTGCCGGAAAAGCAGAGATTCAACGTTGTGTCAACCAAGGACTCATGAGACACTCCAGCAGTCCAAGGGCCAGTCCCATCACAATGGCATCAAAAAAAGATAAGAATTGGAGATTGTGTGGAGATTACCAAAGGTTAAATGCAGTCACCCAGGCAGATAATTATGCACCACCTCTTATACAAAGTCTTTTTCCACTACTCCATGGTAAGTCTGTTTTCAGCACCTTGGATTGAGAACGGGCTTACTACCAGATACCGATGCACAAAGACGACATCCAAAAAACTGCAATCAACACACCTTGGGGACTGTATGAATATCTAGTGATGCCTTTTGGTCTCAAAAATGCCACACAAACTTTCCAAAGATTTATTGATAGTGTTTTCCGAGACTTAGACTTCGTATTCATCTACATAGATGACATTCTCATCATGTCAGAGAACGAACTTCAACACAAAAATCATCTGCGTCAAGTTTTCAAGAAGCTACAAGAGCACAGACTTACAATCAACGTGAACAAGTGTCAATTGATGAAGAGTGAGGTTAACTTTTTAGGCTACTCCATCAATGCTACTGGTTACGCCCCAACAGCTGACCTTTAATACAAGATAGTTGAGTACCCTAAGCCACAAACGGTTCACGAACTAAGACGTTTCCTGGGAATGATCAACTACTACAGACAATGTATTCCCAGACTGGCGGGACTTCAACTACCATTGCACTGTTACATCAAACGCTCCATAAAACACGACAAAACAAAAATTGAGTGGACTTCAGAAACCGACTCTTGCTTCTCCAAGCTCAAACAAGCTCTCTCCGACGCCACACAGTCATCATTTCTATCACCTACTTCTGATTTAGCTTCGGTTACTGATGCTTCAACAACATGCATTGGTGCTGCGCTGGAACAAACTGAGAATGGTGTCGTCAGGCCAGTGGGATTCTTCTGTAAAAAACTCAACAAAACTGAGAAGAAATACAGCACATACGATCGTGAGCTGCTGGCAATTTACGCAGCCTTTAAATACTTCCGTCATCTTCTCGAGTGTCGCAACTTCATCATCAAGACCGATCATAAACCTCTAATACATGCTCACACTAAAAAACAAAATAATGCTTCTGACAGACAAATCCGCCAACTCAGCTTCATCTTACAGTTTACTACAAACATCATTTACGTCAAAGGAGAAGAAAATGTCGTCGCTGACGCCCTTTCACGGATTGAAACCATCGCTGTACCAACACTTTTGGACCCAGAAACAATTTATCGAGAACAGCAAGTAGACCCAGAACTTACTGAGATCCTGCAAGGTGACTCATCTCTACTACTTCAAGAGACTGAAATAAAAACAAACTTAAAAATTTACTGTGATGTATCCAGGAGTGGATGCCGTCCCTACTTACCTCAATCACTCCGGAGAATTGCCTTCAACGTCGTACATGGTCTTTCTCATCCCAGTCAGAAGCAGACATCACAAAAACTCAGAGAAAAATACGTTTGGCCAACATCAAGAGAGATGCCACTACCTGGGCTCGTGAATGTCTTAACTGCCAAAGATCAAAAGTACAACGACACACCAGACTTGTACCTAATCGTATTGCTGTATATGATACTAGATTTAGTCACATTCACATAGACTTAATCGTTTTACCAAAGATTAATGAATACAACTACTGTTTAACAATAATAGACAGGTTCTCAAGATGGCCTGTAGCTGTGCCTCTCAAGGACATGACCGCTGACACCGTCATTACAGCCCTGTTTGATCACTGGATCAGTTACTACGGTACTCCAGCAACTATCACAACTGACCAAGGTAGTCAATTTGAGTCTCAAATATTCCGAGCCTTTGCAATCTTCATTGGGGCTGAGAGATGTCGAACAACAGCATATCATCCACAATCTAACGGCCTGGTTGAGCGGTTTCATCGCACTCTCAAAGCTGCGCTTATGTGCTCACCGAAACCATGGATCGAGATCCTGTCTACAGTCATGCTCGGATTAAGAACTAGTCTAAAAGAAGATCTACAAGCCTCTCCTGCTGAAATCCTATACGGAAGTAATCTACGAATTCCAGGAGAATTCTTCATTGCTGCAGATTCACAACCAGAACCACAGACATTCATAGACCACCACGTCAAGTCAAGAGTCTTTATTCTAAAAGATTTGTACATCTGTTCACACGTTTTTGTTCGATGTGATCGAGTCAGAGCACCACTTGAACCACCCTATGAAGGACCATTCAAGGTCATCGAACGCCTAACAGATCGACTCTTTACAATTGACGTCAATAGCCGAAGGCAGAACATTTCCGTGGACAGACTCAAGCCGTGCTACACCAACAAACAAGATCAGCCCAGCAACACAGTTTATTCACAACCTCAAACACCACAGCCTGAACCTTCCACCTCTCAACCTGCTCCTCAACCTGAAAACCCTCAAACATCACAGCTTGAACCTTCTACCTTTGAACCTACTCCTCAACCTGAAAATTCTCAGACACCACCTCAAATTCCTCAACCCGACTTACCGCCCGTAACAAACGATTCATCTGTTCACAGGTCCAGTCCATCAGACAGTCCGTCTCCTCCAAGGTCACCTGTTCAACTTCAATCACATCAGTGGACATCATCCATGGCTCCACCGTTACGCACTTACAGCCGCCGTCGGCGAGTTACTTTCAAAAGTCCTGGGGAAAGCTTCTCAGGGGGGAGTAGCTGTGGCGACTCTGGTCACACAATGGTACGCCAAGTGTCGAATAGAGGAAACTCCAGGCCAAAGACAAGCTGGTCAATTAAGCGGCTGGATGAGATCATTCGGCGGTTGAGAAGAAATCTGGGTGACCCGCCATAGCTGTGGCACGTTCTTAACTTATTTCATTTTTAATTATCATTCGTTGATTGTAAATTCTACTTTACCAATAAATAATTAGTGTGTTAATTTCTGAACTCTCGTATTGTGTGTTCTGTCATATTAGGAACCCACAAAATACTGGTATCAAGATTGACATTTCACTGAATTCATGATGGCGACTGTTTCTGTCATAATTTTGTTTATATTTCTTTTCTCTAACAGGCAACATGCCAAAAAATATAAAACCACAATTCAAGTGTGCATGTTAATTTAATTGCTCTTTTTCGTTTTATTTTTTCGTCGCCCATAACTTGGTCTTCGCCAGCGCTCAAGGCGAACCAAAATTTAGAAAATAAAAACTTTAAATCCGAAAAACCCCTCCGATTGGGTTCTACATGGCACAAAAAAATTAAAAGTTCTACAAAAATAATGCTATAAATAGCAGAACTTTTTCGGATGTTTGTTGTTTCTCGGTCTCGTACGTTCAACGCTCGCGTTAGCGGTCCGGTAGTTAGAAGAGCAAATTGCAGTAGTTATTCTGGTCGAGGGTCAGCCGAATAGCAGTGTGGAAGCCGTCGTCTTGGCGGTTGTCGTTGTCGTGTTTATACGGGCAAAAGTTTATTTGGAGCCTCGAACCCCAACAACAATGTCTTCGAATCATCAATTGAGCCAAAACCAGGCCAACAGTAATCAAATGCAGCAACCTCAGCCAAAACAGTCCAACGGTCAAAATCTGCCACCGGCGCTGCAGCTTCACAGAACTCTAATCAACAGAGTCCAACTAAACAACACTCTGTTTCTGCTGCGCGGCAAGCATGGATGTCGCCACTTGACGGAATACTTCATACCTCTTCTGTCAGTTGAGACCTAAGGCGATTAATAGCTTCGAAGTAGTCGGTACTGTTTTCCCAAAGCCCCTGTCTACGGTCCATATTCTCACGCATAACTTCGAGATCAGTACGGTGATTTGTGTACTCCCGCATTAAAGCATCTTTCACCATTGGCCAGTCGCCAATCGCCACCACCATTCATAAGCGGACCCCGACAAAAGCAAGTGAAAGTTTTGCAAAATTACTGCCCATTGGCAGTCATATTGACATTAGAGGGTTTCCAGCCGGAAAATGAAATCTTCAACCCTAAGAACATCAGGCTTCCCGTCGAACTTAAGACCCCACTTATCAACTTTAATTGGACCTCTCACATTCGTATGGATAATTGGTTGTGGTTGGTGGTACCGACCACAATATGCCTTGCCCAGAATATCTTGCCCATGGAGGGTAAACTTGGCCAAGATCGTTCGGATTCGCTGGTACAGGTACAGGTATAAAAGCCCTACTATTGGGATCCATCTGGGCTGGTCTGAATCTCGCTGAGCTGTGAGTTGGATGAGGGACTTGTTCAGCTTGATATGAGTTCAGTCTCGGAGCTACGATCGGAGTGGGAGCTTGGAAGGTATTTCCTTGACTTGGATTAGGCCGGGGAGTTGGTGGCTCCACTTGGTGAGTATTGGCCTGAATTGGATCGGGTCCTACTCTAGAAGCTGCTACTCGACTCAAACTCATATCCCTCATAAATCCCGCGAGTTGATCCTGCAGTTTATTTTTTTAATGTATTTGTGAGATCAGTTCATACTGATGGCCTATATGAAGACAGAGCGTGCATCACGGTCAAATTTATGTACGCCTTCAAATCTTCCGGGACTACCGTGCGTTCTCTTACCCCAACCGCTGGCAAAGACGAAGCCGCACTATCAAACCTGCTTTTTAATTGGCGGACATTGCCTAAGCTTGCTGACAGTGTTCTAACCCCAGGAGTTTTAGCTACATTTGGAATGATTGTATGGTTGACGTCCTGACTACTTGGAAGTGGTATTGAAGATGCCCCCCCACTCAATCTGCTATATGTGGGTGCAGTGATTGAATCAATCAAATCGTCGTGACCTACGCTCTCAAAAGCTGGAATTCCGGAAGGAGCTGGAGGATTTAAATTGGATCTATTTGAAGTGGTTGGGGGCGTTCGCTGGACATTCCCCTTTCTGGTCGCACCCGAATTCGGTATGGGCAACGAATCTTTACCAAAGGTACTTACTTCATCCCTTCTTTGACTTCTGGTTCTAATATTGAGGCTATTAATCTTCAGGCTAATTTCAACACAAATTGAAGGCAAATTTACAACCTCTTACCAGGTTAAAGAAATGAATTCAACGAGGAAAATTAAACGAAGACAATTTCAATAAGCTAAAATATAAGTAAGGTAAATGTAAATAGATATAAGTAGTTAAGTCTATTAAAAAAAAACAAAAATTATATTTATTCGTATGTATTACGTATTTCTTATTTATAGGATTAATAATAATAGCAGTTTGTTAGTATATAGGTATTATGTATGTTTGTATATTTAGGTTTAGAGTTGTATTTTATATATGGATAAGTTAAAGTAATATATTTTCAAAAAGGTAATGAAAAATCAATTAGTTTTTTTTTGTTTGTTTCGGTTGTTTTATAAGCATACGGGGTGCTACTGGTAGTGTTCTAAGTTGGTTACGTTGTTGGCTTTATGGCTTTATCTGTACAGGATAATTTTTGATTTTTATTATGGACTGCGGACGGACTTAGTTAAATCCCTTGGCGTAGGAAAAGTTCAAAGGGAATTATAAGAAAATTAAGACACAACACAAAATTTTGTATTCTTTTTTAAGCCTAGCAGTTCTAGTCGGCCTACTCGACTATGCTAGAAGTCTAGGATCGGAAAGAAGAAACTCCATAAAGTTTTAAATCTTTTTGTTGAGAGCGGTGCATCGATGCTCAACCCCTGGTCATGCACGGCCACCGGTCCTAATTAGGATTTAATTAAAAGAGAGAGAGAAAAAAAAACTATGAAAAGGAAAAAAACAAGATAGGAAAGTAAAATTTACGAAAAAAAAGATAGTATAGAAAATAGAAGGTTTATCAAGTTCAACTACCGTCGCTGCACCCTCCGGAACACCTCGTAGCAATTCAACATAGTACGTTAGTAACCTTCTAGAAGAAGACTTACGATTTTTCCGAAGAGTACCGCAAGGGAAGTTGTAACAGATCACATTTAAGGACGAAAACAAAAACTATGAATGTTACGTTGCGTTACGTTACGTTGGGCGCCATTTGTTGCGAAACAAGAGGAGGGGAATAGGATTGAAGGTAATTTGGATGGTGGTTTGTAGTTAGGAACTAGGATGAAAGCCAGGTTAGGATCGGGACTCACAAGGGTGCAGTGTTCAGCACTGGAGATGCGGTCTGCTTGCGTCGCTCGGTCTTAGCTCGCCGGAATGGGGGGGATCTTATCTCCAGTCCTGAACCTCATCCGCAAACAAAACACATATCAGGCCTGAAAAGGATATCAGATACCATCTGGTATAAAACGACCTCGGACGGACTATTTCTCCTACGCCAGAGCACTGCTGGTGTTGTCGCAGCGAGGCCTTATTACCCACCCTCCTGGAAATTCGCGGCCTTAGTTTGAATTTCCCCAATTGAAGTTACCTGTACCAATCGATTAAGCCATCTTCACCAACCAGACACTTACCTTTCACACCCCTGAAATATATTTAGAATTCCATATTCATCGTTTTAATCAAGCGGCGGACAAAAAAAACGGGATTCAATCATGTACTATGTAGAGAACAATTTATTGATAACCAAGTCTTAACATATTTTTTTTTGAAGCAGCACCAAATTGAATCATTGAAAAAGAATTTTAACTCACCAAAAAAGAAACAGAATCATTTATGAACTTAAAATCTAAGGTGACGAACTTACGTTTCCATCCAATAAATTTTACCAGATAGGGTATCTTACTCTATCCCCTCTAACCGAATCCTGAATCCTTACCTAGATAAAGCTCTATATAGGCAACTCTCTAAGGATGCCACAAATATAATTATATACTAATGAAACGGAAAACAAAACGGAAACTTAAATTATCACTTACAAACTAAAGAATAAATCATAATACAGATATTTATATATACAAAAACATTTAAGGATGCACTTAAGTAAATTCTCAGGTAAGTTAATTTATGGTAACGGTTTCTTGGTTGCTATTTTTGTATGTCTATAATTATTTGCGGATAAAAAAACATATATTTTACAAATATAGCTCAGGGCTTTATCCTTGCAAATTGGATAACTTATCTGGTGCGAACAATTCAAAATATCTCTTCTTGATGTATTTTTTTTTTATAAAAAAAAACAAAAGAAGAGTACCTTGCATATCCCGTTCAAAGGCTACTAAGGCCACCAGGCTCACGGGTTACACATTTTCGACGGATTCACTAATGTGGCTTCTTTCTGTTGGTTTTCTTCCTGTTTTTTCTTTGCAGGAACTTAGTTTCACCACGCTGGTCACACCTTTTTTTTCCTTCACTTAATCTTTCTCGGGATGGCACACAAAAAAACTAATGGCGGTCACGACTCCTTTCATCAGTTGATGAAATCAGCTTTGAAAGTTTGAAATTGAATCGTGACCGCCACGATTTCACCAGAATATAGAAACACCTACATACATACAATCATAAGTAAAAAAAATAATACCTATTAAAAAAAAAAAAAAAATCTGCCTTAACTCACCCTCTTAATTTTTCCCGAAAGCTTCAGCTTTTCCTTTTTTTTTCTTAATTTGTCTTCGTGTCCCCTATTTTTTGCAGTTGAAATTTGCTTCGGCACAGAAATTCCTTGCACTTGAACTAGCTAGATGCTAAGTACATTAACCATATTTTCTTTTCATGGTTTTAAGAATACTCACAGCCGACAAAATTATTCGAATATTTAATTTTAAATTTAACCGCCTTGACGAATCACTACTGTGAGGCACTCGGTTGGAAATTCAAAGACGAACTGTTCTTCTGAACTATGACTAGTCTATTTCCTGCCTGACTTTTCCAATTTTTTCCACAATTCAAGTGTGCATGTTAATTTAATTGCTCTTTTTCGTCGCCCATAACTTGGTCTTCGCCAGCGCTCAAGGCGAACCAAAATTTAGACAATAAAAAACTTTAAATCCGAAAAACCCCTCCGATTGGGTTCTACATGGCACAAAAAAAATTAAAAGTTTTACAAAAATAATGCTATAAATAGCAGAACTTTTTCGGATGTTTGTTGTTTCTCGGTCTCGTACGTTCAACGCTCGCGTTAGCGGTCCGGTAGTTAGAAGAGCAATTAGCAGTAGTTATTCTGGTCGAGGGTCAGCCGAATAGCAGTGTGGAAGCCGTCGTCTTGGCGGTTGTCGTTGTCGTGTTTATACGGGCAAAAGTTCATTTGGAGCCTCGAACCCCAACAACAATGTCTTCGAATCATCAATTGAGCCAAAACCAGGCCAACAGTAATCAAATGCAGCAACCTCAGCCAAAACAGTCCAACGGTCAAAATCTGCCACCGGCGCTGCAGCTTCACAGAACTCTAATCAACAGAGTACAACTAAACAACACTCTGTTTCTGCTGCGCGGCAAGCATGGATGTCGCCACTTGACGGAATACTTCACCTTTAAGCAGCAATCTAAACTCAAGTATCAGAATTTTCCTGATTGTGGTGAGTACTCTTTTTGATATAGTCTGCTTTGAGGTTTCTTACCTACTATATTCCCATAACAAAATTCTTTTTGGAGACGTTTGCCTCAAACTATCGGGATGGAAAAAAGGGAATCCGGTAGTTATGTGGGTGTCACACGTGAGCATAAATGCCAATTACTAATATACATTACCTATTAATATATGTATTTTAATTTTGTGTATTATAACCATAATTTCAAATTCCCTCTTCCCTGGTATAGAGATTTGTCCGGCGACAAGCTAGACGATTTGCAGTACCAAGGAGACTGGGATACTAGCAATAAGAAATATTTTGCGAACTTGTTCACGGATTTTTTTTTTCTCCAACGGTGTTAACTCGTGGTGGTATTCGGAAGGTTTTCGCTGTTTTATTTTAATACGTTCAAAAAAAAAATAAAATTAAAAAAACTATTTATGTCAGACGGAAATATATTGCTGGTTGATTTCTACGAAAGCTAATGTGGGGAGAACTCACGTTACCAAAATTGCCGGGCCTTATGATGGGAGTTCAAGTTTACTTCTCAAAATGGGCTATGGCTTTACTTAATAATCGGTTGTTCAAATAGTGCCAGTAAGTCTATCTATTGGGACCTAAAATGGACTTTCCTACTCACCAAATTTTGTTTAAAATTTTCCCATAGGGGTAGTTTTTGGTGTGTTGTGGCTTAAAACAGTGTCTGTTGTTTGGGAATCTAGAAGACTAGTGAATTTATAAGGTTATAAGTTCAGATTGGTACTTCTGAGCATTTCGTGCCCTTTTCTTTTTTTTTTCGACCCTTATTCTTTCAAGTCCTTCGCATGGTATATCCCTATTTGCATTCTGGCCAGGTTTTCAATTTGATACATTTGTTCGCCTACTTGTTTGGTTATTCGGCATTTTAAGTACTTCGGGCATAATTTGGTGGATAAGTGTCTTGACGCATCACTCAAAACAACATTTTGTCGATAGAATTCTTGCCCGGGCAAGAAGCGAATCTTACGAGTGCGAGTGTTGCAAGTTTTTGCTGATTTTTCATAGGCTTTTAGAAGGTTTTCTTTCAGTTGATTACGAATGCATTTCAGCCGCTCGTGTCGGGCTAACAGAAGCAATTCGTCGTCGTCCACCGCTCTTATCAGGGGTGCCACTTCTTGTATGGTACCCGAGAAAGAGTGTCGGGAACTACATTTAGTGAGCCTTTCCGGTGCTGGATATCGAAGGCGTAGGACTGTAACAGCAAACTCCACCTGGCGAGCTTTCCACTGAGGTCTTTCATGCTCATAAGCCATTGGAGGCTGGAGTGGTCGGTGATCACCGTGAAGTCCATGCCTTCAACGTAAGGTCTAAATTTTTGCACCGCTTTCACCACCGCCATGCACTCCTTCTCGGTTATACTATAGTTTCTCTGACATTTGTTGAACTTTGGTGAGAAGAAAGCTATGGGAATTTCTTCTTCGTCATTGACCTTTTGGAACAAAACTGCGCCTATACCCGCATCGGAAGCATCACACTGGACGTAGAATCTCTTGGAAGAGTTTGGACTTGCTAGCACCGGGGTTGAAGTCAAGGCTTTCTTAAGATTTTCGAATGCCTCAAGCGCTTCTTCAGTAATCTTAAATTTTTCATTGGTCTTTTTCAGCAGGTCTGTCAAGGGTGCAGTAAGGGTCTAAAAATGTTTGATGAACTTACGGTACCAACCGGCTAAGCCAAGTAACCGTCTGATTTGTCGAGGAGTCTTAGGAACAGGAAATTCAATGATGGCTTTGACTTTCTCTGGGTCAGTCCTATGGGTGCCCCCACCATTGATGAACCCTAAATACTTAAGTTCCTTGAAGCAGAACTTTGACTTGGCCATGTTGATGGTTAGATTTGCTTTTTGCAAACATTCGGCTACTTTTCTACCAGGGCTAGGTGTGTCTCAAAGTCGGCCGCCATGATGAGCAAATCGTTCAGATAGACGAAGACTCGGTCCCTGAGTCGTGCAGGGATAACCTTGTTCATTAACTGGCTCAACCTTTGGGCTGCGTTACACAACCCAAAAGGCATCACTGTAAACTGGTACAAGGGTCTCCCCGGTACCGCAAAGGCAGTTTTTTCTCTACTCTGTCTCTCGAAAGGTATTTGCCAGAAGGCTTCTTTGAGGTCTATGCTACTAATGTAGACCGTACCGTTAAGACGGCTCAGAAGACCTTCGATGTGTGGGAGAGGATTGGCGTTTTTCTTGGTCAACGAGTTCACTTTGCGGGAGTCCAGACACAAACGAATTTTCCCGGGTTTCTTTAATAGGACTACAGGTGAACACCAAGGACTTTCGCTCTCCTCTATTACACCGGGACTTAACATACAATCTATTTCTTTGTATGGAATGGCCTGTACCGCTGGGGAGACAGGGTAGTGACGCTGCTTCACAAGGGCCGCGTCCCCGTTATCTATCACGTGTGAGGAGTCTTAACTCCTTCTTGACCACACTTAAAACAAAACTTGTTCATAACCTCTGACTCGCATTCAAAATTGGTGTGCCTTGGAAGTCGAAAATTCCAACAAGTGAGACTTGTGCTGTCACCATACGTACGAGGAGGAAGTTTTGGTAGCGCGCCTTGAAATTGATAGGCCGCCAGTTGTTCATCTGAACGAGAGGAAGAAAAATCTTCTTGGTCGACATCTATCTCATTGACCCATTTCGCTAGCGGTCTTGATGATTTTTGTGGATCTCTATCAAGTCTCGGAAACGCAATCTCCACTTCCTTACACGCGTTTCTCAACTGGTCAACCGTAAGTATTACCATGGGAAATACCAATTTGCCTATTCGATCATTAAGATTTCTTTTCAGAATCTTTACCAATTCCCTGTCGGATACCTCTTCTCTCAGTTGAGACCTAAGGCGATTAATAGCTTCGAAGTAGTCGGTACTGTTTTCCCAAAGCCCCTGTCTACGGTCCATAATCTCACGCATAACTTCGAGATCAGTACGGTGATTTTTGTACTCCCGCATTAAAGCATCTTTCACCATTGGCCAGCCAGGAAGTTAGTTATGGTGTTGGAATCGCCACCACCATTCATAAGCGGACCCCGACAAAAGCAAGTGAAAGTCTCGCAAAATTACTGCCCATTGGCAGTCATATTGACATTGGAGGGTTTCCAGCCGGAAAATGAAATCTTCAACCCTAAGACCATTAGGCTTCCCGTCGAACTTAAGACCCCACTTATCAACTTTAATTGGACCTCTCACATTCGTATGGATAATTGGTTGTGGTTGGTGGTAACGATATTGTTGGTTGCCTTGCCCAGAATATCTTGCCCATGGAGGGTAAACTTGGCCAAGATCGTTCGGATTCGCTGAAGTTCGGTCTGCGTCCCGTCTCATTGGATCGGGATGTCTTCTATTGTGACGACCTCCAGGTACAAAAGCCCTACTATTGGGATCCATCTGGGCTGGTCTGAATCTCGCTGAGCTGTGAGTTGGATGAGGGACTTGTTCAGCTTGATATGAGTTCAGTCTCGGAGCTACGATCAGAGTGGGAGCTTGGACGGTATTTCCTTGACTTGGATTAGGCCGGGGAGTTGGTGGCTCCACTTGGTGAGTATTGGCCTGAATTGGATCGGGTCCTACTCTAGAAGCTGCTACTCGACTCAAACTCATATCCCTCATAAATCCCGCGAGTTGATCCTGCAGTTTATTTTTTTAATGTATTTGTGAGATCAGTACATACTGATGCCTTGAAGCTTGCTGACAGTGTTCTAACCCCAGGAGTTTTAGCTACATTTGGAATGATTGTATGGTTGACGTCCTGACTACTTGGAAGTGGTATTGAAGATGCCCCCCACTCAAACTGCTATATGTGGGTGCAGTGATTGAATCAATCGAATCGTCGTGACCTACGCTCTCAAAAGCTGGAATTCCGGAAGGAGCATGGAGGATTTAAATTGGATCTATTTGAAGTAGTTGGGGGCGTTCGCTGGACATTCCCCTTTCTGGTCGCACCCGAATTCGGTATGGGCAACGAATCTGGACCAAAGGTACTTATTTCATCCCTTCTTTGACTTCTGGTTCTAATATTGAGGCTATTAATCTTCAGGCTAATTTCAACACAAATTGAAGGCAAATTTACAACCTCTTACCAGGTTAAAGAAATGAATTCAACGAGGAAAATTAAACGAAGACAATTTCAATAAGCTAAAATATAAGTAAGGTAAATGTAAATAGATATAAGTAGTTAAGTCTATTAAAAAAAAAAATTATATTTATTCGTATGTATTAAGTATTTCTTATTTATAGGATTAATAATAATAGCAGTTTGTTAGTATATAGTTATTATGTATGTTTGTATATTTAGGTTTAGAGTTGTATTTTATATATGGATAAGTTAAAGTAATATATTTTCAAAAAGGTAATGAAAAAATCAATTAGTTTTTTTTTGTTTGTTTCGGTTGTTTTATAAGCATACGGGGTGCTACTGGTAGTGTTCTAAGTTGGTTACGTTGTTGGTTTTATGGCTTTATCTGTACAGGATAATTTTTGATATTTATTATGGACGGACTTAGTTAAATCCCTTGGCGTAGGAAAAGTTCAAAGGTAATTATAAGAAAATTAAGACACAACACAAAATTGTGTATTCTTTCTTAAGCCTAGCAGTTCTAGTCGGCCTACTCGACTATGCTAGAAGTCTAGGATCGGAAACAAGAAACTCCATAAAGTTTTAAATCTTCTTGTTGAGAACGGTGCATCGATGCTCAACCCCTGGTCATGCACAGCCACCGGTCCCAATTAGGATTTAATTAAAAGAGAGAGAAAAAAAAACTATGAAAAGGAAAAAAACAAGATAGGAAAGTAAAATTTACAAAAAAAAAGATAGTATAGAAAATAGAAGGTTTATCAAGTTCAACTACCATCGCTGCACCCTTCGGAACCCTTCGTAGCAATTCAACATAGTACGTTAGTAACCTTCTAGAAGAAGACTTACGATTTTTCCGAAGAGTACCGTAAGGGAAGTTGTAACTGATCACATTTAAGGACGAAAACGAACACTATGAATGTTACGTTGCGTTACGTTACGTTAGGCGCCCTTTGTTGCGATACAAGAGGAGGGGAATAGGATTGAAGGTAATTTGGATGGTGGTTTGTAGTTAGGAACTAGGATGAAAGCCAGGTTAGGATCGGGACTCACAAGGGTGCAGTGTTCAGCACTGGAGATGCAGCCTGTTTGCGTCGCTCGGTCTTAGCTCGCCGGAATGGGGGGGATCTTATCTCCAGTCCTGAACCTCATCCGCAAACAAAACACATATCAGGCCTGAAAAGGATATCAGATACCATCTGGTAAAAAACGACCTCGGACGGACTATTTCTCCTACGCCAGGGCACTGCTGGTGTTGTCGCAGCGAGGCCTTATTACCCATCCTCCTGGAAATTCGCGGCCTTAGTTTGAATTTCCCCAATTGAAGTTACCTGTACCAATCGATTAAGCCATCTTCACCAACCAGACACTTGCCTTTCACACCCCTGAAATATATTTAGAATTCCATATTCATCGATTTAATCAAGCGGCGGACAAAAAAAAAAACGGGATTCAATCATATACTATGTAGAGAACAATTTATTGATAACCAAGTTTAACATATTTTTTTTTTTGAAGCAGCACCAAATTGAATCATTGAAAAAGAATTTTAACTCACCAAAAAAGAAACAGAATCATTTATGAACTTAAAATCTAAGGTGACGAATTTACGTTCCCATCCAATAAATTTTACCAGATAGGGTATCTTACTCTATCCCCTCTAACCGAATCCTGAATCCTTACCTAGATAAAGCTCTATATAGGCAACTCTCTAAGGATGCCACAAATATAATTATATACTAATTAAACGGAAAACAAAACGGAAACTTAAATTATCACTTACAAACTAAAGAATAAATCATAATACAGATATTTATATATACAAAAACATTTAAGGATGCACTTAAGTAAATTCTCAGGTGAGTTAATTTATAGAAACGGTTTCTTGGTTGCTATTTTTGTATGTCTATAATTATTTGCGGATAAAAAAAAATATATTTTACAAATATAGCTCAGGGCTATATCCTTGCAAATTGGATAACTTATCTGGTGCGAACAATTCAAAATATCTCTTCTTGATGTATTTTTTTTTATAAAAAAAAAACAAAAGAAGAGTACCTTGTATATCCCGTTCAAAGGCTACTAAGGCCACCAGGCTCACGGGTTACACATTTTCGACGGATTCACTAATGTGGCTTCTTTCTGTTGGTTTTCTTCCTGTTTTTTCTTTGCAGGAACTTAGTTTCACCACGCTGGTCACACCTTTTTTTTCCTTCACTTAATCTTTCTCGGTATGGCACACAAAAAAACTAATGGCGGTCACGACTCCTTTCATCAGTTGATGAAATCAGCTTTGAAAGTTTGAAATTGAATCGTGACCGCCACGATTTCACCAGAATATAGAAACACCTACATACATACAATCATAAATAAAAAAAATAATACCTATTAAAAAAAAATCCGCCTTAACTCACCCTCTTAATTTTTCCCGAAAGCTTCAGCTTTTCCTTTTTTTTCTTAATTTGTTTTCGTGTCCCCTTTTTTTGCAGTTGAAATTTGCTTCGGCACAGAAATTCCTTGCACTTGAACTAGCTAGATGCTAAGTACATTAACCATATTTTCTTTTCATGGTTTTAAGAATACTCACAGCCGACAAAATTATTCGAATATTTAATTTTAAATTTAACCGCCACTTGACGAATCACTACTGTGAGGCACTCGGTTGGAAATTCAAAGACGAACTGTCCTACTGAACTATGACTAGTCTATTTCCTGCCTGACTTTTCCAATTTTTTCTTTTATGCTGTCCTAGACATATGATTTTACCACTTTCTCAGGCCATCTAACCGGATTTTGAAGACTTTTTCGACTTTCGTCCTCTTCTTAAAATTCGTAATTACGAACAGTTGCATTGATCTGTTCTACCCTTGCTTGTGATTACTAAGCTATAAAACCCTAGATGGCTCTGGCATCGAAAAATACTGGTATCAAGATTGACATTTCACTGAATTCATGATGGCGACTGTTTCTGTCATAATTTTGTTTATATTTCTTTTCTCTAACAGGCAACAGGCCAAAAAATATAAAACCACAATTCAAGTGTGCATGTTAATTTAATTGCTCTTTTTCGTTTTATTTTTTCGTCGCCCATAACTTGGTCTTCGCCAGCGCTCAAGGCGAACCAAAATTTAGAAAATAAAAACTTTAAATCCGAAAAACCCCTCCGATTTGGTTCTACATGGCACAAAAAAAATTAAAAGTTTTACAAAAATAATGCTATAAATAGCAGAACTTTTTCGGATGTTTGTTGTTTCTCGGTCTCGTACGTTCAACGCTCGCGTTAGCGGTCCGGTAGTTAGAAGAGCAATTAGCAGTAGTTATTCTGGTCGAGGGTCAGCCGAATAGCAATGTGGAAGCCGTCGTCTTGGCGGTTGTCGTTGTCGTGTTTATACGGGCAAAAGTTCATTTGGAGCCTCGAACCCCAACAACAATGTCTTCGAATCATCAATTGAGCCAAAACCAGGCCAACAGTAATCAAATGCAGCAACCTCAGCCAAAACAGTCCAACGGTCAAAATCTGCCACCGGCGCTGCAGCTTCACAGAACTCTAATCAACAGAGTCCAACTAAACAACACTCTGTTTCTGCTGCGCGGCAAGCATGGATGTCGCCACTTGACGGAATACTTCACCTACTTGCCCAGGCAAGAAGCGAATTTTACGAGTGCGAGTGTTGCAAGTTTTTGCTGATTTTTCATAGGCTTTTAGAAGGTTTTCTTTCAGTTGATTACGAATGCATTTCAGCCGCTCGTGTCGGGGTAACAAAAGCAATCCATCGTCGTCCACCGCTCTTATCAGGGGTGCCACTTCTTGTATGGTACCCGAGAAAGAGTGTCGGGAACTACATTTAGTGAGCCTTTCCGGTGCTGGATATCGAAGGCGTAGGACTGTAACAGCAAACTCCACCTGGCGAGCTTTCCACTGAGGTCTTTCATGCTCATAAGCCATTGGAGGCTGGAGTGGTCGGTAATCACCGTGAAGTCCATGCCTTCAACGTAAGGTCTAAATTTTTGCACCGCATTCACCGCCGCCATGCACTCCTTCTCGATTACACTATAGTTTCTCTGACATTTGTTGAACTTTGGTGAGAAGAAAGCTATGGGAATTTCTTCTTCGTCATCAGTCTTTTGGAACAAAACTGCGCCTATACCCGCATCGGAAGCATCACAGTGGACGTAGAATCTCTTGGAAGAGTTTGGACTTGCTAGCACCGGGGTTGAAGTCAAGGCTTTCTTAAGATTTTCGAATGCCTCAAGCGCTTCTTCAGTAATCTTAAATTTTTCATTTGTCTTTTTCAGCAGGTCTGTCAAGGGTGCAGTAAGGGTCTAAAAATGTTTAATGAACTTACGGTACCAACCGGCTAAGCCAAGTAACCGTCTGATTTGTCGAGGAGTCTTAGGAACAGGAAATTCAATGATGGCTTTGACTTTCTCTGGGTCAGTCCTATGGGTGCCCCCACCATTGATGAACCCTAAATACTTAAGTTCCTTGAAGCAGAACTTTGACTTGGCCATGTTGATGGTTAGGTTTGCTTTTCGCAAACATTCGGCTACTTTTCTACCAGGGCTAGGTGTGTCTTAAAGTCGGCCGCCATGATGAGCAAATCGTCCAGATAGACGAAGACTCGGTCCTTGAGTCGTGCAGGGATAACCTTGTCCATTAACTGGCTCAACCTTTGGGCTGCGTTACACAACCCAAAAGGCATCACTGTAAACTGGTACAAGGGTCTCCCCGGTACCGCAAGGGCAGTTTTTTCTCTACTCTGTCTCTCGAAAGGTATTTGCCAGAAGGCTTCTTTAAGGTCTATGCTGCTAATGTAGACCGTATCGTTAAGACGGCTCAGAAGACCTTCGATGTGTGGGAGATGATTGGCGTTTTTCTTGGTCAACGAGTTCACTTTGCGGGAGTCCAGACACAAACGAATTTTCCTGGGTTTCTTTAATAGGACTACAGGTGAACACCAAGGACTTTCGCTCTCCTCTATTACACCGAGACTTAACATACGATCTATTTCTTTATATAGAATGGCCTGTACCGCTGGGGAGACAGGGTAGTGACGCTGCTTCACAAAGGCCGCGTCCCCGGTATCTATCACGTACTCCCTTATTGCTGTTTTACCGAGACCGTCTCGTTCAAAACAGAGAAATTTATCCCTTACTACATCCAATCGAGCCTGCTGTTCTGGGATTAAATCATGCGCATTCAAGAGGTTTGAGGGGTCATTGACCAAGCTAAGGGAACTAACTAAGTTGGGAGCAATTTGAAAAAACTTTCCAAAAGTCTATCCCAAGGTACAACTCTTGGTCAAGATTTGGAACCAAGTAAAAAGTAAATCGATTAGTTAAGTTCTTATATTGTACTGGGACTTGGACTTTACCCACAATGGCCTGGTTTTTCCCGTCTGCAGTCTTAACTCCAGAACGAAACGGTAAGACAGAAAGTTTTAATTCCTCGACTACTTGTAAGCAGTTTTTCCCAATTATGCTTGTACTTGCCCCACTGTCCAACAAACCTAACATTTCCTTACTTCCGATTATAATTTTTGCGTAAGGTCGGGGATCTGCAGCCATGTCTAATATGGTTGAAGATATACTGGCAATTACATTCTTTCTGATCTTATAGCGGTCTCTAGCTTTTTTAACTTTGTTTGATATTAAATTATGAGAAACACCACTAAAAATTCTTTGTCTCGCTAAGTTATACTCCTCTATCCTCTTATGCAACGGCTTCACCTCTACACTTTTAGATGTCGTTTTCATTTCCTTCACATTCAAGTTAGGGTCTCTTTTTAAAATTTGAAGTTGGTTGGCCTTGCTAAAAGAGATACTTCGAACAATCTCCTCAGTTTGACAAGATATTTCTTTATAATAAATTAGAGGGGGTTGTATGTTTGCGTTGAACGCGACTCCCCCGACGACGTCGCGCTCCGCGTTCGGTTTCCCGGTTGCATTTGGGGCAGTGAGGAGTCTTAACTCCTTCTTGACCACACTTAAAACAAAACTTGTTCATAACCTCGGACTCGCATTCAAAATTGGTGTGCCCTGGAAGTCGAAAATTCCAACAAGTGAGACTTGTGCTGTCACCATACCTACGAGGAGGAAGTTTCGGTAGCGCGCCTTGAAATTGATAGGCCGCCAGTTGTTCATCTGAACGAGAGGAAGAAAAATCTTCTTGGTCGACATCTATCTCATTGACCCACTTCGCTAGCGGTCTTGATGATTTTTGTGGATCTCTATCAAGTCTCGGCAACGCAATCTCCACTTCCTTACACGCGTTTCTCAACTGGTCAACCGTAAGTATTACCATGGGAAATACCAATTTGCCTATTCGATCATTAAGATTTCTTTTCAGAATCTTTACCAATTCCCTGTCGGATACCTCTTCTGTCAGTTGAGACCTAAGGCGATTAATAGCTTCGAAGTAGTCGGTACTGTTTTCCCAAAGCCCCTGTCTACGGTCCATATTCTCACGCATAACTTCGAGATCAGTACGGTGATTTGTGTACTCCCGCATTAAAGCATCTTTCACCATTGGCCAGTCAGGGAGTTAGTTATGGTGTTGGAATCGCCACCACCATTCATAAGCGGACCCCGACAAAAGCAAGTGAAAGTTTTGCAAAATTACTGCCCATTGGCAGTCATATTGACATTAGAGGGTTTCCAGCCGGAAAATGAAATCTTTAACCCTAAGAACATCAGCCTTCCCGTCGAACTTAAGACCCCACTTATCAACTTTAATTGGACCTCTCACATTCGTATGGATAATTGGTTGTGGTTGGTGGTACCGACCACAATATGCCTTGCCCAGAATATCTTGCCCATGGAGGGTAAACTTGGCCAAGATCGTTCGGATTCGCTGAAGTTCGGTCTGCGTCCCGTCTCATTGGATCGGGATGTCTTCTATTGTGACGACCTACAGGTACAAAAGCCCTACTATTGGGATCCATCTGGGCTGGTCTGAATCTCGCTGAGCTGTGAGTTGGATGAGGGACTTGTTCAGCTTGATATGAGTTCAGTCTCGGAGCTACGATCGGAGTGGGAGCTTGGAAGGTATTTCCTTGACTTGGATTAGGCCGGGGAGTTAGTGGCTCCACTTGGTGAGTATTGGCCTGAATTGGATCGGGTCCTACTCTAGAAGCTGCTACTCGACTCAAACTCATATCCCTCATAAATCCCGCGAGTTGATCCTGCAGTTTAATTTTTTAATGTATTTGTGAGATCAGTACATACTGATGCCTTATATTAAGACAGAGCGTGCATCACGGTCAAATTTATGTACGCCTTCAAATCTTCTGGGACTACCGTGCGTTCTCTTACCCCACCCGCTGGCAAAGACGAAGCCGCACTATCAAACCTGCTTTTTAATTGGCGGACATTGCCTAAGCTTGCTGACAGTGTTCTAACCCCAGGAGTTTTAGCTACATTTGGAATGATTGTATGGTTGACGTCCTGACTACTTGGAAGTGGTATTGAAGATGCCCCCCCACTCAAACTGCTATATGTGGGTGCAGTGATTGAATCAATCGAATCGTCGTGACCTACGCTCTCAAAAGCTAGAATTCCGGAAGGAGCTGGAGGATTTAAATTGGATCTATTTGAAGTGGTTGGGGGCGTTCGCTGGACATTCCCCTTTCTGGTCGCACCCGAATTCGGTATGGGCAACGAATCTGGACCAAAGGTACTTACTTCATCCCTTCTTTGACTTCTGGTTCTAATATTGAGGCTATTAATCTTCAGGCTAATTTCAACACAAATTGAAGGCAAATTTACAACCTCTTACCAGGTTAAAGAAATGAATTCAACGAGGAAAATTAAACGAAGACAATTTCAATAAGCTAAGATATAAGTAAGGTAAATGTAAATAGATATAAGTAGTTAAGTCTATTAAAAAAAAAAATTATATTTATTCGTATGTATTAAGTATTTCTTATTTATAGGATTAATAATAATAGCAGTTTGTTAGTATAAAGGTATTATGTATGTTTGTATATTTAGGTTTAGAGTTGTATTTTATATATGGATAAGTTAAAGTAATATATTTTCAAAAAGGTAATGAAAAAATCAATTAGTTTTTTTTTGTTTGTTTCGGTTGTTTTATAAGCATACGGGGTGCTACTGGTAGTGTTCTAAGTTGGTTACGTTGTTGGCTTTATGGCTTTATCTGTACCGGATAATTTTTGATTTTTATTATGGACTGCGGACGGACTTAGTTAAATCCCTTGGCGTAGGAAAAGTTCAAAGGGAATTATAAGAAAATTAAGACACAACACAAAATTTTGTATTCTTTCTTAAGCCTAGCAGTTCTAGTCGGCCTACTCGACTATGCTAGAAGTCTAGGATCGGAAAGAAGAAACTCCATAAAGTTTTAAATCTTTTTGTTGAGAACGGTGCATCGATGCTCAACCCCTGGTCATGCACAGCAACCGGTCCCAATTAGGATTTAATTAAAAGAGAGAGAAAAAAAAACTATGAAAAGGAAAAAAAAGATAGGAAAGTAAAATTTACAAAAAAAAGATAGTATAGAAAATAGAAGGTTTATCAAGTTCAACTACCATCGCTGCACCCTTCGGAACACTTCGTAGCAATTCAACATAGTACGTTAGTAACCTTTTAGAAGAAGACTTACGATTTTTCCGAAGAGTACCGCAAGGGAAGTTGTAACTGATCACATTTAAGGACGAAAACGAACACTATGACCGTTACGTTGCGTTACGTTACGTTAGGCGCCCTTTGTTGCGATGCAAGAGGAGGGGAATAGGATTGAAGGTAATTTGGATGGTGGTTTGTAGTTAGGAACTATGATGAACGCCAGGTTAGGATCGGGACTCACAAGGGTGCAGTGTTCAGCACTGGAGATGCAGCATGTTTGCGTCGCTCGGTCTTAGCTCGCCGGAATGGGGGGGATCTTATCTCCAGTCCTGAACCTCATCCGCAAACAAAACACATATCAGGCCTGAAAAGGATATCAGATACCATCTGGTATAAAACGACCTCGGACGGACTATTTCTCCTACGCCAGGGCACTGCTGGTGTTGTCGCAGCGAGGCCTTATTACCCACCCTCCAGGAAATTCGCGGCCTTAGTTTGAATTTCCCCAATTGAAGTTACCTGTACCAATCGAATCAGCCATCTTCACCAACCAGACACTTACCATTCACACCCCTGAAATATATTTAGAATTCCATATTCATCGATTTAATCAAGCGGCGGACAAAAAAAAACGGGATTCAATCATGTACTATGTAGAGAACAATTTATTGATAACCAAGTCTTAACATATTTTTTTTTGAAGCAGCACCAAATTGAATCATGGAAAAAGAATTTTAACTCACCAAAAAAGAAACAGAATCATTTATGAACTTAAAATCTAAGGTGACGAACTTACGTTTCCATCCAATAAATTTTACCAGATAGGGTACCCTACTCTATCCCCTCTAACCGAATCCTGAATCCTTACCTAGATAGAGCTCTATATAGGCAACTCTCTAAGGATGCCACATATATAATTATATACTAATGAAACGGAAAACAAAACGAAAACTTAAATTATCACTTACAAACTAAAGAATAAATCATAATACAGATATTTATATATACAAAAACATTTAAGGATGCACTTAAGTAAATTCTCAGGTGAGTTAATTTATAGTAACGGTTTCTTGGTTGCTATTTTTGTATGTCTATAATTATTTGATTTGATTACTAAGCTATAAAACCCTAGATGGCTCTGGCATCGAAAAATACTGGTATCAAGATTGACATTTTACTGAATTCATGATGGCGACTGTTTCTGTCATAATTTTGTTTATATTTCTTTTCTCTAACAGGCAACAGGCCAAAAAATATAAAACCACAATTCAAGTGTGCATGTTAATTTAATTGCTCTTTTTCGTTTTATTTTTTCGTCGCCCATAACTTGGTCTTCTCCAGCGCTCAAGGCGAACCAAAATTTAGAAAATAAAAACTTTAAATCCGAAAAACCCCTCCGATTGGGTTCTACATGGCACAAAAAAAAATTAAAAGTTTTACAAAAATAATGCTATAAATAGCAGAACTTTTTCGGATGTTTGTTGTTTCTCGGTCTCGTACGTTCAACGCTCGCGTTAGCGGTCCGGTAGTTAGAAGAGCAATTAGCAGTAGTTATTCTGGTCGAGGGTCAGCCGAATAGCAGTGTGGAAGCCGTCGTCTTGGCGGTTGTCGTTGTCGTGTTTATACGGGCAAAAGTTCATTTGGAGCCTCGAACCCCAACAACAATGTCTTCGAATCATCAATTGAGCCAAAACCAGGCCAACAGTAATCAAATGCAGCAACCTCAGCCAAAACAGTCCAACGGTCAAAATCTGCCACCGGCGCTGCAGCTTAACAGAACTCTAATCAACAGAGTCCAACTAAACAACACTCTGTTTCTGCTGCGCGGCAAGCATGGATGTCGCCACTTGACGGAATACTTCACCTTTAAGCAGGAATCTAAACTCAAGTATCAGAATTTTCCTGATTGTGGTGAGTACTCTTTTTGATATAGTCTGCTTTGAGGTTTCTTACCTACTGTATTCCCATAACAAAATTCTTTTTCGAGACGTTTGCCTCAAACTATCGGGATGGAAAAAAGGGAATCCGGTAGTTATGTGGGTGTCACGCGTGAGCATAAATGCCAATTACTAACATACATTAGCTATTAATATATGTATTTTAATTTTGTGTATTATAACCATAATTTCAAATTCCCTCTTCCCTGGTATAGAGATTTGTCCGGTGACAAGCTAGACGATTTGCAGTACCAAGGAGACTGAGATACTGGGAATAAGAAATATTTTGCGAACTTGGTCAACACCGAACAGTGTCTGTTGTTTGGGAATCTAGAAGACTAGTGAATTTATAAGGTTATAAGTTCAGATTGGTACTTCTGAGCATTTCGTTGCTATTTACTTTTTTTTCGACCCTTATTCTTTCAAGTCCTTCGCATGGTATATCCCTATTTGCTTTCCGGTCAGGTTTTCAATTTGATACATTTGTTCGCCTACTTGTTTGGTTATTCGGCATTTTAAGTACTTCGGGCATAATTTGGTGGATAAGTGTCTTATGGCGAGCTTTCCACTGAGGTCTTTCATGCTCATAAGCCATTGGAGGCTGGAGTGGTCGGTAATCACCGTGAAGTCCATGCCTTCAACGTAAGGTCTAAATTTTTGCACCGCATTCACCGCCGCCATGCACTCCTTCTCGGTTACACTATAGTTTCTCTGACATTTGTTGAACTTTGGTGAGAAGAAAGCTATGGGAATTTCTTCTTCGTCATCAGTCTTTTGGAACAAAACTGCGCCTATACCCGCATCGGAAGCATCACACTGGACGTAGAATCTCTTGGAAGAGTTTGGACTTGCTAGCACCGGGGTTGAAGTCAAGGCTTTCTTAAGATTTTCGAATGCCTCAAGCGCGTCTTCAGTAATCTTAAATTTTTCATTTGTCTTTTTCAGCAGGTCTGTCAAGGGTGCAGTAAGGGTCTAAAAATGTTTGATGAACTTACGGTACCAACCGGCTAAGCCAAGTAACCGTCTGATTTCTCGAGGAGTCTTAGGAACAGGAAATTCAATGATGGCTTTGACTTTCTCTGGGTCAGTCCTATGGGTGCCCCCACCATTGATGAACCCTAAATACTTAAGTTCTTTGAAGCAGAACTTTGACTTGGCCATGTTGATGGTTAGGTTTGCTTTTCGCAAACATTCGGCTACTTTTCTACCAGGGCTAGGTGTGTCTCAAAGTCGGCCGCCATGATGAGCAAATCGTCCAGATAGACGAAGACTCGGTCCCTGAGTCGTGCAGGGATAACCTTGTCCATTAACTGGCTCAACCTTTGGGCTGCGTTACACAACCCAAAAGGCATCACTGTAAACTGGTACAAGGGTCTCCCCGGTACCGCAAAGGCAGTTTTTTCTCTACTCTGTCTCTCGAAAGGTATTTGCCAGAAGGCTTCTTTAAGGTCTATGCTGCTAATGTAGACCGTATCGTTAAGACGGCTCAGAAGACCTTCGATGTGTGGGAGAGGATTGGCGTTTTTCTTGGTCAACGAGTTCACTTTGCGGGAGTCCAGACACAAACGAATTTTCCTGGGTTTCTTAAAAAGGACTACAGGTGAACACCAAGGACTTTCGCTCTCCTCTATTACACCGAAACTTAACATACGATCTATTTCTTTATATAGAATGGCCTGTACCGCTGGGGAGACAGGGTAGTGACGCTGCTTCACAAGGGCCGCGTCCCCGGTATCTATCACGTGCTCCCTTATTGCTGTTTTACCGAGACCGTCTCGTTCAAAACAGAGATATTTATCCCTTACTACATCCAATCGAGCCTGCTGTTCTGGGGTTAAATCATGCGCATTCAAGAGGTTTGAGGGGTCATTGACCAAGCTAAGGGAACTAACTAAGTTGGGAGCAATTTGAAAAAAATTTTTCCAAAAGTCTATCCCAAGGTACAACTCTTGGTCATGATTTGGAACCAAGTAAAAAGTAAATCGATTAGTTAAGTTCTTATATTGTACTGGGACTTGGACTTTACCCACAATGGCCTGGTTTTTCCCGTCTGCAGTCTTAACTCCAGAACGAAACGGTAAGACAGAAAGTTTTAATTCCTCGACTACTTGTAAGCAGTTTTTCCCAATTATGCTTATACTTGCCCCACTGTCCAACAAACCTAACATTTCCTTACTTCCGATTATAATTTTTGCGTAAGGTCGGGGATCTGCAGCCATGTCTAATATGGTTGAAGATATACTGGCCCTTACATTCTTCCTGATCTTATAGCGGTCTCTAGCTTTTTTAACTTTGTTTGATATTAAATTATGAGAAACACCACTAAAAATTCTTTGTCTCGCTAAGTTATAATCCTCTATCCTCTTATGCAACGGCTTCACCTCAACACTTTTAGATGTCGTTTCCATTTCCTTCACATTCAAGTTAGGGTCTCTTTTTAAAAATTGAAGTTGGTTGGCCTTGCTAAAAGAGATACTTCGAACAATCTCCTCAGTTTGACAAGATATTTCTTTATAATAAATTAGAGGGGGTTGTGTGTTTGCGTTGAACGCGACTCCCCCGACGACGTCGCGCTCTGCGTTCGGTTTCCCGGTTGCATTTGGGGCAGTGAGGAGTCTTAACTCCTTCTTGACCACACTTAAAACAAAACTTGTTCATAACCTCGGACTCGCATTCAAAATTGGTGTGCCCTGGAAGTCGAAAATTCCAACAAGTGAGACTTGTGCTGTCACCATACGTACGAGGAGGAAGTTTTGGTAGCGCGCCTTGAAATTGATAGGCCGCCAGTTGTTCATCAGAACGAGAGGAAGAAAAATCTTCTTGGTCGACATCTATCTCATTGACCCACTTCGCTAGTGGTCTTGATGATTTTTGTGGATCTCTATCAAGTCTCGGCAACGCAATCTCCACTTCCTTACACGCGTTTCTCAACTGGTCAACCGTAAGTATTACCATGGGAAATACCAATTTGCCTATTCGATCATTAAGATTTCTTTTCAGAATCTTTACCAATTCCCTGTCGGATACCTCTTCTCTCAGTTGAGACCTAAGGCGATTAATAGCTTCGAAGTAGTCGGTACTGTTTTCCCAAAGCCCCTGTCTACGGTCCATAATCTCACGCATAACTTCGAGATCAGTACGGTGATTTGTGTACTCCCGCATTAAAGCATCTTTCACCATTGGCCAGTCAGGGAGTTAGTTATGGTGTTGGAATCGCCACCACCATTCATAAGCGGACCCCGACAAAAGCAAGTGAAAGTCTCGCAAAATTACTGCCCATTGGCAGTCATATTAACATTGGAGGGTTTCCAGCCGGAAAATGAAATCTTCAACCCTAAGACCATCAGGCTTCCCGTCGAACTTAAGACCCCACTTATCAACTTTAATTGGACCTCTCACATTCGTATGGATAATTGGTTGTGGTTGGTGGTACCGACCACAATATGCCTTGCCCAGAATATCTTGCCCATGGAGGGTAAACTTGGCCAAGATCGTTCGGATTCGCTGAAGTTCGGTCTGCGTCCCGTCTAATTGGATCGGGATATCTTCTATTGTGACGACCTACAGGTACAAAAGCCCTACTATTGGGATCCATCTGGGCTGGTCTGAATCTCGCTGAGCTGTGAGTTGGATGAGGGACTTGTTCAGCTTGATATGAGTTCAGTCTCGGAGCTACGATCGGAGTGGGAGCTTGGAAGGTATTTCCTTGACTTGGATTAGGCCGGGGAGTTGGTGGCTCCACTTGGTGAGTATTGGCCTGAATTGGATCGGGTCCTACTCTAGAAGCTGCTACTCGACTCAAACTCATATCCCTCATAAATCCCGCGAGTTGATCCTGCAGTTTAATTTTTTAATGTATTTGTGAGATCAGTACATACTGATGCCTTATATGAAGACAGAGCGTGCATCACGGTCAAATTTATGTACGCCTTCAAATCTTCTGGGACTACCGTGCGTTCTCTTACCCCACCCGCTGGCAAAGACGAAGCCGCTCTATCAAACCTGCTTTTTAATTGGCGGACATTGCCTAAGCTTGCTGACAGTGTTCTAACCCCAGAAGTTTTAGCTACATTTGGAATGATTGTATGGTTGACGTCCTGACTACTTGGAAGTGGTATTGAAGATGCCCCCCCACTCAAACTGCTATATGTGGGTGCAGTGATTGAATCAATCGAATCGTCGTGACCTACGCTCTCAAAAGCTAGAATTCCGGAAGGAGCTGGAGGATTTAAATTGGATCTATTTGAAGTGGTTGGGGGCGTTCGCTGGACATTCCCCTTTCTGGTCGCACCCGAATTCGGTATGGGCAACGAATCTGGACCAAAGGTACTTACTTCATCCCTTCTTTGACTTCTGGTTCTAATATTGAGGCTATTAATCTTCAGGCTAATTTCAACACAAATTGAAGGCAAATTTACAACCTCTTACCAGGTTAAAGAAATGAATTCAACGAGGAAAATTAAACGAAGACAATTTCAATAAGCTAAAATATAAGGAAGGTAAATGTAAATAGATATAAGTAGTTAAGTCTATTAAAAAAAAAAATTATATTTATTCGTATGTATTAAGTATTTCTTATTTATAGGATTAATAATAATAGCAGTTTGTTAGTATAAAGGTATTGTGTATGTTTGTATATTTAGGTTTAGAGTTGTATTTTATATATGGATAAGTTAAAGTAATATATTTTCAAAAAGGTAATGAAAAAATCAATTAGTTTTTTTTTGTTTGTTTCGGTTGTTTTATAAGCATACGGGGTGCTACTGGTAGTGTTCTAAGTTGGTTACGTTGTTGGCTTTATGGCTTTATCTGTACCGGATAATTTTTGATTTTTATTATGGACTGCGGACGGACTTAGTTAAATCCCTTGTAGGAAAAGTTCAAAGGGAATTATAAGAAAATTAAGACACAACACAAAATTTTGTATTCTTTCTTAAGCCTAGCAGTTCTAGTCGGCCTACTCGACTATGCTAGAAGTCTAGGATCGGAAAGAAGAAACTCCATAAAGTTTTAAATCTTTTTGTTGAGAACGGTGCATCGATGCTCAACCCCTGGTCATGCACAGCAACCGGTCCCAATTAGGATTTAATTAAAAGAGAGAGAAAAAAAAACTATGAAAAGGAAAAAAAAGATAGGAAAGTAAAATTTACAAAAAAAAGATAGTATAGAAAATAGAAGGTTTATCAAGTTCAACTACCATCGCTGCACCCTTCGGAACACTTCGTAGCAATTCAACATAGTACGTTAGTAACCTTCTAGAAGAAGACTTACGATTTTTCCGAAGAGTACCGCAAACGAAGTTGTAACTGATCACATTTAAGGACGAAAACGAACACTATGAACGTTACGTTGCGTTACGTTACGTTAGGCGCCCTTTGTTGCGATACAAGAGGAGGGGAATAGGATTGAAGGTAATTTGGATGGTGGTTTGTAGTTAGGAACTAGGATGAAAGCCAGGTTAGGATCGGGACTCACAAGGGTGCAGTGTTCAGCACTGGAGATGCAGCATGTTTGCGTCGCTCGGTCTTAGCTCGCCGGAATGGGGGGGATCTTATCTCCAGTCCTGAACCTCATCCGCAAACAAAACACATATCAGGCCTGAAAAGGATATCAGATACCATCTGGTATAAAACGACCTCGGACGGACTATTTCTCCTACGCCAGGGCACTGCTGGTGTTGTCGCAGCGAGGCCTTATTACCCACCCTCCAGGAAATTCGCGGCCTTAGTTTGAATTTCCCCAATTGAAGTTACCTGTACCAATCGAATCAGCCATCTTCACCAACCAGACACTTACCATTCACACCCCTGAAATATATTTAGAATTCCATATTCATCGATTTAATCAAGCGGCGGACAAAAAAAAACGGGATTCAATCATGTACTATGTAGAGAACAATTTATTGATAACCAAGTCTTAACATATTTTTTTTTGAAGCAGCACCAAATTGAATCATGGAAAAAGAATTTTAACTCACCAAAAAAGAAACAGAATCATTTATGAACTTAAAATGTAAGGTGTCGAACTTACGTTTCCATCCAATAAATTTTACCAGATAGGGTACCCTACTCTATCCCCTCTAACCGAATCCTGAATCCTTACCTAGATAGAGCTCTATATAGGCAACTCTCTAAGGATGCCACATATATAATTATATACTAATGAAACGGAAAACAAAACGAAAACTTAAATTATCACTTACAAACTAAAGAATAAATCATAATACAGATATTTATATATACAAAAACATTTAAGGATGCACTTAAGTAAATTCTCAGGTGAGTTAATTTATAGTAACGGTTTCTTGGTTGCTATTTTTGTATGTCTATAATTATTTGATTTGATTACTAAGCTATAAAACCCTAGATGGCTCTGGCATCGAAAAATACTGGTATCAAGATTGACATTTTACTGAATTCATGATGGCGACTGTTTCTGTCATAATTTTGTTTATATTTCTTTTCTCTAACAGGCAACAGGCCAAAAAATATAAAACCACAATTCAAGTGTGCATGTTAATTTAATTGCTCTTTTTCGTTTTATTTTTTCGTCGCCCATAACTTGGTCTTCTCCAGCGCTCAAGGCGAACCAAAATTTAGAAAATAAAAACTTTAAATCCGAAAAACCCCTCCGATTGGGTTCTACATGGCACAAAAAAAAATTAAAAGTTTTACAAAAATAATGCTATAAATAGCAGAACTTTTTCGGATGTTTGTTGTTTCTCGGTCTCGTACGTTCAACGCTCGCGTTAGCGGTCCGGTAGTTAGAAGAGCAATTAGCAGTAGTTATTCTGGTCGAGGGTCAGCCGAATAGCAGTGTGGAAGCCGTCGTCTTGGCGGTTGTCGTTGTCGTGTTTATACGGGCAAAAGTTCATTTGGAGCCTCGAACCCCAACAACAATGTCTTCGAATCATCAATTGAGCCAAAACCAGGCCAACAGTAATCAAATGCAGCAACCTCAGCCAAAACAGTCCAACGGTCAAAATCTGCCACCGGCGCTGCAGCTTAACAGAACTCTAATCAACAGAGTCCAACTAAACAACACTCTGTTTCTGCTGCGCGGCAAGCATGGATGTCGCCACTTGACGGAATACTTCACCTTTAAGCAGGAATCTAAACTCAAGTATCAGAATTTTCCTGATTGTGGTGAGTACTCTTTTTGATATAGTCTGCTTTGAGGTTTCTTACCTACTGTATTCCCATAACAAAATTCTTTTTCGAGACGTTTGCCTCAAACTATCGGGATGGAAAAAAGGGAATCCGGTAGTTATGTGGGTGTCACGCGTGAGCATAAATGCCAATTACTAACATACATTAGCTATTAATATATGTATTTTAATTTTGTGTATTATAACCATAATTTCAAATTCCCTCTTCCCTGGTATAGAGATTTGTCCGGTGACAAGCTAGACGATTTGCAGTACCAAGGAGACTGAGATACTGGGAATAAGAAATATTTTGCGAACTTGGTCAACACCGAACAGTGTCTGTTGTTTGGGAATCTAGAAGACTAGTGAATTTATAAGGTTATAAGTTCAGATTGGTACTTCTGAGCATTTCGTTGCTATTTACTTTTTTTTCGACCCTTATTCTTTCAAGTCCTTCGCATGGTATATCCCTATTTGCTTTCCGGTCAGGTTTTCAATTTGATACATTTGTTCGCCTACTTGTTTGGTTATTCGGCATTTTAAGTACTTCGGGCATAATTTGGTGGATAAGTGTCTTATGGCGAGCTTTCCACTGAGGTCTTTCATGCTCATAAGCCATTGGAGGCTGGAGTGGTCGGTAATCACCGTGAAGTCCATGCCTTCAACGTAAGGTCTAAATTTTTGCACCGCATTCACCGCCGCCATGCACTCCTTCTCGGTTACACTATAGTTTCTCTGACATTTGTTGAACTTTGGTGAGAAGAAAGCTATGGGAATTTCTTCTTCGTCATCAGTCTTTTGGAACAAAACTGCGCCTATACCCGCATCGGAAGCATCACACTGGACGTAGAATCTCTTGGAAGAGTTTGGACTTGCTAGCACCGGGGTTGAAGTCAAGGCTTTCTTAAGATTTTCGAATGCCTCAAGCGCGTCTTCAGTAATCTTAAATTTTTCATTTGTCTTTTTCAGCAGGTCTGTCAAGGGTGCAGTAAGGGTCTAAAAATGTTTGATGAACTTACGGTACCAACCGGCTAAGCCAAGTAACCGTCTGATTTCTCGAGGAGTCTTAGGAACAGGAAATTCAATGATGGCTTTGACTTTCTCTGGGTCAGTCCTATGGGTGCCCCCACCATTGATGAACCCTAAATACTTAAGTTCTTTGAAGCAGAACTTTGACTTGGCCATGTTGATGGTTAGGTTTGCTTTTCGCAAACATTCGGCTACTTTTCTACCAGGGCTAGGTGTGTCTCAAAGTCGGCCGCCATGATGAGCAAATCGTCCAGATAGACGAAGACTCGGTCCCTGAGTCGTACAGGGATAACCTTGTCCATTAACTGGCTCAACCTTTGGGCTGCGTTACACAACCCAAAAGGCATCACTGTAAACTGGTACAAGGGTCTCCCCGGTACCGCAAAGGCAGTTTTTTCTCTACTCTGTCTCTCGAAAGGTATTTGCCAGAAGGCTTCTTTAAGGTCTATGCTGCTAATGTAGACCGTATCGTTAAGACGGCTCAGAAGACCTTCGATGTGTGGGAGAGGATTGGCGTTTTTCTTGGTCAACGAGTTCACTTTGCGGGAGTCCAGACACAAACGAATTTTCCTGGGTTTCTTAAAAAGGACTACAGGTGAACACCAAGGACTTTCGCTCTCCTCTATTACACCGAAACTTAACATACGATCTATTTCTTTATATAGAATGGCCTGTACCGCTGGGGAGACAGGGTAGTGACGCTGCTTCACAAGGGCCGCGTCCCCGGTATCTATCACGTGCTCCCTTATTGCTGTTTTACCGAGACCGTCTCGTTCAAAACAGAGATATTTATCCCTTACTACATCCAATCGAGCCTGCTGTTCTGGGGTTAAATCATGCGCATTCAAGAGGTTTGAGGGGTCATTGACCAAGCTAAGGGAACTAACTAAGTTGGGAGCAATTTGAAAAAAATTTTTCCAAAAGTCTATCCCAAGGTACAACTCTTGGTCATGATTTGGAACCAAGTAAAAAGTAAATCGATTAGTTAAGTTCTTATATTGTACTGGGACTTGGACTTTACCCACAATGGCCTGGTTTTTCCCGTCTGCAGTCTTAACTCCAGAACGAAACGGTAAGACAGAAAGTTTTAATTCCTCGACTACTTGTAAGCAGTTTTTCCCAATTATGCTTATACTTGCCCCACTGTCCAACAAACCTAACATTTCCTTACTTCCGATTATAATTTTTGCGTAAGGTCGGGGATCTGCAGCCATGTCTAATATGGTTGAAGATATACTGGCCCTTACATTCTTCCTGATCTTATAGCGGTCTCTAGCTTTTTTAACTTTGTTTGATATTAAATTATGAGAAACACCACTAAAAATTCTTTGTCTCGCTAAGTTATAATCCTCTATCCTCTTATGCAACGGCTTCACCTCAACACTTTTAGATGTCGTTTCCATTTCCTTCACATTCAAGTTAGGGTCTCTTTTTAAAAATTGAAGTTGGTTGGCCTTGCTAAAAGAGATACTTCGAACAATCTCCTCAGTTTGACAAGATATTTCTTTATAATAAATTAGAGGGGGTTGTGTGTTTGCGTTGAACGCGACTCCCCCGACGACGTCGCGCTCTGCGTTCGGTTTCCCGGTTGCATTTGGGGCAGTGAGGAGTCTTAACTCCTTCTTGACCACACTTAAAACAAAACTTGTTCATAACCTCGGACTCGCATTCAAAATTGGTGTGCCCTGGAAGTCGAAAATTCCAACAAGTGAGACTTGTGCTGTCACCATACGTACGAGGAGGAAGTTTTGGTAGCGCGCCTTGAAATTGATAGGCCGCCAGTTGTTCATCAGAACGAGAGGAAGAAAAATCTTCTTGGTCGACATCTATCTCATTGACCCACTTCGCTAGTGGTCTTGATGATTTTTGTGGATCTCTATCAAGTCTCGGCAACGCAATCTCCACTTCCTTACACGCGTTTCTCAACTGGTCAACCGTAAGTATTACCATGGGAAATACCAATTTGCCTATTCGATCATTAAGATTTCTTTTCAGAATCTTTACCAATTCCCTGTCGGATACCTCTTCTCTCAGTTGAGACCTAAGGCGATTAATAGCTTCGAAGTAGTCGGTACTGTTTTCCCAAAGCCCCTGTCTACGGTCCATAATCTCACGCATAACTTCGAGATCAGTACGGTGATTTGTGTACTCCCGCATTAAAGCATCTTTCACCATTGGCCAGTCAGGGAGTTAGTTATGGTGTTGGAATCGCCACCACCATTCATAAGCGGACCCCGACAAAAGCAAGTGAAAGTCTCGCAAAATTACTGCCCATTGGCAGTCATATTAACATTGGATGGTTTCCAGCCGGAAAATGAAATCTTCAACCCTAAGACCATCAGGCTTCCCGTCGAACTTAAGACCCCACTTATCAACTTTAATTGGACCTCTCACATTCGTATGGATAATTGGTTGTGGTTGGTGGTACCGACCACAATATGCCTTGCCCAGAATATCTTGCCCATGGAGGGTAAACTTGGCCAAGATCGTTCGGATTCGCTGAAGTTCGGTCTGCGTCCCGTCTAATTGGATCGGGATATCTTCTATTGTGACGACCTACAGGTACAAAAGCCCTACTATTGGGATCCATCTGGGCTGGTCTGAATCTCGCTGAGCTGTGAGTTGGATGAGGGACTTGTTCAGCTTGATATGAGTTCAGTCTCGGAGCTACGATCGGAGTGGGAGCTTGGAAGGTATTTCCTTGACTTGGATTAGGCCGGGGAGTTGGTGGCTCCACTTGGTGAGTATTGGCCTGAATTGGATCGGGTCCTACTCTAGAAGCTGCTACTCGACTCAAACTCATATCCCTCATAAATCCCGCGAGTTGATCCTGCAGTTTAATTTTTTAATGTATTTGTGAGATCAGTACATACTGATGCCTTATATGAAGACAGAGCGTGCATCACGGTCAAATTTATGTACGCCTTCAAATCTTCTGGGACTACCGTGCGTTCTCTTACCCCACCCGCTGGCAAAGACGAAGCCGCTCTATCAAACCTGCTTTTTAATTGGCGGACATTGCCTAAGCTTGCTGACAGTGTTCTAACCCCAGGAGTTTTAGCTACATTTGGAATGATTGTATGGTTGACGTCCTGACTACTTGGAAGTGGTATTGAAGATGCCCCCCCACTCAAACTGCTATATGTGGGTGCAGTGATTGAATCAATCGAATCGTCGTGACCTACGCTCTCAAAAGCTAGAATTCCGGAAGGAGCTGGAGGATTTAAATTGGATCTATTTGAAGTGGTTGGGGGCGTTCGCTGGACATTCCCCTTTCTGGTCGCACCCGAATTCGGTATGGGCAACGAATCTGGACCAAAGGTACTTACTTCATCCCTTCTTTGACTTCTGGTTCTAATATTGAGGCTATTAATCTTCAGGCTAATTTCAACACAAATTGAAGGCAAATTTACAACCTCTTACCAGGTTAAAGAAATGAATTCAACGAGGAAAATTAAACGAAGACAATTTCAATAAGCTAAAATATAAGGAAGGTAAATGTAAATAGATATAAGTAGTTAAGTCTATTAAAAAAAAAAATTATATTTATTCGTATGTATTAAGTATTTCTTATTTATAGGATTAATAATAATAGCAGTTTGTTAGTATAAAGGTATTATGTATGTTTGTATATTTAGGTTTAGAGTTGTATTTTATATATGGATAAGTTAAAGTAATATATTTTCAAAAAGGTAATGAAAAAATCAATTAGTTTTTTTTTGTTTGTTTCGGTTGTTTTATAAGCATACGGGGTGCTACTGGTAGTGTTCTAAGTTGGTTACGTTGTTGGCTTTATGGCTTTATCTGTACCGGATAATTTTTGATTTTTATTATGGACTGCGGACGGACTTAGTTAAATCCCTTGTAGGAAAAGTTCAAAGGGAATTATAAGAAAATTAAGACACAACACAAAATTTTGTATTCTTTCTTAAGCCTAGCAGTTCTAGTCGGCCTACTCGACTATGCTAGAAGTCTAGGATCGGAAAGAAGAAACTCCATAAAGTTTTAAATCTTTTTGTTGAGAACGGTGCATCGATGCTCAACCCCTGGTCATGCACAGCAACCGGTCCCAATTAGGATTTAATTAAAAGAGAGAGAAAAAAAAACTATGAAAAGGAAAAAAAAGATAGGAAAGTAAAATTTACAAAAAAAAGATAGTATAGAAAATAGAAGGTTTATCAAGTTCAACTACCATCGCTGCACCCTTCGGAACACTTCGTAGCAATTCAACATAGTACGTTAGTAACCTTCTAGAAGAAGACTTACGATTTTTCCGAAGAGTACCGCAAACGAAGTTGTAACTGATCACATTTAAGGACGAAAACGAACACTATGAACGTTACGTTGCGTTACGTTACGTTAGGCGCCCTTTGTTGCGATACAAGAGGAGGGGAATAGGATTGAAGGTAATTTGGATGGTGGTTTGTAGTTAGGAACTAGGATGAAAGCCAGGTTAGGATCGGGACTCACAAGGGTGCAGTGTTCAGCACTGGAGATGCAGCATGTTTGCGTCGCTCGGTCTTAGCTCGCCGGAATGGGGGGGATCTTATCTCCAGTCCTGAACCTCATCCGCAAACAAAACACATATCAGGCCTGAAAAGGATATCAGATACCATCTGGTATAAAACGACCTCGGACGGACTATTTCTCCTACGCCAGGGCACTGCTGGTGTTGTCGCAGCGAGGCCTTATTACCCACCCTCCAGGAAATTCGCGGCCTTAGTTTGAATTTCCCCAATTGAAGTTACCTGTACCAATCGAATCAGCCATCTTCACCAACCAGACACTTACCATTCACACCCCTGAAATATATTTAGAATTCCATATTCATCGATTTAATCAAGCGGCGGACAAAAAAAAACGGGATTCAATCATGTACTATGTAGAGAACAATTTATTGATAACCAAGTCTTAACATATTTTTTTTTGAAGCAGCACCAAATTGAATCATGGAAAAAGAATTTTAACTCACCAAAAAAGAAACAGAATCATTTATGAACTTAAAATCTAAGGTGACGAACTTACGTTTCCATCCAATAAATTTTACCAGATAGGGTACCCTACTCTATCCCCTCTAACCGAATCCTGAATCCTTACCTAGATAGAGCTCTATATAGGCAACTCTCTAAGGATGCCACATATATAATTATATACTAATGAAACGGAAAACAAAACGAAAACTTAAATTATCACTTACAAACTAAAGAATAAATCATAATACAGATATTTATATATACAAAAACATTTAAGGATGCACTTAAGTAAATTCTCAGGTGAGTTAATTTATAGTAACGGTTTCTTGGTTGCTATTTTTGTATGTCTATAATTATTTGATTTGATTACTAAGCTATAAAACCCTAGATGGCTCTGGCATCGAAAAATACTGGTATCAAGATTGACATTTTACTGAATTCATGATGGCGACTGTTTCTGTCATAATTTTGTTTATATTTCTTTTCTCTAACAGGCAACAGGCCAAAAAATATAAAACCACAATTCAAGTGTGCATGTTAATTTAATTGCTCTTTTTCGTTTTATTTTTTCGTCGCCCATAACTTGGTCTTCTCCAGCGCTCAAGGCGAACCAAAATTTAGAAAATAAAAACTTTAAATCCGAAAAACCCCTCCGATTGGGTTCTACATGGCACAAAAAAAAATTAAAAGTTTTACAAAAATAATGCTATAAATAGCAGAACTTTTTCGGATGTTTGTTGTTTCTCGGTCTCGTACGTTCAACGCTCGCGTTAGCGGTCCGGTAGTTAGAAGAGCAATTAGCAGTAGTTATTCTGGTCGAGGGTCAGCCGAATAGCAGTGTGGAAGCCGTCGTCTTGGCGGTTGTCGTTGTCGTGTTTATACGGGCAAAAGTTCATTTGGAGCCTCGAACCCCAACAACAATGTCTTCGAATCATCAATTGAGCCAAAACCAGGCCAACAGTAATCAAATGCAGCAACCTCAGCCAAAACAGTCCAACGGTCAAAATCTGCCACCGGCGCTGCAGCTTAACAGAACTCTAATCAACAGAGTCCAACTAAACAACACTCTGTTTCTGCTGCGCGGCAAGCATGGATGTCGCCACTTGACGGAATACTTCACCTTTAAGCAGGAATCTAAACTCAAGTATCAGAATTTTCCTGATTGTGGTGAGTACTCTTTTTGATATAGTCTGCTTTGAGGTTTCTTACCTACTGTATTCCCATAACAAAATTCTTTTTCGAGACGTTTGCCTCAAACTATCGGGATGGAAAAAAGGGAATCCGGTAGTTATGTGGGTGTCACGCGTGAGCATAAATGCCAATTACTAACATACATTAGCTATTAATATATGTATTTTAATTTTGTGTATTATAACCATAATTTCAAATTCCCTCTTCCCTGGTATAGAGATTTGTCCGGTGACAAGCTAGACGATTTGCAGTACCAAGGAGACTGAGATACTGGGAATAAGAAATATTTTGCGAACTTGGTCAACACCGAACAGTGTCTGTTGTTTGGGAATCTAGAAGACTAGTGAATTTATAAGGTTATAAGTTCAGATTGGTACTTCTGAGCATTTCGTTGCTATTTACTTTTTTTTCGACCCTTATTCTTTCAAGTCCTTCGCATGGTATATCCCTATTTGCTTTCCGGTCAGGTTTTCAATTTGATACATTTGTTCGCCTACTTGTTTGGTTATTCGGCATTTTAAGTACTTCGGGCATAATTTGGTGGATAAGTGTCTTATGGCGAGCTTTCCACTGAGGTCTTTCATGCTCATAAGCCATTGGAGGCTGGAGTGGTCGGTAATCACCGTGAAGTCCATGCCTTCAACGTAAGGTCTAAATTTTTGCACCGCATTCACCGCCGCCATGCACTCCTTCTCGGTTACACTATAGTTTCTCTGACATTTGTTGAACTTTGGTGAGAAGAAAGCTATGGGAATTTCTTCTTCGTCATCAGTCTTTTGGAACAAAACTGCGCCTATACCCGCATCGGAAGCATCACACTGGACGTAGAATCTCTTGGAAGAGTTTGGACTTGCTAGCACCGGGGTTGAAGTCAAGGCTTTCTTAAGATTTTCGAATGCCTCAAGCGCGTCTTCAGTAATCTTAAATTTTTCATTTGTCTTTTTCAGCAGGTCTGTCAAGGGTGCAGTAAGGGTCTAAAAATGTTTGATGAACTTACGGTACCAACCGGCTAAGCCAAGTAACCGTCTGATTTCTCGAGGAGTCTTAGGAACAGGAAATTCAATGATGGCTTTGACTTTCTCTGGGTCAGTCCTATGGGTGCCCCCACCATTGATGAACCCTAAATACTTAAGTTCTTTGAAGCAGAACTTTGACTTGGCCATGTTGATGGTTAGGTTTGCTTTTCGCAAACATTCGGCTACTTTTCTACCAGGGCTAGGTGTGTCTCAAAGTCGGCCGCCATGATGAGCAAATCGTCCAGATAGACGAAGACTCGGTCCCTGAGTCGTGCAGGGATAACCTTGTCCATTAACTGGCTCAACCTTTGGGCTGCGTTACACAACCCAAAAGGCATCACTGTAAACTGGTACAAGGGTCTCCCCGGTACCGCAAAGGCAGTTTTTTCTCTACTCTGTCTCTCGAAAGGTATTTGCCAGAAGGCTTCTTTAAGGTCTATGCTGCTAATGTAGACCGTATCGTTAAGACGGCTCAGAAGACCTTCGATGTGTGGGAGAGGATTGGCGTTTTTCTTGGTCAACGAGTTCACTTTGCGGGAGTCCAGACACAAACGAATTTTCCTGGGTTTCTTAAAAAGGACTACAGGTGAACACCAAGGACTTTCGCTCTCCTCTATTACACCGAAACTTAACATACGATCTATTTCTTTATATAGAATGGCCTGTACCGCTGGGGAGACAGGGTAGTGACGCTGCTTCACAAGGGCCGCGTCCCCGGTATCTATCACGTGCTCCCTTATTGCTGTTTTACCGAGACCGTCTCGTTCAAAACAGAGATATTTATCCCTTACTACATCCAATCGAGCCTGCTGTTCTGGGGTTAAATCATGCGCATTCAAGAGGTTTGAGGGGTCATTGACCAAGCTAAGGGAACTAACTAAGTTGGGAGCAATTTGAAAAAAATTTTTCCAAAAGTCTATCCCAAGGTACAACTCTTGGTCATGATTTGGAACCAAGTAAAAAGTAAATCGATTAGTTAAGTTCTTATATTGTACTGGGACTTGGACTTTACCCACAATGGCCTGGTTTTTCCCGTCTGCAGTCTTAACTCCAGAACGAAACGGTAAGACAGAAAGTTTTAATTCCTCGACTACTTGTAAGCAGTTTTTCCCAATTATGCTTATACTTGCCCCACTGTCCAACAAGCCTAACATTTCCTTACTTCCGATTATAATTTTTGCGTAAGGTCGGGGATCTGCAGCCATGTCTAATATGGTTGAAGATATACTGGCCCTTACATTCTTCCTGATCTTATAGCGGTCTCTAGCTTTTTTAACTTTGTTTGATATTAAATTATGAGAAACACCACTAAAAATTCTTTGTCTCGCTAAGTTATAATCCTCTATCCTCTTATGCAACGGCTTCACCTCAACACTTTTAGATGTCGTTTCCATTTCCTTCACATTCAAGTTAGGGTCTCTTTTTAAAAATTGAAGTTGGTTGGCCTTGCTAAAAGAGATACTTCGAACAATCTCCTCAGTTTGACAAGATATTTCTTTATAATAAATTAGAGGGGGTTGTGTGTTTGCGTTGAACGCGACTCCCCCGACGACGTCGCGCTCTGCGTTCGGTTTCCCGGTTGCATTTGGGGCAGTGAGGAGTCTTAACTCCTTCTTGACCACACTTAAAACAAAACTTGTTCATAACCTCGGACTCGCATTCAAAATTGGTGTGCCCTGGAAGTCGAAAATTCCAACAAGTGAGACTTGTGCTGTCACCATACGTACGAGGAGGAAGTTTTGGTAGCGCGCCTTGAAATTGATAGGCCGCCAGTTGTTCATCAGAACGAGAGGAAGAAAAATCTTCTTGGTCGACATCTATCTCATTGACCCACTTCGCTAGTGGTCTTGATGATTTTTGTGGATCTCTATCAAGTCTCGGCAACGCAATCTCCACTTCCTTACACGCGTTTCTCAACTGGTCAACCGTAAGTATTACCATGGGAAATACCAATTTGCCTATTCGATCATTAAGATTTCTTTTCAGAATCTTTACCAATTCCCTGTCGGATACCTCTTCTCTCAGTTGAGACCTAAGGCGATTAATAGCTTCGAAGTAGTCGGTACTGTTTTCCCAAAGCCCCTGTCTACGGTCCATAATCTCACGCATAACTTCGAGATCAGTACGGTGATTTGTGTACTCCCGCATTAAAGCATCTTTCACCATTGGCCAGTCAGGGAGTTAGTTATGGTGTTGGAATCGCCACCACCATTCATAAGCGGACCCCGACAAAAGCAAGTGAAAGTCTCGCAAAATTACTGCCCATTGGCAGTCATATTAACATTGGAGGGTTTCCAGCCGGAAAATGAAATCTTCAACCCTAAGACCATCAGGCTTCCCGTCGAACTTAAGACACCACTTATCAACTTTAATTGGACCTCTCACATTCGTATGGATAATTGGTTGTGGTTGGTGGTACCGACCACAATATGCCTTGCCCAGAATATCTTGCCCATGGAGGGTAAACTTGGCCAAGATCGTTCGGATTCGCTGAAGTTCGGTCTGCGTCCCGTCTAATTGGATCGGGATATCTTCTATTGTGACGACCTACAGGTACAAAAGCCCTACTATTGGGATCCATCTGGGCTGGTCTGAATCTCGCTGAGCTGTGAGTTGGATGAGGGACTTGTTCAGCTTGATATGAGTTCAGTCTCGGAGCTACGATCGGAGTGGGAGCTTGGAAGGTATTTCCTTGACTTGGATTAGGCCGGGGAGTTGGTGGCTCCACTTGGTGAGTATTGGCCTGAATTGGATCGGGTCCTACTCTAGAAGCTGCTACTCGACTCAAACTCATATCCCTCATAAATCCCGCGAGTTGATTCTGCAGTTTAATTTTTTAATGTATTTGTGAGATCAGTACATACTGATGCCTTATATGAAGACAGAGCGTGCATCACGGTCAAATTTATGTACGCCTTCAAATCTTCTGGGACTACCGTGCGTTCTCTTACCCCACCCGCTGGCAAAGACGAAGCCGCTCTATCAAACCTGCTTTTTAATTGGCGGACATTGCCTAAGCTTGCTGACAGTGTTCTAACCCCAGGAGTTTTAGCTACATTTGGAATGATTGTATGGTTGACGTCCTGACTACTTGGAAGTGGTATTGAAGATGCCCCCCCACTCAAACTGCTATATGTGGGTGCAGTGATTGAATCAATCGAATCGTCGTGACCTACGCTCTCAAAAGCTAGAATTCCGGAAGGAGCTGGAGGATTTAAATTGGATCTATTTGAAGTGGTTGGGGGCGTTCGCTTGACATTCCCCTTTCTGGTCGCACCCGAATTCGGTATGGGCAACGAATCTGGACCAAAGGTACTTACTTCATCCCTTCTTTGACTTCTGGTTCTAATATTGAGGCTATTAATCTTCAGGCTAATTTCAACACAAATTGAAGGCAAATTTACAACCTCTTACCAGGTTAAAGAAATGAATTCAACGAGGAAAATTAAACGAAGACAATTTCAATAAGCTAAAATATAAGTAAGGTAAATGTAAATAGATATAAGTAGTTAAGTCTATTAAAAAAAAATTATATTTATTCGTATGTATTAAGTATTTCTTATTTATAGGATTAATAATAATAGCAGTTTGTTAGTATAAAGGTATTATGTATGTTTGTATATTTAGGTTTAGAGTTGTATTTTATATATGGATAAGTTAAAGTAATATATTTTCAAAAAGGTAATGAAAAAATCAATTAGTTTTTTTTTGTTTGTTTCGGTTGTTTTATAAGCATACGGGGTGCTACTGGTAGTGTTCTAAGTTGGTTACGTTGTTGGCTTTATGGCTTTATCTGTACCGGATAATTTTTGATTTTTATTATGGACTGCGGACGGACTTAGTTAAATCCCTTGGCGTAGGAAAAGTTCAAAGGGAATTATAAGAAAATTAAGACACAACACAAAATTTTGTATTCTTTCTTAAGCCTAGCAGTTCTAGTCGGCCTACTCGACTATGCTAGAAGTCTAGGATCGGAAAGAAGAAACTCCATAAAGTTTTAAATCTTTTTGTTGAGAACGGTGCATCGATGCTCAACCCCTGGTCATGCACAGCAACCGGTCCCAATTAGGATTTAATTAAAAGAGAGAGAAAAAAAAACTATGAAAAGGAAAAAAAAGATAGGAAAGTAAAATTTACAAAAAAAAGATAGTATAGAAAATAGAAGGTTTATCAAGTTCAACTACCATCGCTGCACCCTTCGGAACACTTCGTAGCAATTCAACATAGTACGTTAGTAACCTTCTAGAAGAAGACTTACGATTTTTCCGAAGAGTACCGCAAACGAAGTTGTAACTGATCACATTTAAGGACGAAAACGAACACTATGAACGTTACGTTGCGTTACGTTACGTTAGGCGCCCTTTGTTGCGATACAAGAGGAGGGGAATAGGATTGAAGGTAATTTGGATGGTGGTTTGTAGTTAGGAACTAGGATGAAAGCCAGGTTAGGATCGGGACTCACAAGGGTGCAGTGTTCAACACTGGAGATGCAGCATGTTTGCGTCGCTCGGTCTTAGCTCGCCGGAATGGGGGGGATCTTATCTCCAGTCCTGAACCTCATCCGCAAACAAAACACATATCAGGCCTGAAACGGATATCAGATACCATCTGGTATAAAACGACCTCGGACGGACTATTTCTCCTACGCCAGGGCACTGCTGGTGTTGTCGCAGCGAGGCCTTATTACCCACCCTCCAGGAAATTCGCGGCCTTAGTTTGAATTTCCCCAATTGAAGTTACCTGTACCAATCGAATCAGCCATCTTCACCAACCAGACACTTACCATTCACACCCCTGAAATATATTTAGAATTCCATATTCATCGATTTAATCAAGCGGCGGACAAAAAAAAACGGGATTCAGTCATGTACTATGTAGAGAACAATTTATTGATAACCAAATTGAATCATGGAAAAAGAATTTTAACTCACCAAAAAAGAAACAGAATCATTTATGAACTTAAAATCTAAGGTAACGAATTTCGTCATCCATCCAATAAATTTTACCAGATAGGGTACCCTACTCTATCCCCTCTAACCGAATCCTGAATCCTAACCTAGATAGAGCTCTATAAAGGCAACTCTCTAAGGATGCCACATATATAATTATATACTAATGAAACGGAAAACAAAACGGAAACTTAAATTATCACTTACAAACTAAAGAATAAATCATAATACAGATATTTATATATACAAAAACATTTAAGGATGCACTTAAGTAAATTCTCAGGTGAGTAGTAACGGTTTCTTGGTTGCTATTTTTGTATGTCTATAATTATTTGATTTGATTACTAAGCTATAAAACCCTAGATGGCTCTGGCATCGAAAAATACTGGTATCAAGATTAACATTTTACTGAATTCATGATGGCGACTGTTTCTGTCATAATTTTGTTTATATTTCTTTTCTCTAACAGGCAACATGCCGAAAAATATAAAACCACAATTCAAGTGTGCATGTTAATTTGATTGCTCTTTTTCGTTTTATTTTTTCGTCGCCCATAACTTGGTCTTCTCCAGTGCTCAAGGCGAACCAAAATTTAGAAAATAAAAACTTTAAATCCGAAAAACCCCTCCGATTGGGTTCTACATGGCACAAAAAAAAATTAAAAGTTTTACAAAAATAATGCTATAAATAGCAGAACTTTTTCGGATGTTTGTTGTTTCTCGGTCTCGTAGGTTCAACGCTCGCGTTAGCGGTCCGGTAGTTAGAAGAGCAATTAGCAGTAGTTATTCTGGTCGAGGGTCAGCCGAATAGCAGTGTGGAAGCCGTCGTCTTGGCGGTTGTCGTTGTCGTGTTTATACGGGCAAAAGTTCATTTGGAGCCTCGAACCCCAACAACAATGTCTTCGAATCATCAATTGAGCCAAAACCAGGCCAACAGTAATCAAATGCAGCAACCTCAGCCAAAACAGTCCAACGGTCAAAATCTGCCACTGGCGCTGCAGCTTAACAGAACTCTAATCAACAGAGTCCAACTAAACAACACTCTGTTTCTGCTGCGCGGCAAGCATGGATGTCGCCACTTGACGGAATACTTCACCTTTAAGCAGGAATCTAAACTCAAGTATCAGAATTTTCCTGATTGTGGTGAGTACTCTTTTTGATATAGTCTGCTTTGAGGTTTCTTACCTACTGTATTCCCATAACAAAATTCTTTTTCGAGACGTTTGCCTCAAACTATCGGGATGGAAAAAAGGGAATCCGGTAGTTATGTGGGTGTCACGCGTGAGCATAAATGCCAATTACTAACATACATTAGCTATTAATATATGTATTTTAATTTTGTGTATTATAACCATAATTTCAAATTCCCTCTTCCCTGGTATAGAGATTTGTCCGGTGAAAAGCTAGACGATTTGCAGTACCAAGGAGACTGGGATACTGGGAATAAGAAATATTTTGCGAACTTGGTCAACACCGAACAGTGTCTGTTGTTTGGGAATCTAGAAGACTAATGAATTTATAAGGTTATAAGTTCAGATTGGTACTTCTGAGCATTTCGTTGCTATTTACTTTTTTTTCGACCCTTATTCTTTCAAGTCCTTCGCATGGTATATCCCTATTTGCTTTCCGGTCAGGTTTTCAATTTGATACATTTGTTCGCCTACTTGTTTGGTTATTCGGCATTTTAAGTACTTCGGGCATAATTTGGTGGATAAGTGTCTTAACGCATCACTCAAAACAACATTTTGTCGATAGACTTCTTGCCCGGGCAAGAAGCGAATTTTACGAGTGCGAGTGTTGCAAGTTTTTGCTGATTTTTCATAGGCTTTAGGTTTTCTTTCAGTTGATTACGAATGCATTTCAGCCGCTCGTGTCGGGGTAACAGAAGCAATCCGTCGTCCATGCCTTCAACGTAAGGTCTAAATTTTTGCACCGCATTCACCGCCGCTATGCACTCCTTCTCGGTTACACTATAGTTTCTCTGACATTTGTTGAACTTTGGTGAGAAGAAAGCTATGGGAATTTCTTCTTCGTCATCAGTCTTTTGGAACAAAACTGCGCCTATACCCGCATCGGAAGCATCACGCTGGACGTAGAATCTCTTGGAAGAGTTTGGACTTGCTAGCACCGGGGTTGAAGTCAAGGCTTTCTTAAGATTTTCGAATGCCTCAAGCGCTTCTTCAGTAATCTTAAATTTTTCATTGGTCTCTTTCAGCAGGTCTGTCAAGGGTGCAGTAAGGGTCTAAAAATGTTTGATGAACTTACGGTACCAACCGGCTAAGCCAAGTAACCGTCTGATTTCTCGAGGAGTCTTAGGAACAGGAAATTCAATGATGGCTTTGACTTTCTCTGGGTCAGTCCTATGGGTGCCCCCACCATTGATGAACCCTAAATACTTAAGTTCCTTGAAGCAGAACTTTGACTTGGCCATGTTGATGGTTAGGTTTGCTTTTCGCAAACATTCGGCTACTTTTCTACCAGGGCTAGGTGTGTCTCAAAGTCGGCCGCCATGATGAGCAAATCGTCCAGATAGACGAAGACTCGGTCCCTGAGTCGTGCAGGGATAACCTTGTCCATTAACTGGCTCAACCTTTGGGCTGCGTTACACAACCCAAAAGGCATCACTGTAAACTGGTACAAGGGTCTCCCCGGTACCGCAAAGGCAGTTTTTTCTCTACTCTGTCTCTCGAAAGGTATTTGCCAGAAGGCTTCTTTAAGGTCTATGCTGCTAATGTAGACCGTATCGTTAAGACGGCTCAGAAGACCTTCGATGTGTGGGAGAGGATTGCCGTTTTTCTTGGTGAACGAGTTCACTTTGCGGGAGTCCAGACACAAACGAATTTTCCTGGGTTTCTTAAATAGGACTACAGGTGAACACCAAGGACTTTCGCTCTCCTCTATTACACCGAAACTTAACATACGATCTATTTCTTTATATAGAATGGCCTGTACCGCTGGGGAGACAGGGTAGTGACGCTGCTTCATAAGGGCCGCGTCCCCGGTATCTATCACGTGCTCCCTTATTGCTGTTTTACCGAGACCGTCTCGTTCAAAACAGAGATATTTATCCCTTACTACATCCAATCGAGCCTGCTGTTCTGGGATTAAATCATGCGCATTCAAGAGGTTTGAGGGGTCATTGACCAAGCTAAGGGAACTAACTAAGTTGGGAGCAATTTGAAAAAAACTTTCCAAAAGTCTATCCCAAGGTACAACTCTTGGTCATGATTTGGAACCAAGTTAGAAGTAAATCGATTAGTTAAGTTCTTATATTGTACTGGGACTTGGACTTTGCCCACAATGGCCTGGTTTTTCCCGTCTGCAGTCTTAACTCCAGAACGAAACGGTAAGACAGAAAGTTTTAATTCCTCGACTACTTGTAAGCAGTTTTTCCCAATTATGCTTATACTTGCCCCACTGTCCAACAAACCTAACATTTCCTTACTTCCGATTATAATTTTTGCGTAAGGTCGGGGATCTGCAGCCATGTCTAATATGGTTGAAGATATACTGGCCCTTACATTCTTCCTGATCTTATAGCGGTCTCTAGCTTTTTTAACTTTGTTTGATATTAAATTATGAGAAACACCACTAAAAATTCTTTGTCTCGCTAAGTTATACTCCTCTATCCTCTTATGCAACGGCTTCACCTCAACACTTTTAGATGTCGTTTCCATTTCCTTCACATTCAAGTTAGGGTCTCTTTTTAAAAATTGAAGTTGGTTGGCCTTGCTAAAAGAGATACTTCGAACAATCTCCTCAGTTTGACAAGATATTTCTTTATAATAAATTAGAGGGGGTTGTGTGTTTGCGTTAAACGCGATTCCCCCGACGACGTCGCGCTCCGCGTTCGGTTTCCCGGTTGCATTTGGGGCAGTGAGGAGTCTTAACTCCTTCTTGACCACACTTAAAACAAAACTTGTTCATAACCTCGGACTCACATTCAAAATTGGTGTGCCCTGGAAGTCGAAAATTCCAACAAGTGAGACTTGTGCTGTCACCATACGTACGAGGAGGAAGTTTTGGTAGCGCGCCTTGAAATTGATAGGCCGCCAGTTGTTCATCTGAACGAGAGGAAGAAAAATCTTCTTGGTCGACATCTATCTCATTGACCCACTTCGCTAGTGGTCTTGATGATTTTTGTGGATCTCTATCAAGTCTCGGCAACGCAATCTCCACTTCCTTACACGCGTTTCTCAACTGGTCAACCGTAGGTATTACCATGGGAAATACCAATTTGCCTATTCGATCATTAAGATTTCTTTTCAGAATCTTTACCAATTCCCTGTCGGATACCTCTTCTGTCAGTTGAGACCTAAGGCGATTAATAGCTTCGAAGTAGTCGGTACTGTTTTCCCAAAGCCCCTGTCTATGGTCCATAATCTCACGCATAACTTCGAGATCAGTACGGTGATTTTTGTACTCCCGCATTAAAGCATCTTTCACCATTGGCCAGTCAGGGAGTTAGTTATGGTGTTGGAATCGCCACCACCATTCATAAGCGGACCCCGACAAAAGCAAGTGAAAGTCTCGCAAAATTACTGCCCATTGGCAGTCATATTGACATTGGAGGGTTTCCAGCCGGAAAATGAAATCTTCAACCCTAAGACCATCAGGCTTCCCGTCGAACTTAAGACCCCACTTATCAACTTTAATTGGACCTCTCACATTCGTATGGATAATTGGTTGTGGTTGGTGGTAACGATATTGTTGGTTGCCTTGCCCAGAATATCTTGCCCATGGAGGGTAAACTTGGCCAAGATCGTTCGGATTCGCTGAAGTTCGGTCTGCGTCCCGTCTCATTGGATCGGGATGTCTTCTATTGTGACGACCTCCAGGTACAAAAGCCCTACTATTGGGATCCATCTGGGCTGGTCTGAATCTCGCTGAGCTGTGAGTTGGATGAGGGACTTGTTCAGCTTGATATGAGTTCAGTCTCGGAGCTACGATCGGAGTGGGAGCTTGGAAGGTATTTCCTTGACTTGGATTAGGCCGGGGAGTTGGTGGCTCCACTTGGTGAGTATTGGCCTGAATTGGATCGGGTCCTACTCTAGAAGCTGCTACTCGACTCAAACTCATATCCCTCATAAATCCCGCGAGTTGATTCTGCAGTTTAATTTTTTAATGTATTTGTGAGATCAGTACATACTGATGCCTTATATGAAGACAGAGCGTGCATCACGGTCAAATTTATGTACGCCTTCAAATCTTCTGGGACTACCGTGCGTTCTCTTACCCCACCCGCTGGCAAAGACGAAGCCGCTCTATCAAACCTGCTTTTTAATTGGCGGACATTGCCTAAGCTTGCTGACAGTGTTCTAACCCCAGGAGTTTTAGCTACATTTGGAATGATTGTATGGTTGACGTCCTGACTACTTGGAAGTGGTATTGAAGATGCCCCCCCACTCAAACTGCTATATGTGGGTGCAGTGATTGAATCAATCGAATCGTCGTGACCTACGCTCTCAAAAGCTAGAATTCCGGAAGGAGCTGGAGGATTTAAATTGGATCTATTTGAAGTGGTTGGGGGCGTTCGCTTGACATTCCCCTTTCTGGTCGCACCCGAATTCGGTATGGGCAACGAATCTGGACCAAAGGTACTTACTTCATCCTTTCTTTGACTTCTGGTTCTAATATTGAGGCTATTAATCTTCAGGCTAATTTCAACACAAATTGAAGGCAAATTTACAACCTCTTACCAGGTTAAAGAAATGAATTCAACGAGGAAAATTAAACGAAGACAATTTCAATAAGCTAAAATATAAGTAAGGTAAATGTAAATAGATATAAGTAGTTAAGTCTATTAAAAAAAAAATTATATTTATTCGTATGTATTAAGTATTTCTTATTTATAGGATTAATAATAATAGCAGTTTGTTAGTATAAAGGTATTATGTATGTTTGTATATTTAGGTTTAGAGTTGTATTTTATATATGGATAAGTTAAAGTAATATATTTTCAAAAAGGTAATGAAAAAATCAATTAGTTTTTTTTTGTTTGTTTCGGTTGTTTTATAAGCATACGGGGTGCTACTGGTAGTGTTCTAAGTTGGTTACGTTGTTGGCTTTATGGCTTTATCTGTACCGGATAATTTTTGATTTTTATTATGGACTGCGGACGGACTTAGTTAAATCCCTTGGCGTAGGAAAAGTTCAAAGGGAATTATAAGAAAATTAAGACACAACACAAAATTTTGTATTCTTTCTTAAGCCTAGCAGTTCTAGTCGGCCTACTCGACTATGCTAGAAGTCTAGGATCGGAAAGAAGAAACTCCATAAAGTTTTAAATCTTTTTGTTGAGAACGGTGCATCGATGCTCAACCCCTGGTCATGCACAGCAACCGGTCCCAATTAGGATTTAATTAAAAGAGAGAGAAAAAAAAACTATGAAAAGGAAAAAAAAGATAGGAAAGTAAAATTTACAAAAAAAAGATAGTATAGAAAATAGAAGGTTTATCAAGTTCAACTACCATCGCTGCACCCTTCGGAACACTTCGTAGCAATTCAACATAGTACGTTAGTAACCTTCTAGAAGAAGACTTACGATTTTTCCGAAGAGTACCGCAAGGGAAGTTGTAACTGATCACATTTAAGGACGAAAACGAACACTATGAACGTTACGTTGCGTTACGTTACGTTAGGCGCCCTTTGTTGCGATACAAGAGGAGGGGAATAGGATTGAAGGTAATTTGGATGGTGGTTTGTAGTTAGGAACTAGGATGAAAGCCAGGTTAGGATCGGGACTCACAAGGGTGCAGTGTTCAGCACTGGAGATGCAGCATGTTTGCGTCGCTCGGTCTTAGCTCGCCGGAATGGGGGGGATCTTATCTCCAGTCCTGAACCTCATCCGCAAACAAAACACATATCAGGCCTGAAAAGGATATCAGATACCATCTGGTATAAAACGACCTCGGACGGACTATTTCTCCTACGCCAGGGCACTGCTGGTGTTGTCGCAGCGAGGCCTTATTACCCACCCTCCAGGAAATTCGCGGCCTTAGTTTGAATTTCCCCAATTGAAGTTACCTGTACCAATCGAATCAGCCATCTTCACCAACCAGACACTTACCATTCACACCCCTGAAATATATTTAGAATTCCATATTCATCGATTTAATCAAGCGGCGGACAAAAAAAAACGGGATTCAATCATGTACTATGTAGAGAACAATTTATTGATAACCAAATTGAATCATGGAAAAAGAATTTTAACTCACCAAAAAAGAAACAGAATCATTTATGAACTTAAAATCTAAGGTGACGAACTTACGTTTCCATCCAATAAATTTTACCAGATAGGGTACCCTACTCTATCCCCTCTAACCGAATCCTGAATCCTAACCTAGATAGAGCTCTATAAAGGCAACTCTCTAAGGATGCCACATATATAATTATATACTAATGAAACGGAAAACAAAACGGAAACTTAAATTATCACTTACAAACTAAAGAATAAATCATAATACAGATATTTATATATACAAAAACATTTAAGGATGCACTTAAGTAAATTCTCAGGTGAGTTAATTTATAGTAACGGTTTCTTGGTTGCTATTTTTGTATGTCTATAATTATTTGATTTGATTACTAAGCTATAAAACCCTAGATGGCTCTGGCATCGAAAAATACTGGTATCAAGATTGACATTTTACTGAATTCATGATGGCGACTGTTTCTGTCATAATTTTGTTTATATTTCTTTTCTCTAACAGGCAACAGGCCGAAAAATATAAAACCACAATTCAAGTGTGCATGTTAATTTAATTGCTCTTTTTCGTTTTATTTTTTCGTCGCCCATAACTTGGTCTTCTCCAGTGCTCAAGGCGAACCAAAATTTAGAAAATAAAAACTTTAAATCCGAAAAACCCCTCCGATTGGGTTCTACATGGCACAAAAAAAAATTAAAAGTTTTACAAAAATAATGCTATAAATAGCAGAACTTTTTCGGATGTTTGTTGTTTCTCGGTCTCGTACGTTCAACGCTCGCGTTAGCGGTCCGGTAGTTAGAAGAGCAATTAGCAGTAGTTATTCTGGTCGAGGGTCAGCCGAATAGCAGTGTGGAAGCCGTCGTCTTGGCGGTTGTCGTTGTCGTGTTTATACGGGCAAAAGTTCATTTGGAGCCTCGAACCCCAACAACAATGTCTTCGAATCATCAATTGAGCCAAAACCAGGCCAACAGTAATCAAATGCAGCAACCTCAGCCAAAACAGTCCAACGGTCAAAATCTGCCACCGGCGCTGCAGCTTAACAGAACTCTAATCAACAGAGTCCAACTAAACAACACTCTGTTTCTGCTGCGCGGCAAGCATGGATGTCGCCACTTGACGGAATACTTCACCTTTAAGCAGGAATCTAAACTCAAGTATCAGAATTTTCCTGATTGTGGTGAGTACTCTTTTTGATATAGTCTGCTTTGAGGTTTCTTACCTACTGTATTCCCATAACAAAATTCTTTTTCGAGACGTTTGCCTCAAACTATCGGGATGGAAAAAAGGGAATCCGGTAGTTATGTGGGTGTCACGCGTGAGCATAAATGCCAATTACTAACATACATTAGCTATTAATATATGTATTTTAATTTTGTGTATTATAACCATAATTTCAAATTCCCTCTTCCCTGGTATAGAGATTTGTCCGGTGAAAAGCTAGACGATTTGCAGTACCAAGGAGACTGGGATACTGGGAATAAGAAATATTTTGCGAACTTGGTCAACACCGAACAGTGTCTGTTGTTTGGGAATCTAGAAGACTAATGAATTTATAAGGTTATAAGTTCAGATTGGTACTTCTGAGCATTTCGTTGCTATTTACTTTTTTTTCGACCCTTATTCTTTCAAGTCCTTCGCATGGTATATCCCTATTTGCTTTCCGGTCAGGTTTTCAATTTGATACATTTGTTCGCCTACTTGTTTGGTTATTCGGCATTTTAAGTACTTCGGGCATAATTTGGTGGATAAGTGTCTTAACGCATCACTCAAAACAACATTTTGTCGATAGACTTCTTGCCCGGGCAAGAAGCGAATTTTACGAGTGCGAGTGTTGCAAGTTTTTGCTGATTTTTCATAGGCTTTAGGTTTTCTTTCAGTTGATTACGAATGCATTTCAGCCGCTCGTGTCGGGGTAACAGAAGCAATCCGTCGTCCATGCCTTCAACGTAAGGTCTAAATTTTTGCACCGCATTCACCGCCGCCATGCACTCCTTCTCGGTTACACTATAGTTTCTCTGACATTTGTTGAACTTTGGTGAGAAGAAAGCTATGGGAATTTCTTCTTCGTCATCAGTCTTTTGGAACAAAACTGCGCCTATACCCGCATCGGAAGCATCACGCTGGACGTAGAATCTCTTGGAAGAGTTTGGACTTGCTAGCACCGGGGTTGAAGTCAAGGCTTTCTTAAGATTTTCGAATGCCTCAAGCGCTTCTTCAGTAATCTTAAATTTTTCATTGGTCTCTTTCAGCAGGTCTGTCAAGGGTGCAGTAAGGGTCTAAAAATGTTTGATGAACTTACGGTACCAACCGGCTAAGCCAAGTAACCGTCTGATTTCTCGAGGAGTCTTAGGAACAGGAAATTCAATGATGGCTTTGACTTTCTCTGGGTCAGTCCTATGGGTGCCCCCACCATTGATGAACCCTAAATACTTAAGTTCCTTGAAGCAGAACTTTGACTTGGCCATGTTGATGGTTAGGTTTGCTTTTCGCAAACATTCGGCTACTTTTCTACCAGGGCTAGGTGTGTCTCAAAGTCGGCCGCCATGATGAGCAAATCGTCCAGATAGACGAAGACTCGGTCCCTGAGTCGTGCAGGGATAACCTTGTCCATTAACTGGCTCAACCTTTGGGCTGCGTTACACAACCCAAAAGGCATCACTGTAAACTGGTACAAGGGTCTCCCCGGTACCGCAAAGGCAGTTTTTTCTCTACTCTGTCTCTCGAAAGGTATTTGCCAGAAGGCTTCTTTAAGGTCTATGCTGCTAATGTAGACCGTATCGTTAAGACGGCTCAGAAGACCTTCGATGTGTGGGAGAGGATTGGCGTTTTTCTTGGTCAACGAGTTCACTTTGCGGGAGTCCAGACACAAACGAATTTTCCTGGGTTTCTTAAATAGGACTACAGGTGAACACCAAGGACTTTCGCTCTCCTCTATTACACCGAAACTTAACATACGATCTATTTCTTTATATAGAATGGACTGTACCGCTGGGGAGACAGGGTAGTGACGCTGCTTCACAAGGGCCGCGTCCCCGGTATCTATCACGTGCTCCCTTATTGCTGTTTTACCGAGACCGTCTCGTTCAAAACAGAGATATTTATCCCTTACTACATCCAATCGAGCCTGCTGTTCTGGGGTTAAATCATGCGCATTCAAGAGGTTTGAGGGGTCATTGACCAAGCTAAGGGAACTAACTAAGTTGGGAGCAATTTGAAAAAAACTTTCCAAAAGTCTATCCCAAGGTACAACTCTTGGTCATGATTTGGAACCAAGTAAAAAGTAAATCGATTAGTTAAGTTCTTATATTGTACTGGGACTTGGACTTTGCCCACAATGGCCTGGTTTTTCCCGTCTGCAGTCTTAACTCCAGAACGAAACGGTAAGACAGAAAGTTTTAATTCCTCGACTACTTGTAAGCAGTTTTTCCCAATTATGCTTATACTTGCCCCACTGTCCAACAAACCTAACATTTCCTTACTTCCGATTATAATTTTTGCGTAAGGTCGGGGATCTGCAGCCATGTCTAATATGGTTGAAGATATACTGGCCCTTACATTCTTCCTGATCTTATAGCGGTCTCTAGCTTTTTTAACTTTGTTTGATATTAAATTATGAGAAACACCACTAAAAATTCTTTGTCTCGCTAAGTTATACTCCTCTATCCTCTTATGCAACGGCTTCACCTCAACACTTTTAGATGTCGTTTCCATTTCCTTCACATTCAAGTTAGGGTCTCTTTTTAAAAATTGAAGTTGGTTGGCCTTGCTAAAAGAGATACTTCGAACAATCTCCTCAGTTTGACAAGATATTTCTTTATAATAAATTAGAGGGGGTTGTGTGTTTGCGTTGAACGCGACTCCCCCGACGACGTCGCGCTCCGCGTTCGGTTTCCCGGTTGCATTTGGGGCAGTGAGGAGTCTTAACTCCTTCTTGACCACACTTAAAACAAAACTTGTTCATAACCTCGGACTCGCATTCAAAATTGGTGTGCCCTGGAAGTCGAAAATTCCAACAAGTGAGACTTGTGCTGTCACCATACGTACGAGGAGGAAGTTTTGGTAGCGCGCCTTGAAATTGATAGGCCGCCAGTTGTTCATCTGAACGAGAGGAAGAAAAATCTTCTTGGTCGACATCTATCTCATTGACCCACTTCGCTAGTGGTCTTGATGATTTTTGTGGATCTCTATCAAGTCTCGGCAACGCAATCTCCACTTCCTTACACGCGTTTCTCAACTGGTCAACCGTAGGTATTACCATGGGAAATACCAATTTGCCTATTCGATCATTAAGATTTCTTTTCAGAATCTTTACCAATTCCCTGTCGGATACCTCTTCTGTCAGTTGAGACCTAAGGCGATTAATAGCTTCGAAGTAGTCGGTACTGTTTTCCCAAAGCCCCTGTCTACGGTCCATAATCTCACGCATAACTTCGAGATCAGTACGGTGATTTTTGTACTCCCGCATTAAAGCATCTTTCACCATTGGCCAGTCAGGGAGTTAGTTATGGTGTTGGAATCGCCACCACCATTCATAAGCGGACCCCGACAAAAGCAAGTGAAAGTCTCGCAAAATTACTGCCCATTGGCAGTCATATTGACATTGGAGGGTTTCCAGCCGGAAAATGAAATCTTCAACCCTAAGACCATCAGGCTTCCCGTCGAACTTAAGACCCCACTTATCAACTTTAATTGGACCTCTCACATTCGTATGGATAATTGGTTGTGGTTGGTGGTACCGATATTGTTGGTTGCCTTGCCCAGAATATCTTGCCCATGGAGGGTAAACTTGGCCAAGATCGTTCGGATTCGCTGAAGTTCGGTCTGCGTCCCGTCTCATTGGATCGGGATATCTTCTATTGTGACGACCTACAGGTACAAAAGCCCTACTATTGGGATCCATCTGGGCTGGTCTGAATCTCGCTGAGCTGTGAGTTGGATGAGGGACTTGTTCAGCTTGATATGAGTTCAGTCTCGGAGCTACGATCGGAGTGGGAGCTTGGAAGGTATTTCCTTGACTTGGATTAGGCCGGGGAGTTGGTGGCTCCACTTGGTGAGTATTGGCCTGAATTGGATCGGGTCCTACTCTAGAAGCTGCTACTCGACTCAAACTCATATCCCTCATAAATCCCGCGAGGATCAACTCGCAGTTTAATTTTTTAATGTATTTGTGAGATCAGTACATACTGATGCCTTATATGAAGACAGAGCGTGCATCACGGTCAAATTTATGTACGCCTTCAAATCTTCTGGGACTACCGTGCGTTCTCTTACCCCACCCGCTGGCAAAGACGAAGCCGCACTATCAAACCTGCTTTTTAATTGGCGGACATTGCCTAAGCTTGCTGACAGTGTTCTAACCCCAGGAGTTTTAGCTACATTTGGAATGATTGTATGGTTGACGTCCTGACTACTTGGAAGTGGTATTGAAGATGCCCCCCCACTCAAACTGCTATATGTGGGTGCAGTGATTGAATCAATCGAATCGTCGTGACCTACGCTCTCAAAAGCTAGAATTCCGGAAGGAGCTGGAGGATTTAAATTGGATCTATTTGAAGTGGTTGGGGGCGTTCGCTGGACATTCCCCTTTCTGGTCGCACCCGAATTCGGTATGGGCAACGAATCTGGACCAAAGGTACTTACTTCATCCCTTCTTTGACTTCTGGTTCTAATATTGAGGCTATTAATCTTCAGGCTAATTTCAACACAAATTGAAGGCAAATTTACAACCTCTTACCAGGTTAAAGAAATGAATTCAACGAGGAAAATTAAACGAAGACAATTTCAATAAGCTAAGATATAAGTAAGGTAAATGTAAATAGATATAAGTAGTTAAGTCTATTAAAAAAAAAAAATTATATTTATTCGTATGTTTATTTATAGGATTAATAATAATAGCAGTTTGTTAGTATAAAGGTATTATGTATGTTTGTATATTTAGGTTTAGAGTTGTATTTTATATATGGATAAGTTAAAGTAATATATTTTCAAAAAGGTAATGAAACAATCAATTAGTTTTTTTTTTGTTTGTTTCGGTTGTTTTATAAGCATACGGGGTGCTACTGGTAGTGTTCTAAGTTGGTTACGTTGTTGGCTTTATGGCTTTATCTGTACAGGATAATTTTTGATTTTTATTATGGACTGCGGACGGACTTAGCTAAATCCCTTGGCGTAGGAAAAGTTCAAAGGGAATTATAGGAAAATTAAGACACAACACAAAATTTTGTATTCTTTCTTAAGCCTAGCAGTTCTAGTCGGCCTACTCGACTATGCTAGAAGTCTAGGATCGGAAAGAAGAAACTCCATAAAGTTTTAAATCTTTTTGTTGAGAACGGTGCATCGATGCTCAACCCCTGGTCATGCACAGCCACCGGTCCCAATTAGGATTTAATTAAAAGAGAGAGAAAAAAAAACTATGAAAAGGAAAAAAAAGATAGGAAAGTAAAATTTACAAAAAAAGATAGTATAGAAAATAGAAGGTTTATCAAGTTCAACTACCATCGCTGCACCCTTCGGAACACTTCGTAGCAATTCAACATAGTACGTTAGTAACCTTCTAGAAGAAGACTTACGATTTTTCCGAAGAGTACCGCAAGGGAAGTTATAACTGATCACATTTAAGGACGAAAACGAACACTATGAACGTTACGTTGCGTTACGTTACGTTAGGCGCCCTTTGTTGCGATGCAAGAGGAGGGGAATAGGATTGAAGGTAATTTGGATGGTGGTTTGTAGTTAGGAACTATGATGAACGCCAGGTTAGGATCGGGACTCACAAGGGTGCAGTGTTCAGCACTGGAGATGCAGCATGTTTGCGACGCTCGGTCTTAGCTCGCCGGAATGGGGGGGATCTTATCTCCAGTCCTGAACCTCATCCGCAAACAAAACACATATCAGGCCTGAAAAGGATATCAGATACCATCTGGTATAAAACGACCTCGGACGGACTATTTCTCCTACGCCAGGGCACTGCTGGTGTTGTCGCAGCGAGGCCTTATTACCCACCCTCCAGAAAATTCGCGGCCTTAATTTGAATTTCCCCAATTGAAGTTACCTGTACCAATCGATTCAGCCATCTTCACCAACCAGACACTTACCATTCACACCCCTGAAATATATTTAGAATTCCATATTCATCGATTTAATCAAGCGGCGGACAAAAAAAAACGGGATTCAATCATGTACTATGTAGAGAACAATTTATTGATAACCAAGTCTTAACATATTTTTTTTTGAAGCAGCACCAAATTGAATCATGGAAAAAGAATTTTAACTCACCAAAAAAGAAACAGAATCATTTATGAACTTAAAATCTAAGGTGACGAACTTACGTTTCCATCCAATAAATTTTACCAGATAGGGTACCCTACTCTATCCCCTCTAACCGAATCCTGAATCCTAACCTAGATAGAGCTCTATAAAGGCAACTCTCTAAGGATGCCACATATATAATTATATACTAATGAAACGGAAAACAAAACGGAAACTTAAATTATCACTTACAAACTAAAGAATAAATCATAATACAGATATTTATATATACAAAAACATTTAAGGATGCACTTAAGTAAATTCTCAGGTGAGTTAATTTATAGTAACGGTTTCTTGGTTGCTATTTTTGTATGTCTATAATTATTTGATTTGATTACTAAGCTATAAAACCCTAGATGGCTCTGGCATCGAAAAATACTGGTATCAAGATTGACATTTTACTGAATTCATGATGGCGACTGTTTCTGTCATAATTTTGTTTATATTTCTTTTCTCTAACAGGCAACAGGCCAAAAAATATAAAACCACAATTCAAGTGTGCATGTTAATTTAATTGCTCTTTTTCGTTTTATTTTTTCGTCGCCCATAACTTGGTCTTCTCCAGCGCTCAATGCGAACCAAAATTTAGAAAATAAAAACTTTAAATCCGAAAAACCCCTCCGATTGGGTTCTACATGGCACAAAAAAAAATTAAAAGTTTTACAAAAATAATGCTATAAATAGCAGATCTTTTTCGGATGTTTGTTGTTTCTCGATCTCGTACGTTCAACGCTCGCGTTAGCGGTCCGGTAGTTAGAAGAGCAATTAGCAGTAGTTATTCTGGTCGAGGGTCAGCCGAATAGCAGTGTGAAAGCCGTCGTCTTGGCGGTTGTCGTTGTCGTGTTTATACGGGCAAAAGTTCATTTGGAGCCTCGAACCCCAACAACAATGTCTTCGAATCATCAATTGAGCCAAAACCAGGCCAACAGTAATCAAATGCAGCAACCTCAGCCAAAACAGTCCAACGGTCAAAATCTGCCACCGGCGCTGCAGCTTCACAGAACTCTAATCAACAGAGTCCAACTAAACAACACTCTGTTTCTGCTGCGCGGCAAGCATGGATGTCGCCACTTGACGGAATACTTCACCTTTAAGCAGGAATCTAAACTCAAGTATCAGAATTTTCCTGATTGTGGTGAGTACTCTTTTTGATATAGTCTGCTTTGAGATTTCTTACCTACTGTATTCCCATAACAAAATTCTTTTTCGAGACGTTTGCCTCAAACTATCGGGATGGAAAAAAGGGAATCCGGTAGTTATGTGGGTGTCACGCGTGAGCATAAATGCCAATTACTAACATACATTAGCTATTAATATATGTATTTTAATTTTGTGTATTATAACCATAATTTCAAATTCCCTCTTCCCTGGTATAGAGATTTGTCCGGTGACAAGCTAGACGATTTGCAGTACCAAGGAGACTGGGATACTGGGAATAAGAAGTATTTTGCGAACTTGGTCAACACCGAACAGTGTCTGTTGTTTGGGAATCTAGAAGACTAGTGAATTTATAAGGTTATAAGTTCAGATTGGTACTTCTGAGCATTTCGTTGCTATTTACTTTTTTTTCGACCCTTATTCTTTCAAGTCCTTCGCATGGTATATCCCTATTTGCTTTCCGGTCAGGTTTTCAATTTGATACATTTGTTCGCCTACTTGTTTGGTTATTCGGCATTTTAAGTACTTCGGGCATAATTTGGTGGATAAGTGTCTTAACGCATCACTCAAAACAACATTTTGTCGATAGACTTCTTGCCCGGGCAAGAAGCGAATTTTACGAGTGCGAGTGTTGCAAGTTTTTGCTGATTTTTCATAGGCTTTAGGTTTTCTTTCAGTTGATTACGAATGCATTTCAGCCGCTCGTGTCGGGGTAACAGAAGCAATCCGTCGTCCATGCCTTCAACGTAAGGTCTAAATTTTTGCACCGCATTCACCGCCGCCATGCACTCCTTCTCGGTTACACTATAGTTTCTCTGACATTTGTTGAACTTTGGTGAGAAGAAAGCTATGGGAATTTCTTCTTCGTCATCAGTGTTTTGGAACAAAACTGCGCCTATACCCGCATCGGAAGCATCACACTGGACGTAGAATCTCTTGGAAGAGTTTGGACTTGCTAGCATCGGGGTTGAAGTCAAGGCTTTCTTAAGATTTTCGAATGCCCCAAGCGCTTCTTCAGTAATCTTAAATTTTTCATTGGTCTCTTTCAGCAGGTCTGTCAAGGGTGCAGTAAGGGTCTAAAAATGTTTGATGAACTTACGGTACCAACCGGCTAAGCCAAGTAACCGTCTGATTTCTCGAGGAGTCTTAGGAACAGGAAATTCAATGATGGCTTTGACTTTCTCTGGGTCAGTCCTATGGGTGCCCCCACCATTGATGAACCCTAAATACTTAAGTTCCTTAAAGCAGAACTTTGACATGGCCATGTTGATGGTTAGGTTTGCTTTTCGCAAACATTCGGCTACTTTTCTACCAGGGCTAGGTGTGTCTCAAAGTCGGCCGCCATGATGAGCAAATCGTCCAGATAGACGAAGACTCGGTCCCTGAGTCGTGCAGGGATAACCTTGTCCATTAACTGGCTCAACCTTTGGGATGCGTTACACAACCCAAAAGGCATCACTGTAAACTGGTACAAGGGTCTCCCCGGTACCGCAAAGGCAGTTTTTTCTCTACTCTGTCTCTCGAAAGGTATTTGCCAGAAGGCTTCTTTAAGGTCTATGCTGCTAATGTAGACCGTATCGTTAAGACGGCTCAGAAGACCTTCGATGTGTGGGAGATGATTGGCGTTTTTCTTGGTCAACGAGTTCACTTTGCGGGAGTCCAGACACAAACGAATTTTCCTGGGTTTCTTTAATAGGACTACAGGTGAACACCAAGGACTTTCGCTCTCCTCTATTACACCGAAACTTAACATACGATCTATTTCTTTATATAGAATGGCCTGTACCGCTGGGGAGACAGGGTAGTGACGCTGCTTCACAAGGGCCGCGTCCCCGGTATCTATCACGTGCTCCCTTATTGCTGTTTTACCGAGACCGTCTCGTTCAAAACAGAGATATTTATCCCTTACTACATCCAATCGAGCCTGCTGTTCTGGGGTTAAATCATGCGCATTCAAGAGGTTTGAGGGGTCATTGACCAAGCTAAGGGAACTAACTAAGTTGGGAGCAATTTGAAAAAAACTTTCCAAAAGTCTATCCCAAGGTACAACTCTTGGTCATGATTTGGAACCAAGTTAGAAGTAAATCGATTAGTTAAGTTCTTATATTGTACTGGGACTTGGACTTTGCCCACAATGGCCTGGTTTTTCCCGTCTGCAGTCTTAACTCCAGAACGAAACGGTAAGACAGAAAGTTTTAATTCCTCGACTACTTGTAAGCAGTTTTTTCCCAATTATGCTTGTACTTGCCCCACTGTCCAACAAACCTAACATTTCCTTACTTCCGATTATAATTTTTGCGTAAGGTCGGGGATCTGCAGCCATGTCTAATATGGTTGAAGATATACTGGCCCTTACATTCTTCCTGATCTTATAGCGGTCTCTAGCTTTTTTAACTTTGTTTGATATTAAATTATGAGAAACACCACTAAAAATTCTTTGTCTCGCTAAGTTATACTCCTCTATCCTCTTATGCAACGGCTTCACCTCAACACTTTTAGATGTCGTTTCCATTTCCTTCACATTCAAGTTAGGGTCTCTTTTTAAAAATTGAAGTTGGTTGGCCTTGCTAAAAGAGATACTTCGAACAATCTCCTCAGTTTGACAAGATATTTCTTTATAATAAATTAGAGGGGGTTGTGTGTTTGCGTTGAACGCGACTCCCCCGACGACGTCGCGCTCTGCGTTCGGTTTCCCGGTTGCATTTGGGGCAGTGAGGAGTCTTAACTCCTTCTTGACCACACTTAAAACAAAACTTGTTCATAACCTCGGACTCGCATTCAAAATTGGTGTGCCCTGGAAGTCGAAAATTCCAACAAGTGAGACTTGTGCTGTCACCATACGTACGAGGAGGAAGTTTTGGTAGCGCGCCTTGAAATTGATAGGCCACCAGTTGTTCATCTGAACGAGAGGAAGAAAAATCTTCTTGGTCGACATCTATCTCATTGACCCACTTCGCTAGCGGTCTTGATGATTTTTGTGGATCTCTATCAAGTCTCGGCAACGCAATCTCCACTTCCTTACACGCGTTTCTCAACTGGTCAACCGTAGGTATTACCATGGGAAATACCAATTTGCCTATTCGATCATTAAGATTTCTTTTCAGAATCTTTACCAATTCCCTGTCGGATACCTCTTCTGTCAGTTGAGACCTAAGGCGATTAATAGCTTCGAAGTAGTCGGTACTGTTTTCCCAAAGCCCCTGTCTACGGTCCATAATCTCACGCATAACTTCGAGATCAGTACGGTGATTTTTGTACTCCCGCATTAAAGCATCTTTCACCATTGGCCAGTCAGGGAGTTAGTTATGGTGTTGGAATCGCCACCACCATTCATAAGCGGACCCCGACAAAAGCAAGTGAAAGTCTCGCAAAATTACTGCCCATTGGCAGTCATATTGACATTGGAGGGTTTCCAGCCGGAAAATGAAATCTTCAACCCTAAGACCATCAGGCTTCCCGTCGAACTTAAGACCCCACTTATCAACTTTAATTGGACCTCTCACATTCGTATGGATAATTGGTTGTGGTTGGTGGTACCGATATTGTTGGTTGCCTTGCCCAGAATATCTTGCCCATGGAGGGTAAACTTGGCCAAGATCGTTCGGATTCGCTGAAGTTCGGTCTGCGTCCCGTCTCATTGGATCGGGATATCTTCTATTGTGACGACCTACAGGTACAAAAGCCCTACTATTGGGATCCATCTGGGCTGGTCTGAATCTCGCTGAGCTGTGAGTTGGATGAGGGACTTGTTCAGCTTGATATGAGTTCAGTCTCGGAGCTACGATCGGAGTGGGAGCTTGGAAGGTATTTCCTTGACTTGGATTAGGCCGGGGAGTTGGTGGCTCCACTTGGTGAGTATTGGCCTGAATTGGATCGGGTCCTACTCTAGAAGCTGCTACTCGACTCAAACTCATATCCCTCATAAATCCCGCGAGTTGATCCTGCAGTTTAATTTTTTAATGTATTTGTGAGATCAGTACATACTGATGCCTTATATGAAGACAGAGCGTGCATCACGGTCAAATTTATGTACGCCTTCAAATCTTCTGGGACTACCGTGCGTTCTCTTACCCCACCCGCTGGCAAAGACGAAGCCGCTCTATCAAACCTGCTTTTTAATTGGCGGACATTGCCTAAGCTTGCTGACAGTGTTCTAACCCCAGGAGTTTTAGCTACATTTGGAATGATTGTATGGTTGACGTCCTGAGTACTTGGAAGTGGTATTGAAGATGCCCCCCCACTCAAACTGCTATATGTGGGTGCAGTGATTGAATCAATCGAATCGTCGTGACCTACGCTCTCAAAAGCTAGAATTCCGGAAGGAGCTGGAGGATTTAAATTGGATCTATTTGAAGTGGTTGGGGGCGTTCGCTGGACATTCCCCTTTCTGGTCGCACCCGAATTCGGTATGGGCAACGAATCTGGACCAAAGGTACTTACTTCATCCCTTCTTTGACTTCTGGTTCTAATATTGAGGCTATTAATCTTCAGGCTAATTTCAACACAAATTGAAGGCAAATTTACAACCTCTTACCAGGTTAAAGAAATGAATTCAACGAGGAAAATTAAACGAAGACAATTTCAATAAGCTAAAATATAAGTAAGGTAAATGTAAATAGATATAAGTAGTTAAGTCTATTAAAAAAAAAAAAAATTATATTTATTCGTATGTATTACGTATTTCTTATTTATAGGATTAATAATAATAGCAGTTTGTTAGTATATAGGTATTATGTATGTTTGTATATTTAGGTTTAGAGTTGTATTTTATATATGGATAAGTTAAAGTAATATATTTTCAAAAAGGTAATGAAAAATCAATTAGTTTTTTTTTGTTTGTTTCGGTTGTTTTATAAGCATACGGGGTGCTACTGGTAGTGTTCTAAGTTGGTTACGTTGTTGGCTTTATGGCTTTATCTGTACAGGATAATTTTTGATTTTTATTATGGACTGCGGATGAACTTAGTTAAATCCCTTGGCGTAGGAAAAGTTCAAAGGGAATTATAAGAAAATTAAGACACAACACAAAATTTTGTATTCTTTCTTAAGCCTAGCAGTTCTAGTCGGCCTACTCGACTATGCTAGAAGTCTAGGATCGGAAAGAAGAAACTCCATAAAGTTTTAAATCTTTTTGTTGAGAACGGTGCATCGATGCTCAACCCCTGGTCATGCACAGCCACCGGTCCCAATTAGGATTTATTTAAAAGAGAGAGAAAAAAAAACTATGAAAAGGAAAAAAAAAAGATAGGAAAGTAAAATTTACAAAAAAAAGATAGTATAGAAAATAGAAGGTTTATCAAGTTCAACTACCATCGCTGCACCCTTCGGAACACTTCGTAGCAATTCAACATAGTACGTTAGTAACCTTCTAGAAGAAGACTTACGATTTTTCCGAAGAGTACCGCAAGGGAAGTTGTAACTGATCACATTTAAGGACGAAAACGAACACTATGAACGTTACGTTGCATTACGTTACGTTAGGCGCCCTTTGTTGCGATGCAAGAGGAGGGGAATAGGATTGAAGGTAATTTGGATGGTGGTTTGTAGTTAGGAACTATGATGAACGCCAGGTTAGGATCGGGACTCACAAGGGTGCAGTGTTCAGCACTGGAGATGCAGCATGTTTGCGACGCTCGGTCTTAGCTCGCCGGAATGGGGGGGATCTTATCTCCAGTCCTGAACCTCATCCGCAAACAAAACACATATCAGGCCTGAAAAGGATATCAGATACCATCTGGTATAAAACGACCTCGGACGGACTATTTCTCCTACGCCAGGGCACTGCTGGTGTTGTCGCAGCGAGGCCTTATTACCCACCCTCCAGGAAATTCGCGGCCTTAGTTTGAATTTCCCCAATTGAAGTTACCTGTACCAATCGATTAAGCCATCTTCACCAACCAGACACTTACCTTTCACACCCCTGAAATATATTTAGAATTCCATATTCATCGATTTAATCAAGCGGCGGACAAAAAAAAAACGGGATTCAATCATGTACTATGTAGAGAACAATTTATTGATAACCAAGTCTTAAAATATTTTTTTTTGAAGCAGCACCAAATTGAATCATGGAAAAAGAATTTTAACTCACCAAAAAAGAAACAGAATCATTTATGAACTTAAAATCTAAGGTGACGAATTTACGTTTCCATCCAATAAATTTTACCAGATAGGGTACCCTACTCTATCCTCTCTAACCGAATCCTGAATCCTTACCTAGATAGAGCTCTATATAGGCAACTCTCTAAGGAAGCCACAAATATAATTATTAACTAATGAAACGGAAAACAAAACGGAAACTTAAATTATCACTTACAAACTAAAGAATAAATCATAATATAGATATTTATATATACAAAAACATTTAAGGATGCACTTAAGTAAATTCTCAGGTAAGTTAATTTATGGTAACGGTTTCTTGGTTGCTATTTTTGTATGTCTATAATTATTTGCGGATAAAAAAACATATATTTTACAAATATAGCTCAGGGCTTTATCCTTGCAAATTGGATAACTTATCTGGTGCGAACAATTCAAAATATCTCTTTTTGATTTTTTTTTTTTTTTATAAAAAAAAACAAAAGAAGAGTACCTTGCATATCCCGTTCAAAGGCTACTAAGGCCACCAGGCTCACGGGTTACACATTTTCGACGAATTCACTAATGTGGCTTCTTTCTGTTGGTTTTCTTCCTGTTTTTTCTTTGCAGGAACTTAGTTTCACCACGCTGGTCACACCTTTTTTTTCCTTCACTTAATCTTTCTCGGGATGGCACACAAAAAAACTAATGGCGGTCACAACTCCTTTCATCAGTTGATGAAATCAGCTTTGAAAGTTTGAAATTGAATCGTGACCGCCACGATTTCACAAGAATATAGAAACACCTACATACATACAATCATAATTAAAAAAAATTGCCTTAACTCACCCTCTTGATTTTCCCGAAAGCTTCAGCTTTTCCTTTTTTTTCTTAATTTGTCTTCGTGTCCCCTTTTTTTTGCAGTATAAATTTGCTTCGGCACAGAAATTCCTTGCACTTGAACTAGCTAGATGCTAAGTACATTAACCATATTTTCTTTTCATGGTTTTAAGAATACTCACAGCCAACAAAATTATTCGAATATTTAATTTTAAATTTAACCGCCACTTGACGAATCACTATTGTGAGGCACTCGGTTGGAAATTCAAAGACGAACTGTCCTACTGAACTATGACTAGTCTATTTCCTGCCTGACTTTTCCAATTTTTTCTTTTATGCTGTCCTAGACATATGATTTTACCACTTTCTCAGGCCATCTAACCGGATTTTGAAGACTTTTTCGACTTTCGTCCTCTTCTTAAAATTCGTAATTACGAACAGTCGCTTTGATCTGTTCTACCCTTGCTTGTGATTACTAAGCTATAAAACCCTAGATGGCTCTGGCATCGAAAAATACTGGTATCAAGATTGACACTTCACTGAATTCATGATGGCGACTGTTTCTGTCATAATTTTGTTTATATTTTTTCTCTAACAGGCAACAGGCCAAAAAATATAAAACCACAATTCAAGTGTGCATGTTAATTTAATTGCTCTTTTTCGTTTTATTTTTTCGTCGCCCATAACTTGGTCTTCGCCAGCGCTCAAGGCGAACCAAAATTTAGAAAATAAAAACTTAAAATCCGAAAAAACCCTCCGATTGGGTTCTACACGGCACAAAAAAAATTAAAAGTTCTACAAAAATAATGCTATAAATAGCAGAACTTTTTCGGATGTTTGTTGTTTCTCGGTCTCGTACGTTCAACGTTCGCGTTAGCGGTCCAGTAGTTAGAAGAGCAATTAGCAGTAGTTATTCTGGTCGAGGGTCAGCCGAATAGCAGTGTGGAAGCCGTCGTCTTGGCAGTTGTCGTTGTCGTGTTTATACGGGCAAAAGTTCATTTGGAGCTCGAACCCCAACAACAATGTCTTCGAATCATCAATTGAGCCAAAACCAGGCCAACAGTAATCAAATGCAGCAACCTCAGCCAAAACAGTCCAACGGTCAAAATCTGCCACCGGCGCTGCAGCTTCACAGAACTCTAATCAACAAAGTCCAACCAAACAACACTCAGTTTCTGCTGCGCGGCAAGCATTAATGTCGCCACTTGACGGAATACTTCACCTTTAAGCAGGAATCCAAACTCAAGTATCAGAATTTTCCTGATTGTGGTGAGTACTCTTTTTGATATATCTGCTTTGAGGTTTCTTATCTACCGTATTCTTATAACAATAAAGTAGGCCTTACATGAATCTTCATCTTCATCTGCAAAAAAGAGGACACACAATACATAAATCATGCTTGTGCGATAGAGAGGAGAGACCAAAATGCAGATCATCTTCATGTATGAAGATTATAGTGCGGTATTACACTTAGACGTTTTTGCAAAGACGCAAATAAGTACGAAAGAGAGAGTAAGTGAAATAGAATTATTTTAAATCGTCTTATCTCTGCGAGGTGTACAGTACATATATCCAAGTTAATATATTGCGCAGGTTGTCAAAATCTGATCTGTCACTTTGTATTAAAAATGGCGGTTCTCAGAGACCTACATCAAAAAAATTAATGAACAAAACTATACACCTCATATTTGTTTTATATTTTTCTTATTTTCTTGTTTATTAAAAAGCTTTTTTATAAATTAATTACCACAAATACTTTAAAATATAGCCACGAGATCTATTTTTCAGAACAAATAAGCAAGCTAATGGTCTCTGGCGGCCGCCATTTTACTTTGATTTTGATAGATGCGCAGAAAATTGCAAAAATAAAACCTCTAATGATATTACCTCGGGTATGTGTACTGTGGGCGAGGTGTGGATAGGATTTGCATCGCGTTATTTTGAAATTCCTTTTGCTCGTCTTCTTTATTCCTCGACATCGGCTGATTTGGTAGTTTTTCTTGATTTGCATTGCGGATACCAAAAATCCAATTTTTTTGTGACCGAACAAACCCAACCTTAAATTATAAGAAGCAATACATAATTTAAGCGCGGAACAGATTGAACCAGTGAAAGAACGAGCAAACAGCACGCTGACCAGCAAAAGAAATTGAAACACATTGCCACCAGTACAAGCATCGTGTTCTTACTTTTGTTTGACACTGTGTCATAAAAAAAGTTTACGAAGTTTTCTTTTGCAGTATGGTGTCCCTGAATTTCACTTGCGCAAAGTTGGTAGCAATGGAACAGCAACAGAAAATTTAGGACTTTGGTCTAACGACGCTATTGACGTTGCTGTTGCTGGTCTAATCTAACTTGAGCAATTGAAATACATTGGTTCTAAAATAATGGCGGCCGCTGTTGCTGGTGCTGTTGCTGTTGCTGGTTCAATCTGTTTCGCGCATAACTGTTTATCACATTATTCTTCAAAAGAAAAAATTATCCAACAAATGTTGAGACACCTTTAGATTTGCCCTCTGTTTCCATCTGTTTTTAATCATGCTTGTTACAACAACAACACAAAGGACACAAAATGTGAACGCAGCCATTGCTTTTATGGGCAGAAAAAAACAATGAAAGAGTAGTAAAAAAACCACGATGCAAAAATATGAAAAACATCTAAATGTAATAATGCTTCATGGACGGGACAAGGGTTCCAAAGAAAATAAACGAAACACGCTGTAGTCCGCCTCTAAGGGTAATACCGCACATAGGAATTATGGGTATGAAGATTGCAGATTAAAGCATCTTTATTTTATCTTTATTATAGCATTTCATCTTCAACATTAGCCGTGTTTTATTGGTAAGTGCACACCCAGCGCAAAATTTTATACGGCAAACAACAACAAACAATAACTTTCGATAATTAGGTTAGTGACATTAGTGAATATAATAAGTTGAGATAAATCTTGGAAAGAAATGTCAACCAACTGGAATGTAGAAAAAATATGTACTTGAAGGTTGGTAAGATTTTTTTATTTAAGGATATGTTCGTTGAGTATCATGATACAAGATTACAATACAGCGCCTTCCTGTATTTGACGTCATCAGTGACCCAAATTGACTAAATTAAATAAATTTTTTGGAAAGGATCCAAAGTGTTAGTTGACTTACAATGTATATTGAATCAATCAAATAAAACATTAGACAAAACCTGCATCAATTGAAACTTAAATTACTGCAGTTTTTTTCTAAAACCGAATTTAATTCTGTCATCAACGGTCACTGGTGACGTCATGGTTGGATATTCTATCCGGATGTCTCTGTCCAAGAACTGAGTTGTTTAATTTTGTAAAAAGGACACAATAATTCAGGGAGTTCCTCCACTTCGAACAATTTGTGAGAATTTCAGAAAACACCACCAACGACGGAGAATACTTGATACAAGATACATTTCTCATCAGGCACGTCGTCGTAGTCTTCCGATGGTGGTATTTTGTGAAATTCTCACAAATTGTTTGAATTGAAGGAACTCCGTGAATTATTGTGTCCTTTTTACAAATTAAACTGCTTATTCGTTTTAGTAATGATATTAAGAACATAGTAGTTCTCATTTTCATTATCACTAAACAATATTCACTAAACAATTTGCTGAATGTTCATATTGATATATGTATTTTAATAAAATTTTCTATCGAAAACAATTTGTACCTATAACTTGATTTCTGTTATGGGTTTGTTGACGTTTTAGAAACCCTCCTCCACCATATCGAGCGGGATGTGTTCGAAATGTATTCCTTAAGGCTTGAGGTAATTTTCTTAGACCTTCTTGTGTACATAATTCCTTTTTTGAAGAAAAAATCGAAAAAAGGAATCATGTACACAAGGTCTATTCGTACGAAAAAATATAATGTGTACAATTTTCTAATACAACCCAATATAATGCATTGTTTTTCTTTTTAAGTTTGTAGGATTAATAATTTGTTGAGATTATTTTACGCTGTGTTGCGATTATTTTACAACTACGCACGGCGTTAGAGAACGTCAGACAGAGGGCTATCCGTAGTGCGTTAATATTTGAATCTTGAAAATATTAAATGACACAAAATAAGTCAAAAAAAAGAGTAATTTACAAATTTCTACAACAAATTAAGAATAACTTAATTCAACAGGCACAAAATATTAAAAAAAAATCTTTCTTTAGAACGCCGTCAAAATAATCTGAGCACTGCGTAAAATAATCTCTACGTTGCGTTAAAAACGCGTTCTGTTTAACGAAGAATTAACGCGACGCAAAATTCATTCTTAGAACAATCAATACACTATCATCAGTATATGTATCAGGTAAAATGGTTCAAACTCTTGAATATTGCTTAGGCAGGGAAAAAAATAATAAAGTATAACAACTTGCATTCGAGTAACTTGCTAGTGTCTCCTCATAATGCAAGAAAACAAGATAGCGACTTTCGTATTTTTACGTCATCAGTGACCCCTGTTGAAAAAAAATAATTTCCGTTTCAGAAAAAAAAACGGAAAAGTAAGTTTTAATTGATGCAGGTTTGGTACAATGTCTTATTTGATTGATTTAATATACATTTTATGTCCACTAACACTTCATATTCTTTCAAAAATTGGTAATTTAATTTAGTCAGTTTGGGTCACTGATGACGTCAAATTTCATGATGGCGCTTTTCATCATGAAGTATCTTCCAACACGCCCAATTTCGTGGTGAAAAAGAAAAGGAAACTGAAAAGAAGAGGTCAATTATTTGACTACTACACTCTCAATCAGCGTCAATTATTAGACAGTTCAGCACTAGTACACTCTCAGATGGCGTCAATTATTTGACAGTTCAGCACTACTACACTCTCAATTGGCGTCAATTTTGTGACAGTTCTCCACCAATACTTATTTGACCAGCTTGTAAGCATTATCAAAACAAGGCAGTAGATTTCCCTCTTTATAGTATAGTTACTCTATGAATTAAAGTGAATTATGGAGTGAATATAGCGTTTTATTGGGACTTCCAATACTGTGCTAGCTATAGATTACCAATAAAACATGGCTATTATAGTATTTCATATGTTTCATTGTTTTATTTGTGAGGGTGACTTTGTTTGTTTGTATTTTTTAACCAATGTTGAACAATCTATTAAAAAAAATACTTGAAGAACACAAATTATCATTTTCGTTTAATAAGTTTTTATTGTGATCCGTATATTAAATTTACTTATTTGTTTTAAATTTAATTCGAAATATTTTTTGATTAATATGCACTTTAAAATACTTGTGCTTATAAAATATTTCTTTGTGTACTGTCAGAATCGTATAATTAGGGGCTTTGAATATAATACAAAAAACTTAAAATATATGTGTGGCCGTAGCATGTATTTTTTGAGTATACGTAACATAGGCATAGCCCAAATTTGTTGGATCAGAATGTAGACTTACATTTTCTATCGATTTTGTTATTCGATTGTTGAAGAGTTGAAATCAATCATCAGCTCAGAGTAAAATCAGCAAACGTCATTTTTGCATATCTATTTTTGAATTTTTTTTACAAATAAACTGAACAATAAAATACCCAGTTTTATTGTTCGTAATATTTGAGTTAATCCAAATATTAGATGATTCTAAACTAAACTTAAAATTATTGGGAAAAAGATGCACTTGACTGGTATAACTCTTATAGCCGCAATTAAAGTTGAATTCTCAACAAAAATCGCGCGTTTATTTTGTACATTTATTCACTGATCCTATAAAATCAGTTTAAAATAATTTACCTAGGTACCTACTTTAAATCGCTCAAAACAAAACAAAACCACTTGTTTCTCTGCTTTTATTTTTGTATTCACATAACCTGTTTTTCATTTGTTAAAAAAATTATTGAGTAGGTATATAAAAATAATCGAGCAGATATGGAAAATCCACAAATCCAGTCTTATGCACATAACATACGAACAATAGATACATACCTGCGATGCCACACACTTGACTTCACATTTTTTTGAAATTCCTCTCTAATGTTTTTTTTCTTAGCTACAAAGCGACTCATCACACACAAAAAACGAATAAGCTGACAAAGGCAAAGAGCTTTCTGTGCTATACTTTACGTTACGAAAGATAAACAGGCAAAAAGCTTTCTTGCCTGTTGATCTCTGCCTGTTGAAAAGAATTTTCGATACCTTTTTTTAATATGGCAGTGAGAGATCTGTATATTGTATTGTCTGTGGTACAAGTTATACATTCGTGCAGAAAAAATTGAGATAACAATCAAATATCATAATGATGATACAGAAACATATTTGAGTCACTGGCAAAATTCTGTCCATCTGCTAAATAGTTGGGCCAATCGTCTTCATATTTGGAATATACAAGTTATTTTGACATTCGACGGAGGATTTTTTAATTTCTTTTTTAGTTGAAATGTTAACGGTACCTGCCATATAACCTTTCAGTAAAAACTTATTTTTCTCAAAAACAGCTACAAGATTTTTTATGCAAAAAATCAGTGTGCATTAAATTTTGGTGAAAAAAGAGTTGATTGTCTGTGAAATCGGTTTACGGACGATAACTTTGCGTGATAACGTCATAAGAAAATATTGATGGCAGCAACACCAACATACAGCCGATTCATACCCACAAACACTCTCGTTAAATCCACACACACACACCCCAATATTTAGATCTACTTTCTACTTTAACAAAACCCCGCCTATTTTGTATTTCTTTTTTCTTTTCTTGTTCTTTTTCATGATCGCCAGTTGCTTGCGATCGATTTTGGTTGAAAGAACCACAGTACCACGGTTAGCATCAGTCATGACTCATGAGTCTTATCAGCAGGAGTCTTAGCAGCATGAGTTTTATCAGTATGAGTCTTATCAGCATGAGTCATGTTATTTCGTACGTGTAGCCTGTCATTTATTTATAAAATGTTATCACGTCAAAAACAATCAGCTGACACGAAAAATGAATTTGCATCAGGAAAACAGATAAATAAATTTTTAGTAAAAAATATTTGTGCAAATTGGTTTGGTCTTGTCGAAAACAATTCTTCGTATCATTTGCTATCGATTGCTGCATCATTTATGTTACTATAATCAAAGGAAAACATATAAAAACTCGGTTTAAAGTTTTTCAATGATGCATTTCAATGGTAGCCTAAACTGGGTCCTACTGAAGCATTTTTAAAACAAGCATCATTAAAACAAAATTTGAGGTTATGAGAAATAATTCAAGTTAAGGCACTGAAGAATGGAAAAATACTTTTTATGTTTGGATTCTGTCTAGAAAGGCAGGGTCAGTAATTCTCTACCGTGCACGAATAAATTATAATAATAATATTTTTAACTAAGTGTCTGTAAGGCACATTGTCTTGTTAGAATGTAACATGACGTTGCACGACACTAGTTAGAAGAATTAGAAAGATAGGAAAGAATTAGGTGACTATTTTCTCACTTAAAACTCACGGGCGGCTCTAGCTTGCACTTGGAGTTAGAAAAATTTCTTCTCAACCTGAGTATTGAACTGACGACCTCCGGATCAGAAGCAAACATCTTATCCACTGCACCAATGCCGCCCGCTTATTTTGTTAAAAACACGATTGTATTACTTCGGCAAAGCAGCTTATAACTTATTCCTTTTGAATTAAAACTTGCACAAGCTCATATAATTATTAATCACTTCATTCAAATTAAAAAAAGTGAATATTTACTAATTCTATCCAATGATAATATTCTCTATAGATGTATAAACTGCATAAACATTTCTCCATTTCTACGCATTGCTAAATTAAACCATATTCAATGTTTTCTTAATGATAATTTAAGTGCGTTGAACTCAAATGTGTCTCTGTGCAGTGAAAACTACGAAAACCTGTCATAACAAAATGCAAATAATTCTCTCAATTTGAGTAGAGATACCAGACAAAGTAGTCGCTTCCAAAGACCTTTGAAAACAAATGAATCCAATCGCCCTACTAAATTTACTTCACGTTCAGAGTCACCGGCGTTGTCGCGTGTCCCGTTGGAAAACAACAACAATCCCTCGACATCAAAGTTAACCCAAAGTAAAGGTAGACCAGCAACTCCGTCGTCATCGTCTATAGATAAAAAAAAATCTGGCTAACTCTTCATCGAATAAACACAAGAGCTCTAATGGTACTGTAGAGGTTGTTGTATCTGCTGATAAAGCTGATGAGGAAGCTTCGTCACATATCGATGTTAACAATGTTGCTGCTCATGTGGATGTGGTTGTTGGTGATACTGAAAATACTAAAGGTGCTGAAGGTGTCGTGCCGCCTGACTGTGTAGTCGGTAAAAAAATGGTGGTCGAAGGTGTTGGTGAAAATCTTGCTAATGTCGGTGCCTTTAATATTATTGGAGACATTATTGACGATAATGAAAACACAACTGCGGTAGTTGAGATTGGTTGTGATGATGATGGGGGTGCTGATGCTGATGTTGCTGTTGTTGTTGCTATGGGTTCTGTGGATGCTGATGATCGTACAATTGATGGTGGTATTACTAAGGGTACCGCAGATGTCGTAGCCTCTGTTTGTGCTGATAAAAATGCTGCTGTTAAAGTTACCAAAAATTTTGTAGCTAATAGTAATGTTACAAATCATCCTGGCATTTCTGTTCCAGTAGGGATTAATTCTTCTGCTTTACCTGGTTTTTCATCGGAAAGGAATCAACATAATAATAAAAGCAAACTAATCATCGTATTGTTTCTGGGACAAGCATGCAAAAGGCGGATTTTGTAATTTATAATAATATAAAATGGTTTCATTTATCTAGATTCACTTCGGACCAGGTATTTTTGTATATATTATTATTAGTTATATTCCCCCAAAGAGTAACATTGATATTTATGAAAAACACCTAGCTAATATTGATTTTATATACAATTTCAAAAATAGTCCACAAAATGTTTTTGTAATTGGGGATTTTAATTTGACTGATATTAACTGGTTCCACTCTTTTACTGAAAATATGCTTATTCCCTGTAACTTAAAAAGAGATATTGAAATAACTTTTATTGATCACTTATTTGCTCTCAATTTACACCAAACCAATAATATTGTTAATGATTTAAACAAAATTCTTGATCTTGTATTTATACCATATGATGACTCTAAAGCTTCAATCAATGAAATCGTTCCATATACATTGTTAAACAATTCTGTTCATCATAAAGAATTATATATTGAAATTGATTTATATAGTTATTTAAAAAATGATTGTAATAATTTAAAGTCTTATAACTTTTTAAAGACCAATTTCATTGAACTTGATAATTATCTTGGAAACGTAGACTGGAAAACTGAATTCTTAAATTTAAATTTGAAGTATATGTATAATAATTTTGCAAATATTCTACGAAATGCTTTTGAATTTTTGTCCCAACTAGGTTGAAAAGGAATGTCTCGAAACCTCCTTGGTATAAAAGGAGATTAGCTCATTTGAAAAATCTTAAAAACAAATCTTTTGCCAAATTTAAAAAATCTAACGATTTGAATGATAAATTACAATTTTGTAAACTTCGTAAAGAATTCATTGTTCTCAGTAAATTCTCGCACAGGAACTATGTCATGAACGTTGAGGTTAACTTAAAAAATGACCCAAAACAATTCTGGTCCTTTATAAATTCAAAACGAAAATCACTTGGGATTCCTAACTGTATGAATTTCAAAGGTGAAGAATCAACAGAGGTTAGTAAGACTGTTGAGGAACGAATGCGTATATACTTTTTTTTGTTTATTTATTAATTTTGTTAATTTGTTCTTATAATTTTTCAATTTAAATTTAATTTATAAAAGTGTTCATGCATTTTGTAATTTTGTTAACTTTAATTTTTTGTTAAAATGCCAAACAATGTTATACAATACCCTATGTTTTCTTATCTTGCTTCTTAATCTGTGTAAGTTAATTTTGTCATATTCATACATTTACTTGATGGACCATTGCTGAAATAGAAAAACAATTAACCGCAATGGTCAATGCATAGACTTGGTGACGTGTGCAAACATAAAAAACCAGAATACTGGTTTTTATGCAAGTGCAGCATATGGGTTGATAATTATGTCAAGAATTTATTCAAGGACTTTTGTAGCAACCACCATATCAGCCGGTCGACTTTGCCATTTTTGTTAAAAATTAAAGTTTTTGATTTGATAAGTTTGATTTGTTGGTTTAATTAATTAAAGATTTGTTATAACGTTGGTAAAAGCATTTTGCGTTTTTCTTTAATTAATTCATCATTCTTAATCAAAGTTGGTCCTTCGAGCCGGATATTTTTTATCAGTTTTTTTGGTTTTTTTTTTTTTTTTTGGTTGGTGGTTGCTAGACTTTGGATTCCTACACAGATAAGTATAAAGCAGAAATCTGAATTTTGCCTGGTGCTCCTCTGTGCTTTTTATGGATGCTTTTTTTGTGGGGCTCGATTTGCTGGTGCTGTTGTTGGTCTATCTGTTGCTGTTGTGGATTATTGGAATCTTTGGTGGACATTTTGTGAATTGTGCGGTACATAGACTTTATTAAAAAACACGTGATCTCGGTTATCGGTTTTTTTTTCTCTCAAACGTTACTGCTTTAATAATGGAAGTTTTAAAGCAAGCCCGTGGGCATTATAAGGGTGCTATAACAAGAGTTTTTACATATGCGCAGAACATTCCCGAAAATGTGAACATTTTTGAATTAAATGTGCGGTTAGATAGATTAGAAAAAGCGTTTAAAGACATTTGCGATTCTCAATCGGCTCTTTTTGAGTTTCATGCTGTAGAGGGATACGTTGACCCTGAACCCGAGTTTGAGATTCTTGAATCAAGGTACATAGCATCAAAGAGTGCTCTTTTGAAACGCATTAAAGACATTTCTCCGGTTGACGGCGAAGATAAAAACGTTTCTTTGAGCGAATTAGTTGCTTCTCAAAATGAATTGCTAGTAAGGCTAGGGCAGGTACCTTCTTCCAATGATGGAGATAAAAACCCAACCAATATAAAGCTGCAACCTATGCACATTCCACCATTTTCTGGTGAATATCGAGAATGACCAGGTTTTCGCGATGTATTTTTGCAAATCGTGGATTGCAACACAAAACTTTCTGGTGCTCAAAAGTCCAGATATTTGAAATCGGTTTTGCGCGAAGATGCATTTAATCTTGTGAATAATATTAGTGTTTCGGACTCGAATTATGAGCTCGCTTGGGAGAAATTAGAAAACCGATATGATAAGCCTCTTTATATCATAAACGCGCTTATTGAACAATTCATAAAATTGCCCAACGTCGGTTCAGGAGAGGGCTCTCAATTGCGTAAGCTTGTTGATAAGGCAGATGAGGTGATTCGGGGGCTGGAAGCGGTTAAGTCGGAAGGTAGGGATCCGTGGCTTGTTTATTTACTGATAAATAAAACCATCGAAGATCTTATTGATTTCCTTGAAGAACGTTCTAATGCTCTAGAAGCTAGTGATCCAAAAACTAACCGCGTTAAGAACTGTCGTGCGTCAAATCCTACGAACATTAAAAGTTTAGCCGTAGTAAATACTTCTTGCCCGGAGTGTAAAGGCGAACAATATCTTCCTCAATGCCCAGAATTCGTTTTAATGTCGGTTGATTCGCGCCGTAGTTTCGCTAGAGATCAACGATTGTGTTATAACTGTCTCGGTACTAAGCACTCATCAAATCGATGTCGGGTTAAAGCACGTTGTACATTATGTAAATCTCGCCATCATAGTTTGGTACACCCAGATAACGTTGGTATATCGACGAGTTCATCTACTTCTGCAAATGTCGTTGATCCTAGCCAAAGCTCAGCTGCCGTCGTGAGTAACCACATGAAGAATGATTTTCGTTCGTCCGTTATACTACCAACAGCTGTTGTAAAAGTGTTTGACGCTTCTGGAAAGACTCATCTCGTGCGCGTTTTATTGGATAGCGGTTCGCAGGTTTCGTTCGTGACCGACAGTTTGGTGAAAAGACTTGGCCTACGTCGTTCCCATGCTCGCTTGCCCATATCTGGAATTTCGTCGGTTGATGCTGGTGTGACTCAAGGTGTTGTTGAGTTAAAGTTAAAATCCCGAATTACTACGCATATTATGCAAGTTGAGGCATATATTCTAAATCAGATAACTTCTCAAACTCCATCGCTTTTGTTCGAAGCTAACAGTTTTACTTTCCTGGATGATCTTAGGGGCTGATAAGGCTTGGAGTATTCTGCTAAGCGATCATCGCTCAGATCCGGAAGGAAAGGTTGTTGCACACGAGACATTGTTTGGATGGGTTGTTACTGGTTGTTTGCCAGTTTCGTTACACGTAGGTGTTGACGTTGATGTGAGTCTGAAATCTTTCTTTGAAATTGAGGAAGTTCTACATAATTCTTCGTTTGCATTTGGTGAAGATGAAGTAGATAAAATTTTTTCAAAAACTCTTACTCGTGCATCGGATAAAAGGTACATGGTTGAAGTTCCTTTTCGACAGGAAAATGTCAAGTTTTCGAATACCATCTCAGGAGCTTTGTCTAGACTGTTCGCCATGGAACGTCGGTTTTCGCGTGATAACAACCTCAAATTGGAATATTGCAAGTTCATGCAAACTTACTTGGATCTTGGGCATATGGAACGTATTCCGGAGCATGAAATAGAACCTACGTCGGGAAGTGTGTTTTATTTGCCTCATAACGCCGTTATCACTAACAAAATTCTGTTGTTTTTGATGGTTTGCATAAGGACACCAAAAATTGTTGCCTTAATGAAATGCTTCATGTAGGAACTCCTCTTCAACGTAACTTGATAAACGTTTGTATTCGGTTTCGTGTTCATCGTTTCGTGTTTTGCGCCGACATTATCAAAATGTTTCGACAAATTTGGGTGCATCCAAAGCACCGGGATTACCAGAGGATTGTTTGGAGAGAATCCTCTGAGAGCCCAATTTTCGTTTGTCTACTGTGACATATGGTTCTTCTCCAGCTCCATATTTGTCCATGAAAGTTCTTCGTCAAATAGCGTTGGATTACAAACACCAGTTCCCTCTAGCGTCACATGCTGTTTTGCATGATATGTATGTTGATGACCTTATGACTGGGGCTGATTCGTTGTCGGACACTTTAGAGCTGAAGAAGCAGATCGTCGAGATGCTGTCATGTGGAGGTCTAGAGCTCAGCAAGTGGAGGTCTAATTGTTGGGAGATACTGCGCGAAATTAATTGTAAGGAAGCTGTTTCACTGGATTTGGATAGTTCTCTGGAGTGCACCAAGGTTCTTGGTTTGGTTTGGAACCCCTATCGCGACACTTTCACCTATAAAATCCGTTTGCCCGATCAATTTTTGCCTACAAAACAAAAGTTACTTTCAGAGGTCGCCAAGATTTTCGATCCTTTGGGTTTTCTCGCTCCTTCCACTATTTTTTTGAAAATATTGTTTCAGGAGCTGTGGATAGCAAGGACGAAAATAGATTGGGATGATCCCTTGCCTTCGGAAATCGCAGAAAAATGGAAGCTGTATCGGGAGCATTTGACCTATTTTGAAAACTTTAGGATTTCTCGAAGGTTTACCGAAAATGCTAAAAGCTTTGAGTTAATAGGATTCTCTGATGCTTCAGAAAAAGCTTATTCCGCTGTGGTGTACTGTCGTAGTTGTTCAGGAGATGGGGTAGAAATTAATTTGGTAAAACAGTTGTCGATTCCTCGCCTGGAACTTTGTGGAGCTCTACTTTTTTGTCGCTTAATAGAGCTCATTCGATCGTCGTTGGATGTGGCACCAGTTAGAGTATCTGCGTTTTGTGACTCCCAAATTGTCTTGTCCTGGCTGTCATCTCCACCGCCGAAATGGAATACCTTTGTGGCAAACCGAACTGCCGAAATTTTGTCATCTTTACCTCGTTCGTCTTGGAACCATGTCTGTTCAGCAGATAATCCTGCTGATTGTGCTTCGCGGGGTCTTTCACCGAAGGACCTAATGGTTCACAAAATGTGGTGGAGAGGTCCAGAATGGTTGTCCCAAGATTTCGATAAGTGGCCAAATCATACTGAGACTGAGATAGACGAGATTCCCGAAGAAAGAAAAGCAGTTACGGTTCACGTTTCGGTTGCGGTAGAACATTTTATTGAAAAGCTGTCACTTAAAATTTCAAGTTGGAGGAAGATTGTGAGAATAGTGGTTATGTTCGTCGCTTCATATATTTTAGTCGTTTACCCAAAGCTGATAGAAGAGTTGGATATCTTTCGCTTTCTGAGCTTCCCCTTGGTAAAATTTCCTGTCTCAAGTGGGCTCAAAATGAGTTTTTTGGTGAAATAGCAACTCTTAAAGCTGATCGTTGTGTTGAAAAGACGTCCAAATTGTGTTCGCTTTCGCCTTTCGTTGATGTCGTCGGTTTGTTGCGTGTCGGTGGTAGAATTTCAACCCTATTATTCTGCTCAAAAATCATCATATAACTCAGCTGATTCTTTTTGATGCTCACAGGAATTTTTTGCATATTGGGGTTTCTGGACTTTTCAGTTTGATTCGTCAGGAATATTGGATTCTCGGGTGCAGAAATCTTATTCGGAAACTGGGTCACGACTGTGTTACTTGCTTTCGTCATCGAAAAATTACTTCTACTCAGCTTATGGGAAAATTGCCATCATCTCGGGTGAATCCATACATTGCTTTCGCTCATACAGGATGTGACTATGCTGGTCCAATTACACTTCGTTCGCCAAGAGGAAGGAAACCAACGCTAACAAAGGGGTACATTTCGTTGTTCGTCTGCATGACCACTAAGGCGCTGCACCTCGAATTAGTCTCGGACCTGACCACGGATGCATTTTTGGCTGCACTGAAAAGATTCATCGCCAGGCGTGGCAAATGCAGCGTTATGTACTCCGATAATGGTACAAACTTCCAAGGAGCAGCTCGTGTTTTATCGGACATGTATAAATTGGTGCAATCTCAAACTCACAACAAGAAGGTTGCGGAAATGTTGGCTGGAGAAAACATCGATTGGCAGTTTATCCCTCCGCACAGCCCTCACTTTGGTGGGCTTTGGGAAGCGGGGGTTAAATTAGTTAAACAACATCTTCGGCGCGTCGTTGGTGATAGTGTTCTTACCTTTGAAGAAATGTCTACTTTGTTAGCCCAAATCGAAGCCATTCTTAATTCAAGACCCCTTTGTCCTTCTTCTGATTTAGAACTTGACCCACTAACGCCTTCCCATTTTCTTATAGGTAGACCTTACACGGCCATTCCTGAGCCAAGCTATTTGCAAACACCTATACATTGATTGGGTGGATGGGAGCTCCTACAAAACATGATGCAAGGTTTCTGGCGAAGGTGGCAAAATGATTACCTAACATCGTTGTAGCAGCGTCCGAAATGGAGAGAAGCAAAAAGAAATTTTGAAGTTGGTGATATGGTCATTCTGAAGGAACCAAACTTGCCACCGGCACAATGGTCACTCGGGAGAATAGCAGCAGTCCATCCAGGAGAAGGTGGACATGTACGTGTAGTTACATTACGTACAAAACGAGGCAATTTCATGCGCCCTATCACTAAACTTGCACTTTTGCCATGTCCTGAAATTCCTTCAGCGGGGGCGGCATGTTGAGGAACGAATGCGTATATACTATTTTTTGTTTATTTATTAATTTTGTTAATTTGTTTTTATAATTTTTCAATTTAAATTTAATTTATAAAAGTGTTCATGCATTTTGTAATTTTGTTAACTTTAAATTTTTTTTAAAATGCCAAACAATGTTATACAATACCCTATGTTTTCTTATCTTGCTTCTTAATCTGTGTAAGTTAATTTTGTCATATTCATACATTTACTTGATGGACCGTTGCTGAAATAGAAAAATAATTAACCGCAATGGTCAATGCATAGACTTGGTGACGTGTGCAAATATAAAAAACCATAATACTGGTTTTTATGCAAGTGCAGCATATGGGTTAGTAATTATGTCAAGAATTTATTCAAGGACTTTTGTAGCAACCACCATATCAGCCGGTCGACTTTGCCATTTTTGTTAAAAATTAAAGTTTTTGATTTGTTGGTTTAATTAATTAAAGATTTGTTATAACGTTGGTAAAAGCATTTTGCGTTTTTCTTTAATTAATTCATCATTCTTAATCAAAGACCCTTGAGCTTTTTGCTCAATTTTTTGAATCGGTTTACTCCAACTATGAAGGAAGTATTGCCTCTCCCTCAATTATTCAGCCTAAGGTAGATATTGGGTCCTTGCAGCTTGATTCTGTGGATGTTTTAGAAGGATTAAGTACTCTAAAACCTAATTCAAAATCTGGTGCAGATGGTATTCCTGCAATTGTCTTAAAAAAGTGCTCTAAATTTCTTTGTCTACCTTTGCTTATTATTTTTAATCTTTCTTTGACTACCGGGAATATTCTTGGACGAATGGAAATCTTCCTTTTTGATCCCTATTTTTAAATCGGGCTCGAAAAACAACGTTGAAAACTATAGGGGAATTTGCAAGTTATCTGCGATTCCTAAACTTTTAGAAAGCCTAAACAAAACTTGATTTTCATGTGAAGGAACATGTAAGTAATGTTCAACATGGATTTATTTCTGGCAGATCAACCATTACAAATTTAGCATGTTTTTCTTCAATTGTTGTTGATTCTATTGAAAAGAATAGCCAAGTTGATGCTATTTATACGGACTTTAGCAAAGCTTTTGATTCCGTTTGTCACAATATATTGCTCCATTAACTCCAAGTTTTTGGGATTCACTCTGGTCTTCTTGAATGAATCGGATCTTTCCTAAATGGTAGGGTGCAACAAGTGAAAGTTGAAGAATATACTTCTAGGCCTATAAAATGTACTTCAGGTGTTCCTCAAGGCAGTCATCTTGGTCCATTGCTGTTCATTATATTCATTGATGATATAGTCACTTATATCAATTTCAGTCAGTATCTTATTTATGCTGATGGCCTCAAATTATTTTTGAACGTATCAAGCGACTATGACTGCCTAAAACTTCAAATGGATTTGAATAATTTATCCCGCTGGTGTAAGTCAAACTGTCTGCACCTTAACATTAAAAAATGTTTTGTCATATCTATCTCTAGGAAACATTTTTTGCATGAGTTTCCTTATTCTCTGGAATTCTGTCATCTCCAGAGAAAGGTAAACGTAAAAGATCTAAGGGTTACATTCGACTCCAAGTTTTCTTTTGCACCTCATATAGATGCTATTGTCGCCAAAGCTAATTCAATGTTAGGTTTTATAAAAAGAAATTCTAATGATTTCTCTGACCCTTACACTCTTGTGGCCTTGTATACTACCTTAGTAAGATCTAAGAAGTAAGATTGAATACGCAGATGTTATCTTGAACCCGCACCAACTAAAATTCTGTGATAGAATTCAAAACGTCCAGAATCGTTTTACAAGGTATGTCTTTTATAAAATGCATTGGAATTTCTGTCCAAATTCTCTATCAAGACAAATTCTTCTCGGTCTACAGCCACTCAAAACTCGAAGAACGATTCATGATATAGTTTTTGTGCGTGATATTTTGTGCTACCATATTAAGTGTCCTACTTTGCTTTCCTTAATCTGTATTTATGCTCCAACGAGACCACTGAGGGAAAAACACCTTCTTTTTCAACCTAGACATAGAACAAATTACGGTATGAAGGAACCGATTTCAAGGTCAGTTAAGGAGTTTAATGAACTAATTGGTCATATTGATTTAACTTTTAATAGAAATAAATTCAAGAATGACTTATTTTATTTACTGCTAAGTAGTTAATTCTACTGTTGTTTAATTTTAAGATAATTCAATTTAATTTATTTTTCAAAATAGTCTGTTGAGCTTGTTACTCGTAGATAAATAAATAAATAAATAAAAATAAATAAATTCTGAAAAGGAGGATGAGCTAGATCCATTGGTTGATTATTTATAACAAAAATTTTAACTACTATTTACGTATTTTTTTAGAATAAAAAATATTGTTATTTGTTCACAATTGAAATAAATTACAGAGCAAAAACACACTTATCAAATTGACAGCTGAACATTCTACTGAAATTATAGTTAGTATAGTAGAAATTATATTCAAATTTCAAAGATTTGATCTGAAAATCGAGATTTGCTCTTTTTAATGAATTCAAGGAAATTTTCATCATTTAATCCTATTATTGGTCATTCACTGACGAGCATACACAGTATTTGGTATCACACACACAAATACCAGACATGTACAGTTGATATGTTCAAAATGCCATATTTGTGTTTTCTCACTTCAAAAACATCTTTATTTTTTATTTTGTATATTTAATGGATATTTGTTTATTTGTTAAAGTTCACAACAAACAACAAATAACAAAATATTTTCTATTTGACGTTTGACCCGCGCAAAAGGGATTTTGACTACCCTTATAATGTTGATTAAACAGAGCGGGGCGTTAGAAAATTAGGGTGGCGTATAAAAGGAGATATCGATGCACATTTGTTTTAAAGTTCGGCAAGTCATAATGGGAGGGAAAACAGAGTATGGCAAGGCATTCCACATTCGCGTGGTACGATTAAAAAAGAATCTCTGTATATGACTATTTGACTGTAAGTCCAAAGTTGGGTTCAAGGGTAAATGTATGGGCATTCCTAGCAGCGCGAATATTACGGTTGAATTGTTTCAGGGAAGGAATGCAGCTGGCTTTTTCGCTAGAGCATTGATTGTACAAATAACGGTAAAATAACGAAAGGCACGAAACATTACGACGGTGCTCAAGAGATGTAAATGTTTCTGTTATTGTTCGGTCGCCTATCATTTTCAAATTTCTTTTTTGTATTCTGTCTAAGAAACTCAAGTGTGTAATTGGACCATCTGCCCAAATATGGGAATTATACTCAAGTTTTGGACGAATATACGCTTTATAAACCGTAGCCAGATCAGAAGGGGTGAACAATTGTTTGCATCTTCAAAGGAAACCTAGACACCGGCAGCATTTTAAGCGACGTCGAATATGTGGTCGTTCCACAGAAGGTGGTCTGTAATGCACATACCGAGAACTGATAGGTGTTCTGTTTCTTCGATACAAGTGCCACTCATAGATAGTGGCTTTGGGGGTATTTTCGCTTTAACGACAAAAGGCAACATTGAGTTTTTGAAGCATTATATTCTACACGATTTCTTATTCCCTATTGTACAATGCTGTCAAGATCAGAATTTAATGAACTAATCATATGCTGCCGTTGCAGTTCCACATCCGAAGCACATGAATGAGAGTCTGGAAACGAATATGAAAAGCTGAGAGTGCTGTCGTCAGCGAAAAAAATTATTGGATTAGTAGTTTCAGATAATAAGTCATTGATAAAAATGACATGTATGTGTGCATTCAGATCAAATCTGGCAACCCATCAGAGATCAAATTTCTCGTGTTGATATTTGATCCAGATTTGCTCATTTTCTTACAATGAAACTCTCGAAATTGAAAAAGATCAAATGTTTTGACAGAAAGAGCAAATCTTTTCTTGAATGAAATTCGCTATTAGTAAAAGAGGGGCAAAAATGCAGATCTGAAAAATTGATCTCAGATAAAAAAAAAACAATTTTTTCCGCAAAATCTGTGTTTTGCGGATTTACATAGATAAAAAATAAATTGTTTTTTTCCCCAAAGTATTTAATTAGTTGAAGTACCTACCTAGTTACTTATTTTACAAATAAAACACATTGTTTCCAGATATTTGTACCTATGTTATTGCTTTAGAGTATCTTCACTTATCACGTCAAATATCTAGTACTAAATCTACTACTAACTACAAAATCTAGTACTGAATCTACTACTTACTACAAAATATAGTACTAAATATAGTACAAAAACTACAATAGTACTAAATTCTAGTACTCAGTACTAAAAATCTAGTACCAAAATACTATTGTACCATCTGGCACCAGTTTTATATTTAACTAACGTTCGAGATTTAATAATATTTATATTTAAACTTTAAACAGTCGAATCCGAATATGGCAACATTGGTAGTTGATTTTGGTATAAGAAATACATAAAATACAGAAATAACAAAATTTCTTGAAAAAATGCAAAATCCAAAAAATAATTAAAGACGCACAATCTTGGTTTGTTTACGAAAACTCAAAGGGAAATCCATTAATTTTTGTTTCCTTTATTCTGCCATACCATATGGTCTAGTGTCACTTTTTGAACCTTTTACTCGTACTTATTATTCATTATTTCTGCCTATTCTTGTACTCGTTCTAACTAAAGACTTTTTTCAAACAAACCATACTCTGTCATCATTATATTTCTTTCTACTCTCCAAAACCCATACAAATGTATATCGTGTTGACAGAAAAAGCTATTGCAGCGACGTTGCGGCTCTACCTTGCTTAACTAGAAGCTGCCTCATGATACTACTATAGATTTCATATACAAGGCTTCCTGGAAAAATTGTTTACATTACGCACTACACTATTTGTCAGGGTTGTTTAACTTGTTTAAAATTGAGAAAATTTTAAACTAGGGCTCGTATCTAAAGAACTTGTTTAACTAGAGTCGGTTCTATTGCTTAAATGAATGCTGTTTAAAATGTTGTGCCATTGAGATTAAACACTTGTTTCGACTTTTTATATTTTTTTCTTTTCTTTTAATTGATTAGATATTGCGTTGAACGTGATTTGATCGATAATTTTAAACTTGTGAGAATTATTTTGTGTTGAATTTGGATTGTTCATTTTCAAACACATTTGATTCTTTCTATTATCTTTTTTGAAATCTGAATTTACTTTTTTGTGATTTTTTTTTGGTACGTCAGATCAATTTTCTTTGATCTGAGATCAATCTTTTTTTTGATCTGACAGCGAAATGTAATTTTCTTTGGTCAACAGATCAATCTTTTTTTTGATCTCAGAGCAAAATCTGAAATCTCGTTTTTAATCGAGATTTAACACATATTTGCACACTACATAATAATTTCACTTTTGTTTGGTTGGGTGTGTTCAATCGGTGAAATTTATTTTATAAATGCTAAATGCTGACTTTATTACAAACACAACTTTTGCACTCCTAAAACATTTAAAACGCATTGAAGTATATTTTTACTAATCAAAAAATTAATTCCAACTACTATATTGTATTAACATTGAAATATATTGCAAAAAAAATCTATAAAAATTTGACTAAAGATTTTTCTAAACGAGATAACATGACAGAAAGCTAGAAATTGTCATACGTATAAACACACCCAAAATAAAGAACGTCAAGAAGATTGTCAAAAGAAAAACACATACAATTACAAAAACAGATCAATCTGTTTGGGCAGGCAAAATCCAAAATCTGAGATCAAAATCAGTCTTTACCAAAAGATAATCACATTTGACTGAATATCCCAGGGGTGCGTTCTCTTATTAACTATCGTTCACAATTGTTAACTATTTGTCGTTCCCAAATCCAAATAGTTATGATTCATGTAAAGCCTCCCTTACATGCATGTGCATCTGCAAATTTAAAGAAAAGTAGAACAGGACCAATATTAATAACTTATATATGAGATAGAAAGAGTACAAACTAAAGGCTTCAAATAAATTTACTAAGACTTTTTGACATGTTCTTGGGCACAATCGAGTGCTGCGATTCAATACCTACCCGAAGTATACATTTAAAATGGAACAAAACCAAAAGATGCCAATTATTATCAAGGTATAAAATAAATAAAATAAGGAAAACAAATATTCTGCGCCATTTACTAGAAAACGAAGATATATGTAAATCCATCCATTGTCCATTTTTGGGCAAACAATTTATATGTACTCAACAAAATACATGTGACGCCCGCGCCGCAATCAAACAATTGGTTTATTGTGCCATTTTCAAAGCACGCTATACAAATTGTCAGCGCATATGGAAAATATAGGAATTCTAAAGTGCAAATTAATCAAAAAATATTTCGAATTAAATTCAAACCAAATACATAAATAAAATGTACGGATCACAATAAGAACTTAACAAAACTGAAATGATAATTTATGTTCTTCAAGCATTTTTTTTAAAATACGATGTTTAACATTGATTGAAAAATACTAACAAACAAAGTCAACCGGACAAATAATGTTGTGAGACAAGAGGAGGGGAATAGGATTGAAGGTAATTTGGATGGTGGTTTTTAGTTAGGAACTAGGATGAAAGCCAGGTTAGGATCGGGACTCACAAGGGTGCAGTGTTCAGCACTGGAGAGTCGGCCTGCTTGCGTCGCTCGGTCTTAGCTCGCCGGAATGGGGGGGATCTTATCTCCAGTCCTTAACCTCATCCGCAAACAAAACACATATCAGGCCTGAAAAGGATATCAGATACCATCTGGTATAAAACGACCTCGGACGGACTATTTCTCCTACGCCAGGGCACTGCTGGTGTTGTCGCAGCGAGGCCTTATTACCCACCCTCCTGGAAATTCGCGGCCTTAGTTTGAATTTCCCCAATTGAAGTTACCTGTACCAATCGATTAAGCCATCTTCACCAACCAGACACTTACCTTTCACACCCCTGAAATATATTTAGAATTCCATATTCATCGATTTAATCAAGCGGCGGACAAAAAAAACGGGATTCAATCATGTACTATGTAGAGAACAATTTATTGATAACCAAGTCTTAACATATTTTTTTTTTTGAAGCAGCACCAAATTGAATCATGGAAAAAGAATTTTAACTCACCAAAAAAGAAACAGAATCATTTATGAACTTAAAATCTAAGGTGACGAATTTACGTTTCCATCCAATAAATTTTACCAGATAGGGTACCCTACTCTATCCCCTCTAACCGAATCCTGAATCCTTACCTAGATAGAGCTCTATATAGGCAACTCTCTAAGGATGCCACAAATATAATTATATACTAATGAAACGGAAAACAAAACGGAAACTTAAATTATCACTTACAAACTAAAGAATAAATCATAATACAGATATTTATATATACAAAAACATTTAAGGATGCACTTAAGTAAATTCTCAGGTGAGTTAATTTATAGAAACGGTTTCTTGGTTGCTATTTTTGTATGTCTATAATTATTTGCGGATAAAAAAAAATATATTTTACAAATATAGCTCAGGGCTTTATCCTTGCAAATTGGATAACTTATCTGGTGCGAACAATTCAAAATATCTCTTCTTGATGTATTTTTTTTTATAAAAAAAAAAACAAAAGAAGAGTACCTTGCATATCCCGTTCAAAGGCTACTAAGGCCACCAGGCTCACGGGTTACACATTTTCGACGGATTCACTAATGTGGCTTCTCTCTGTTGGTTTTCTTCCTGTTTTTCCTTTGCAGGAACTTAGTTTCACCACGCTGGTCACACCTTTTTTTTCCTTCACTTAATCTTTCTCGGTATGGCACACAAAAAAACTAATGGCGGTCACGACTCCTTTCATCAGTTGATGAAATCAGCTTTGAAAGTTTGAAATTGAATCGTGACCGCCACGATTTCACCAGAATATAGAAACACCTACATACATACAATCATAAATAAAAAAAATAATACCTATTAAAAAAAAATCTGCCTTAACTTACCCTCTTAATTTTTCCCGAAAGCTTCAGCTTTTCCTTTTTTTTCTTAATTTGTTTTCGTGTCCCCTTTTTTTGCAGTTGAAATTTGCTTCGGCACAGGAATTCCTTGCACTTGAACTAGCTAGATGCTAAGTATATTAACCATATTTTCTTTTCATGGTTTTAAGAATACTCACAGCCGACAAAATTATTCGAATATTTAATTTTAAATTTAACCGCCACTTGACGAATCACTACTGTGAGGCACTCGGTTGGAAATTCAAAGACGAACTGTCCTACTGAACTATGACTAGTCTATTTCCTGCCTGACTTTTTCAATTTATTCTTTTATGCTGTCCTAGACATATGATTTTACCACTTTCTCAGGCCATCTAACCGGATTTTGAAGACTTTTTCGACTTTCGTCCTCTTCTTAAAATTCGTAATTACGAACAGTTGCATTGATCTGTTCTACCCTTGCTTGTGATTACTAAGCTATAAAACCCTAGATGGCTCTGGCATCGAAAAATACTGGTATCAAGATTGACATTTCACTGAATTCATGATGGCGACTGTTTCTGTCATAATTTTGTTTATATTTCTTTTCTCTAACAGGCAACAGGCCAAAAAATATAAAACCACAATTCAAGTGTGCATGTTAATTTAATTGCTCTTTTTGGTTTTATTTTTTCGTCGCCCATAACTTGGTCTTCGCCAGCGCTCAAGGCGAACCAAAATTTAGAAAATAAAAACTTAAAATCCGAAATACCCCTCCGATTGCGTTCTACATGGCACAAAAAAAATTAAAAGTTCTACAAAAATAATGCTATAAATAGCAGAACTTTTTCGGATGTTTGTTGTTTCTCGGTCTCGTACGTTCAACGCTCGCGTTAGCGAACTGGTAGTTAGAAGAGCAATTAGCAGTAGTTATTCTGGTCGAGGGTCAGCCGAATAGCAGGGTGGAAGCCGTCGTGTTGGCGGTTGTCGTTGTCGTGTTTATATGGGCAAAAGTTCATTTGGAGCCTCGAACCCCAACAACAATGTCTTCGAATCATCAATTGAGCCAAAACCAGGCCAACAGTAATCAAATGCAGCAACCTCAGCCAAAACAGTCCAACGGTCAAAATCTGCCACCGGCGCTGCAGCTTCACAGAACTCTGATCAACAGAGTCCAACCAAACAACACTCAGTTTCTGCTGCACGGCAAGCATGAATGTCGCCACTTGACGGAATACTTCACCTTTAAGCATGAATCCAAACTCAAGTATCAGAATTTTCCTGATTGTGGTGAGTACTCTTTTTGATATAGTCTGATTTGAGGTTTCTTATCTATTGTATTCCCATAACAAAATTCCTTCTGGAGACGTTTGCCTCAAACTATCGGGATGGAAAAAAAGGGAATCCGGTAGTTATGTGGGTGTCACGCGTGAGCATAAATGCCAATTACTAACATACATTAGCTATTAATATATGTATTTCAATTTTGTGTATTATAACCATAATTTCAAATTCCGTCTTCCCTGGTATAGATATTTGTCCGGCGACAAGCTAGACGATTTGCAGTACCAAGTAGACTGGGATACTGGGAATAAGAAATATTTTGCGAACTTGGTCACGGAATTTTTTTTTTCTCCAACGGTGTTAACTCGTGGTGGTAATCGGAAGGTTTTCGCTGTTTTATTTTAATACGTTAAAAAAAAATAAAATTAAAAAAACTATTTATGTCAGACGGAACTATATTGCTGGTTGATTTCTACGAAAGCTAATGTGGGGAGAACTCACGTTACCAAAATAGCCGGGCCTTATGATGGGAGTTCAAGTTTCTCAAAATGGGCTATGGCTTTACTTAATAATCGGTTGTTCAAATAGTGCCAGTAAGTCTATCTAATGGGACCTAAAATGGACTTTCCTACTCCCCAAATTTTGTTTGAAATGTTCCCATAGGGGTAGTTTTTGGTGTTTTGTTGCTTTGAACAGTGTCTGTTGTTTGGGAATCTAGAAGACTAGTGAATTTATAAGGTTATAAGTTCAGATTGGTACTTCTGAGCATTTCGTTGCTATTTCCTTTTTTTTCGACCCTTATTCTTTCAAGTCCTTCGCATGGTATATCCCTATTTGCTTTCCGGCCAGGTTTTCAATTTGATACATTTGTTCGCCTACTTGTTTGGTTATTCGGCATTTTAAGTACTTCGGGCATAATTTGGTGGATAAGTGTCTTAACGCATCACTCAAAACAACATTTTGTCGATAGACTTCTTGCCCGGGCAAGAAGCGAATTTTACGAGTGCGAGTGTTGCAAGTTTTTGCTGATTTTTCATAGGCTTTAGGTTTTCTTTCAGTTGATTACGAATGCATTTCAGCCGCTCGTGTCGGGGTAACAGAAGCAATCCGTCGTCCATGCCTTCAACGTAAGGTCTAAATTTTTGCACCGCATTCACCGCCGCCATGCAATCCTTCTCGGTTACACTATAGTTTCTCTGACATTTGTTGAACTTTGGTGAGAAGAAAGCTATGGGAATTTCTTCTTCGTCATCAGTCTTTTGGAACAAAACTGCATCGGAAGCATCACACTGGACGTAGAATCTCTTGAAAAAGTTTGGACTTGCTAGCACCGGGGTTGAAGTCAAGACTTTCTTAAGATTTTTGAATGCCTCAAGCGCTTCTTCAGTAATCTTAAATTTTTCATTGGTCTTTTTCAGCAGGTCTGTCAAGGGTGCAGTAAGGGTCGAAAAATGTTTGATGAATTTATGGTACCAACCGGCTAAGCCAAGTAACCGTCTGATTTGTCGAGGAGTCTTAGGAACAGGAAATTCAATGATGGCTTTGACTTTCTCTGGGTCAGTCCTATGGGTGCCCCCACCCACGATGAACCCTAAATACTTAAGTTCCTTGAAGCAGAACTTTGACTTGGCCATGTTGATGGTTAGGTTTGCTTTTCGCAAACATTCGGCTACTTTTCTACCAGGGCTAGGTGAGTCTCAAAGTCGGCCGCCATGATGAGCAAATCGTCCAGATAGACGAAGACTCGGTCCCTGAGTCGTGCAGGGATAACCTTGTCCATTAACTGGCTCAACCTTTGGGCTGCGTTACACAACCCAAAAGGCATCACTGTAAACTGGTACAAGGGTTTTCCCGGTACCGCAAAGGCAGTTTTTTCTCTACTCTGTCTCTCCAAAGGTATTTGCCAGAAAGCTTCTTTGAGGTCTATGCTGCTAATGTAGACCATATCGTTAAGACGGCTCGGAAGACCTTCGACGTGTGGGAGAGGATTGGCGTTTATCTTGGTCAACGAGTTCACTTTGCGGGAGTCCAGACACAAACGAATTTTCCCGGGTTTCTGTAATAGGACTACAGGTGAACACCAAGGACTTTCGCTCTCCTCTATTACACCGAGACTTAACATACGATCTATTTCTTTATATAGAATGACCTTTACCGCTGGTTGAAGATATACTGGCCCTTACATTCTTCCTGATCTTATAGCGGTCTCTAGCTTTTTTAACTTTGTTTGATATTAAATTATGAGAAACACCACTAAAAATTCTTTGTCTCGCTAAGTTATACTCCTCTATCCTCTTATGCAACGGCTTCACCTCTACACTTTAAGATGTCGTTTCCATTTCCTTCACATTCAAGTTAGGGTCTCTTTTTAAAATTTGACGTGGGTTGGCCTTGCTAAAAGAGATACTTCGATCAATCTCCTCAGTTTGGCAAGCTATTTCTTTATAATAAATTACAGGGGGTTGTGCGTTTGCGTTGAACGCGACTCCCCCGACGACGTCGCGCTCCGCGTTCGGTTTCCCGGTTGCATTTGGGGCAGTGAGGAGTCTTAACTCCTTCTTGACCACACTTAAAACAAAACTTGTTCATAACCTCGGACTCGCATTCAAAATAGGTTGGCCCCGGAAGTCGACAATTCCAACAAGTGAGACTTGTGCTGTCACCATACCTACGAGGAGGAAGTTTTGGTCGCGCGCCTTGAAATTGATAGGCCGCCAGTTGTTTATCTGAACGAGAAGAAGAAAAATCTTCTTGGTCGACATCTATCTCATTGACCCACTTCGCTAGCGGTCTTGATGATTTTTGTGGATCTCTATCAAGTCTCGGAAACGCAATCTCCACTTCCTTACACGCGTTTCTCAACTGGTCAACCGTAAGTATTACCATGGGAAATACCAATTTGCCTATTCGATCATTAAGATTTCTTTTCAGAATCTTTACCAATTCCCTGTCGGATAACTCTTCTGTCAGTTGAGACCTAAGACGATTAATAGCTTCGAAGTAGTCGGTACTGTTTTCCCAAAGCCCCTGTCTACGGTCCATAATCTCACGCATAACTTCGAGATCCGTACGGTGATTTTTGTACTCCCGCATTAAAGCATCTTTCATCATTGGCCAGTCAGGGAGATAGTTATGGTGTTGGAATCGCCACCACCATTCATAAGCGGACCCCGACAAAAGCAAGTGAAAGTCTCGCAAAATTACTGCCCATTGGCAGTCATATTGACATTGGAGGGTTTCCAGCCGGAAAATGAAATCTTCAACCCTAAGACCATCAGGCTTCCCGTCGAACTTAAGACCCCACTTATCAACTTTAATTGAACCTCTCACATTCGTATGGATGATTGGTTGTGGTTGGTGGTACCGATATTGTTGGTTGCCTTGCCCAGAATATCTTGCCCATGGAGAGTAAACTTGGCCAAGATCGTTCGGATTCGCTGAAAAAATCATTATGGTAAACCTGCACACGAGTATATGCGGTTAATTTCCTACCTACAACAAATTCCACCATTCCAACCATTTCCCATAGCCACCACTACGTTCTCCTTCTCGACTATCGCATCGAATTGGAGTTTTCAGAATCTAAAACTATTTGACAATTCACAAATGTCACTGAAGTTTACATTTTCATTTAGGTGCCAGTTATAGCGATCATTAAAAATCCATCATTAAAAGTTGAAACAGCTGGAAACTGAATATTTTTACGTACAGGTAGTTATAGCGATCATTAAAGTTGTGTCAGAATTTACAGGCCGACGACACCAGCCATAACCTCAAATTTGTTTTAATGATGCAAAATGCTTCAGTAAACTTTTTACTGATGAGTGGAACATTAAAACAATGGACCACAAACACTGGAACGAAATGTTCCACTATTCTGTCAAATGACAATCAGCTCAGTCATTGTATATACATTTTCTATAGTACTCTCATGGTGGTCATTTTTCGTCTGGCCATCTTCCTGGTTGATTCAGATCTAACTCTAAATTGTGGAGACGAGAACCTTTACCGATATTTTACCAGTATTTAATAAAATTTTGTTGTCTGTACTTATTCTATATTTACACCAATTGGCAATTTCAGCACGCCTCATTGCGACTTGATTCAGAACTAAAAAATGATGCTCCATGATAGTACTATATGCAGTGTATAAACAAAGGTTCAGTAAAACCTTTTTTCATCTCTAAAATAAATAAATGTTTTTTTTAATAAATAATACTGTTTCCCGGGTTTGTTTTTTGTGAAAATAAATTACTTCAATTGCTTTGCCATCGATTGGCATAAGTTTCACGTTTTAAATCTATTTCTAACCCACAAATATATCCAATAAAAAAATTTTAATGATGGTTTTTAATGATCGCTATAACTGTCCCCTTAGATTTTGATATAAATCGTGTAATTTGTGTGTTGTTTTTTTCGTGCAAAACTAAAAATCTATTCCACAAAATACAAGGTAAAAAAAATCCATAACTAAGAAAACAATAAACAAAAAAAACTAAAGAAAAGCGCGTTTGTCGTAGCTTTTTTATTTTAATTCTTTCTTTTCTTTGGCCACCCAACTATTCGTTTTGGCAATAGATTTGTGTTGATTCTCTAGTTTTCACATTCCAATTAAACGCAAATTTTCGTTTCCTTTTGGCTTGAGTGTGATGTGAATTTAAGTTTTCAGTTTTAAAATAAACAAAAATTAAAACTTACAGCCAGTTTAACTTTTTTCCTCTCACCAGGGGCAGACCAAGTGTGTCGCAATCTTGCATACGATTCCCTCCAGCTGCTTTGCTTTGTTCTTACATGTTTTGTAACGAGGCAATAGGATGAGATAAGAGAGGATTAGAATAGGACGATGGAAAGGAATTGGTTTGAATAGAGTATAGGAAGGGTCATACTGGCACCGGAGCCATAGGGTTTGGACCTGGAGCTAGGTAAGGCAGGATAGAGGACTAGGAAGTGGGATAGGGAGAGGAAGGGTCAGAATGTTCGATGCAAGGGGCCGTGGCATGCTGGCGACGCACGGCTTAGCTCGCCGGAAGGGGAGGGTATCTTGGCCCCCGCACCGAACCTCACCTCGTCCCAAAAATAATATCATGCCTAAATTCATTTACTTTCCTTTACCGAATGCTGCTGCTACTCTCCACATAGATCTGCAGATGTTATGGCAGATTTGCCGCCCCTCACCGCTCCTTGAGTCTGGGTGGCCGATAGTTTTCCAAACTCCCTTTTGGTTTTCTCAATTGGCGATGTCACTTTAGACCGTCCTCATCAGCCCTCCCTCCCCACCCCCTGAAAAGTTCCACTTAGAGCTTCATAATAAACGCTCGGTTTGGCGTGGTTCACATAGGTTCTTTATTGTTACTAGACTCGATTAAATTATATCTTATAACAAAAAAACAACATTCAAGTTTTTTGGTTACATACAAAATATTTGACATCAAAAAAAACTTATAAATATAACATTAAAAAATATGATACTAGTATTGATCTTCTTACTAAGTATCGTAATGACAAATAAAATTTAAGAAACGCAATGACTATCAAAAAAATAATTACAAGATTGTACACCCAACCAGGCCCCATATCAATAGTCGAGCCCGAAGGTGGCCAACGCCGCCCTCGCTTTTCCACCACAAAAATAATCTAAAAATACTATTTTATTTTACTCTCCCTACCCAGACGCAAACCAAAAAAAAGAGCTCTTTTCCCTTTAATTTGACGGGGGGGTTTAATACGACCTTGGAGAGTACTTCAAGTTACCAGTGGTAGTTTTGAAAAAAAAGGAAGGGGGAAGGTACGCGACGCCCTAGGGCTTACCTGAAGGGTTAGGGGGTGGCGCTTAAAATTCTTAAAATTACACTATCGTAAAACCAAAAATAAATCAAATTAATAAGGCAAAGACAAAGAAAAGATTTAAAATTAAAAAATAACGACCACTGCCAAAAATAATTGTTATATCCGCCTTTTTGGTTTTGGTTGCTGGAGTCAATCAGGATGATGTCTCGGCTTCTTCAAAAAACTTGAAAACAGTGACGTACAAAATTAGTATTCCGACTGCTAGGTGGATTGTGGTCTTTACTATAATTCTTTTGGGCACAGCAATGGCGGGTAGCCCAGTTATTACCCGGTACCAGAACCTCTAGTTGGACACTGCACCACTTGTTTTCTTGGTGGCAATCGAAATTCGCACAAAAATATGATAAAATTTCGATACATACAGTTTGTGGCTTAAATGTTTTTTTTTCCTTTTAGGATCCTCCAGTACACTCCCTCGTATGTATGTAAGTTGCTGCTGATTCGGCAATATCGCTTATGATGGAACTTCCATACGAAAATCGTTTACACTTCGGCCACCGAACACAGACGTTGATTGCCACCGAAAAAAACTGGCGGTTCCGACTATCGAAACCGCGCTGGTTGCTGTGCCTAGTATGAAGGTAAATATTTAAAGTAGGAAATACCATCTTCCTACATCGATATAGTCTTACCTCAAAAGATGTCCCGTCACTACAGTACGCCTAACAACGACATTTTATATTTTCCTATTTTTTTCTCCCTCTGGTCACTAAATTCACTAAATTTGTTATTTTTTTAAAAATCAACTTCAAAAAAAAAATATTCAAAAATTACACGACACTTACACGAAAAAAAATGTATCTTCCTAGATATATTCACCCAACTAACAAATTTAAAAAATCTCTGGGTGCACTTTTTTTCTTTGTTGTAGCTATTTTACAGTCAGTTTCCAATTCGTAATATTTTTCCGTTTTTTGCTCTGAACCACCGCAAATCCCAATTGCGCCCTCCTGTGGTAAGTTTGAATTCCAAAAGCCGTACGCTCTACCGCTTTGCGGAAATTTCGAATTGGGGCTCTCCCCTTACACCGCAAAAATCACTATGTAAACCTACACAGGAGTATATGCGGTTAATTTCCTACCTACAACAAATTCCACCATTCCACCCATTTCCCATAGCCACCACTCCTTTCTCCTTCTCGACACTCGCGGCGAATTAAAGTGGTCAGAAACTAAAGATAATCATCCAAAAACTGACAGAACTACATATGTAGTTTGTTATCTTTTCCGTCGCCGGTAGTTTTTGTTATTTTTATTTATTTTTAGGTCGTGTTTTCTTTTCCTTTTTTTTTCTAAAAATGTGGTCTCAACTAGTAATAATAATAATAACAAACACAAAAAGCTAATACATACAAAGCACCAAAAAAAAAGGATCTCTAGCAAAAAAAACATTCCTTCGCTACCCTTTTTATTATGTGCGTCATTTGGTGTGTTTTTTGTGTCACCAAAAATGTTGCATTTGTACCTATAGCGCTAGGTACAAATAAAAGTTAGTTTATGTGCCGACGAATTTGTTATTATTATTAGTACAGTCATTATCGCATTTTGTGCATCATTGTGTTTGCAAATATGACTGTGTAAATAATTGTGTTTTTTTTTCTTTTGGTTTCGTTTTAAAAAACCATAGAGACGACATATATATAACATATACGCAAAGGAGAATTTCACCGAGCCAAGCTAATGAAGGTAAGTAAAACTTTATTTTTGTATTCTTGATACAAATTATAATATTTTTTTTTGTTCCTTACAGGTAGCCGTAACAAACCTCCGGATCTGGCAGAATTATATTCAGGACAAAGACGGTGTACAACAAGGCGAACTGAGACTGTGGGGAAGAACCCACAAAACCAAAGCCGGGCAACTACATTTAGTCACAAATAGGTAAGATTATTTTCCCATACTTCTGCTTACATAAACTTAACAACTATTCCTTGCTTATCACAGGTGAGCTGGGGCTATCTAATTTTCCTCCCAGACGTCGAGGCATTATTATCATCATGAAAAATTCGTTCGAGCCTTTCCAGATTCCTGTGAGTGTTTTGGTTTTCAAATTTTTTTGTATTTGTTTATTCGTAGTTTTACGATTTATTTGATACTTAATTTTTTGTTCAAACAAAAAAAATACACCAAACACATATACTGCCGTAGTTACAAGAATATAAAAGTATGTTTAGATTTAAAGCACGTCGTATTGTACCTTATGGACCTAGGTAGGTGGCATCTTTTGCCTTTTGTACATTGGAAGTATGCAGGAATTAATGAATGAAAGTGAGACATGGTAGTTCTGAGTAGCCTCGCGATGACGCTTCGTACCGAATCTAGTACCTAACCTGCTCGAATTAATAGACCTGGGATTCAGTATAAAACATACATAGATAAAATAATAATTGAATCAAAAGACTTGAAGGTAACACTTGAAAATAAAAAAAAAAAACTACGGATTTTTTTTTTTTTTTTTTTTTTTTAATAGTTAACGCGCGAGTTAAATAAAAGAACGTTGTTGTTTGCTGGGTCGATTGAGACTCAATCAATCTTCTTTATTATTTTCTTAAAGCTAATGACAATTATGACGATGGCCTTCAACTTCAATATTTTCCCATCGTCAAGTTTGCTGATTCTAATAAATGGTGTGGGAACGGAAATGCAACAACGGAAGGTTGTTGCAGTGTCTCTTATTTCATTTGGTGTCTGCTATTATAATTTATGAGAAATGAGATACCTACTATTAATGCAATCACTGAAGGTGATTGCCCTATTGAACATTGCTTTATTCTTAAAGGTCACCATACAAATATTTAACTTCTCCCTCCTTATTTTTAAGATTCTCCTGAATCGCTGGTATCTTAGGAATCTCAATATTTTTTAATATTTGTCTTATTATATTAGTTTTTTTTTTCATTAAAAAAATTATAACACCTATAACTATAATGGCTATGAAAACAAATGATATTATAAATATGCTCATAATATAGTTATTGTTTTTGTGGTATTTAAGTTCATCAATATGCTTTAAATTTTCAATTTGATATATTTTTAACATTGTTTCGAATGTTAGTTTTTCTTTAATGTTAACATTTTGGTTTTCTTCATAGGTAAATTGATGCACAAATTCCAAGTTAAAATCAGACACAGATATGTTCCTCACACTTATTGTACAATTATTTATATTGATTATAAAGTTTCCAGTTAATTCTAAGTTTCGGTCGTCACAACCGTTAGTTATTTTTTCTTTATTTAGGTTCTTACAAATGATTAAATTTTCTTCAACATTCTCAATTTTAGTTTGATTATTTGTTTTAAAATTACAAATGCCATCAGTTAAGCAGTTATCCATTTTTTTCAAGTCTTTAACATAAATATTGTTTGCATTATAAATATATTTAGTGCCATTTATTTCAACATATTCAATTGGAATAATATCTATTTCTCTATAATCTTTGTTTGGCATTGGAATTATCATTTTTAATTGAGTTTGTATATAATATTTTGGTAATTTAATAGCTAAAACTAATTTTGTTCCATTTAGTTTAAAGGCTCCTATTTTTGCATATTTTAACTTATAGAAATCTAAATCGGAAGCAATAATTTCTTCTCCTGTTAAAATACTTGGATGTAAGATCCCTTGTTTTGCAGAAGATATGTTGTCTAAAATGCTATCAATTTTATCTTCAAGAATTTTGAGCTTTAAGAGTTGATCTGTTTGCAAAAGTTTAATCGTAAAATTATTCTGATTCTCCACTACGTTATTGTAAATTTCAGAAATATGTTTTCTGTCTTCTTCTACAACTACCTTGAAATTATTTATATTATTCATTATATGCTCGTTAATTTCTATCTGTTTGTTTAAATTTTCTATCGCATTTCTGTTATTGATATCAACAGTTTCAAAATGTTGTAAAATGTCTTGCCTATCATTATCGTCCATGCTCCCGTACAACCACTTTTGACCAGTTCCAATAAAGTTAATTAGACCTCTCTTTGTTCGCTTTTGTCGGGAGGTGGATGCAATAGTTCTTACTTTTGCTTTAATATTTATAATTTCGTTAACTATTGATAAGCTATTTTCTATTTTTAGTTTTTGTAAATTTATTTCAATGGCTTCAACTGCCGCTGCAATTTCTCTGGTATCAATAATGTGAACAATTGTTTGGGTATTATTGATTAGTTCTACTGAACCGCGATTTAGAATAGTGTAACCTTGGTCCGTTTGAATTTGCGATATTAGAAGTGCCGGTTCCGCTACCATTATTGTCATCATCATGAGAACAATCTTCAGCCATAAGGTTACCTGCAAATTGATTTGGTCTTTTTATATTAGTGGGGTCTACATTTCTTAAAGAATGTTTTCTATAATATGTTTCATTTTTGTGTCTCAAGTGTTTGTAATTCCTTATATAGCCCTCATTTCGTTTTTCCTCATAGCTTTCCCTAAAAGTATTTCTTTTACCTATAATTTTTTTCTTTTTCTCTTCTAGTTTCTTTTTTAAAGTTTCAATTGATCGTCTATACATTCTAGTTTACTAGTCCAGTTTTTGCTGGTTAAACTATAGCCATAAGCTTTTTTAGTGAATTTATCTACGAATGTCAGATATATTAATTTATTGAAATGATAAACGTCCATATGCAATACTTCGTTTCCTTTATTTGGAGTTTCTGTTAGTTTAAACTTCGGTCTTATCGGTTTTCTATCATATTTTCCTTCCTGACATGTTTGGCAATTCCCTATGACTTTCGAAATTTCTTTAATTAAATTTGGAAAATATATTTTGAACTTTAGCTTATGATAAGTTTCAACTATACCTGAGTGGTTACTCTCTTCGGTATGATAAAGAGATATTTGCTTGTGAACATCTTCGGCTTTTTCTATATCTCTTGCTCTTTGAGTGAGCTTATAAAACTTAACTCCCTTATCATGTCCATACATATCAATTAAAACCTTCTGTACTTTATTGTATTCACTGTCTTCCACTTCAGAATATATGCCTATTATTCCTGCCTTAATTGCTTTCTTAAACAAATGTTTCCAATATTGTTCATCTTTCGTCATATCTACTTCAATAATTGTCTTATTATGTTGTGTTTTTATTTCCTTTCGAACAGAGTATGTAAGTATTATTTGGGTTTGGTATAAATTTACTATACCATCTTTTATTGCTATATGGTCTAAAAATTGTTCATCTGCGGAATGTATTGTATCTGAAGTTTCATTTACTTCCCCTGGAATTCTACTTAGGAAATCTGCTATTTTATTTTCTTTACCTTTAATATAATCAATATCGAAATCGAATTCCTGCAATTTGAGAAGTCCTCTTTGAATTCGTTGACTGAATTCTTTGCCATTATATTTTTTTGTTAGATATTTGACAGGCATGTGATCAGTAATTAACTTGAATTTTTGACCCCAAAGATAAGGCCTAAAATATGTGGTTGCCCATGTAACGGCTAAAAATTCTTTATCGGTTACGGAGTATTCTTTCTCGTGATCATTCAATGTTCTAGATGCATAACATACAGGTTGTCCTTTTTGAGTAAGAACAGCTCCCAATGCAAAGTTACTAGCATCGGTAAAGAGTGAAAACTGTTGATTGAAGTCTGGATATTTGAGTATGGGATGTTTAACGAGGGTTTCTTTCAATCGCTCAAAGGCTTGAATATATTCAGGGTCACTTGTATTGATCGTCATATTTTTCTTTAAATATTTCACCATCGGATATGCAATCTTGGAGTAGTCCTTGATAAATTTTCGATAATACCCCGTACTACCCAAAAATCCTTTAAGTTGTTTCGTTGTTTGAGGTAATGGGTACTTCTGGACTACTTCTATTTTGTTCGGATTAGGTCTCATTCCTTCCGAAGTAAGTATATGCCCTAGATACTCAGTGTTTTTCCTTAAAAAGGAACATTTACTTAGTTGAACCTTAAGATTGTGATCTGCTAGTCTCTTAAATATCTTATTTAATGAGGAAATGTGTTCTTCAAGTGAGGTCGAGAAAATTAGTATATCATCAAGATATACTGTACAAATTTTCCCTATATAATCTCTCAATATCTCGTTCATTAGACGTTGGAATGTCGCTGGGGCATTTTTCAGCCCAAAAGGCATTCTGGTATATTCATACAGACCGTTTGGTGTGACAAATGCAGTCTTATGAATATCTTCAGGATGTACCTTAATTTGATGATAACCCTTGGCCAAGTCAAGGGTAGAGAAATATTGTGACCTCCCTAACTTATCAAGAATACTCTCAATGTTTGGTAATGGGTATTTATCATCCACGGTAATATCATTGAGTGCTCGATAATCTACACATACTCTAAATTTGATTTTTCCTTCACTGTCAGGTTTTTTAGCTACAACTACGATTGGTGATGCATATCGGCTATTTGATTTACGAATTATCCCCTGCCTTTCCATCTCGTTAATTTGTTTAATGACCTCCTCTTCATGCTTTTTTGGAAGACGGTAAAGTCTGGCGTTAATTTGTTGGTCTGTAGAAACCTTAATTTCATGAACAATACTATTGCAATTAGTAAGCTGGTCACCATCTTTATATAGAAGATGTTTGTATTTTTTGAGTAATTTTTCTATTTCCTGTTTTTCGTTTATTTTCAGGTAATCTAATTTTACTTCATTGCTTCCCTCTAACTCATAGCATTCTATCAAGGATTCAGACTCCAAAATGATTGGAAGAATGGTTTTATTTTCTAGTAATACTTCTCGCTTTCTTATGTTAATGCTATCAATCATATTACTAATTACATCCATTCCCAACAAAAGACTATAAGATTTATATCCTAAGGGTTTCCCATATGCTCTTATGAATACGTTCGATCTATATCCAAATTCTTGAGGTACTGGCACTTGGTAAACTATGAGTTTTTCTATCGTTTGGTTATTCACAGTTGAAAGGTTAATAGATACTTCGTTAAGAATTTTAAATGCTCTACAATCGATTCGACTAGTATTTACAATTGACATTGTAGATCCTGTATCAATTAAACATATGTGCTTCTTATTCTCAATTGAAAATGCTATTTGTGTTTTTCTACCAGTGAGGCTGGATTCAGAAAAACCGGAGCTTCGATTGAATGGATCTCTTCTTGAATGTAATTCCCTTCATTTGTCTGATTCTGCTCTCTCTGTGAATTAGAGTGATATGTACCTGTTCTAAAAGAAATATTATCTATTTCCATTGGAACAGGATTTTGTCTAAACCGCGTTTGCCTAGATGGGTTACTATAGTTACTGTTTTGTGGTTGACGAATATTTTGGGCTACATTATTAATTTGTCGCTGATGTATATGAGGAGAGAAATTATTATTTCTAGTGTTATAATTTTGTCTACCAAAGCTAGCATTATGATATCTACTTCTCCCTAACTCTGTTGAAATTATATTTCCCTCGTCAAACCCTACGTACGAATACAAAATATTTTTTATTTTGTATAAATCGTACTCGTCTCTAATCTCCCTAGCCAAGTTCCCTGTTGCTAATTCCCTAACTTTGTTAATTACTAAACCATATAAAAGTGCTTTAAGACTTTCTTTATTATTTTCATACATAATTATTGTATGGATTTCTGATGTGAATAGCTCTATTTTGTTTAATAAATCTAACACTGAGCTTACCCGCATGCTGCTTATTTTTCTGGTTACTTCCCCCTGGTTAATTGTGGGCCTAAAGGTCAATCCCAGCACATTTTTCGCCTCTTCCCACGTTGTTATTTCGTTCGTCAATAGAAGATCCTTCGCTTTTCCTATCACTTTACACTGTGATATAGCGGTCCACGTTTCAGGTCTCCTAAACTCCGGTGTCAAGGCAATGTGGTTATTAACCACGTTGATGAACTGGGTGAGTTCGTCTTTGTTTCCGGAAAATTCTTTGATGTATCTTATCTCCCTCATCAGGATTAGGGCACGACTTTCTGTTTGGTGTGTGTTGGCCTCCAGTCTTGTAAGAATCTCCGTCACTCTGGCCAAGATTGCGGTAGTGTCGTTTGCCATTTCGTTTTCTTCTCCTTCTTCTATATTCCTTCTTGAATCGTGAAGAGTTTTTCGCGAAATGATTATAGATTCCAAAAAAAAAATGTACTTGCACTAAACAATTTTTTTTTATTAATTGTTTTCTTTTTCTTTTGGTTTGTCTTTAATGACTGATTCGTAGTCACAATAAACACTTATACACACTAACTTGGGTGGTGGAGGGGTTCGTGGATGGCAACTATCAAACCGTATGTATGTATATCAAAAAGAAATTTTCCACTTGAGGTTCGCCGTCGACTGCGCCAGTTAAATAAAAGAACGTTGTTGTTTGCTGGGTCGATTGAGACTCAATCAATCTTCTTTATTATTTTCTTAAAGCTAATGACAATTATGACGATGGCCTTCAACTTCAATATTTTCCCATCGTCAAGTTTGCTGATTCTAATAAATGGTGTGGGAACGGAAATGCAACAACGGAAGGTTGTTGCAGTGTCTCTTATTTCATTTGGTGTCTGCTATTATAATTTATGAGAAATGAGATACCTACTATTAATGCAATCACTGAAGGTGATTGCCCTATTGAACATTGCTTTATTCTTAAAGGTCACCATACAAATATTTAACTCGCGCACAAGGGATTATGTGTTTCCCTTTTAATGTAGAACACACTGCGCGGGCATTACGAAGATAGGGAGGGGAGAGATAGGAGGTGCCGATTACCATTGGTTTTGAATGTTAGCAGATCAAAATGGCAAGGGAAAATCCCGCCGGGTAAACTTTTCCAAATTCGTGTTGTTCGGCTAAAAAAAGAATCCCTATATTTCACGGTACGTCCGAAATTGGGCTCCAGGGTGAACTGTTGAGCATTCCTTGCGAGACGAGTATTACGGGAGAAACTTTTAAGGGGAGGAATGCAACTGGCTACTTCGAGTGAACATTTTTTGTAAAAGAAACGATAAAATAAGGAAAGACATGAAACATTGCGTCCGTGTTCGAGTGGGGCAATTGTTTCAGCGGCAGTTCTATTTCCTATCAATCTAAACGCTCGATTTTGTATTCTATCAAACAGGAGAAGCGATGTTTGCGAAGCACCTGTCCAGAGGTGGGAGTTATACTCGAGTTTAGGGCGTATAAACGCTTTATATATTGTAGCCAGATCAGATGGGGAAAAATACTTCTTACACCGATACAGAAAACCTAAGCACTTTGCAGCATTCTTAGCGATCTCAAATATATGGTCGTTCCAACGGAGGTCGTCGTTGACACACATACCGAGTACTGAGAGCTTTTCGGTTTCTTCGATGTAAGTGCCATTCATGGACAATGGTATTGGGGGAATGTTTAGCTTTAACGACAGAAGACAGCATTGAGTTTTCGAAGCATTAAACTCCACAGGATTTCTATTACCCCATTTGACAATGCTGTATAAATCGGAGTTTAATGAGCTTGACATATTGTACCGTTGCAATTGTGCGTCCGAAGGCGAAGGACGTGAATTATCGAACGAATATGAAAAGCTGAGGTTAGAGTCGTCAGCAAAACAGTTAAGTGGATTAGAAGTAACAGACAGAAGATCGTTTATAATAATTAAGAAAAGAGTCGGAGACAGAACAGAGCCTTGGGGCACACCAGCATTTATTTTGTGTGAATCAGACTTGAATCCGTCCAATACAACTTGTATTGAATGGTCCAGAAGATAGCTTCTAATCCAACGAACAAGTGTATCATCGATCCCAAAAGCACGCATTTTCGATAAAAGAGCTTCATGCCAAACTCTGTCGAATGCCTTGGAGATATCAAGAGCAATAATCATACTTTCACCAAAGCGATGTAAAGATTTGTTCCACTGTTCGGTGAGATATGCCATCAGATCACCAGTGGAACGGTTGCTGCGGAAGCCGTACTGACGGTCATGGAGAAGCTTTCGATCTTCGAGATATTCCTTAAGCTGACGGTTAATCAGTGTTTCCATGACCTTAGAAAGAAGGAATGTCAGTGCTATGGGTCGGTAGGAGGAGGGGGAGCATGCGTCACCTTTCTTAGGGACAGGCTGGAAAAATGCTGTTGTCCATCTTCTAGGAAAGATTCCAGAAGAGTAGGAGCGATGGAAAAGCTTACGCAGTGGCTTTGCCAGTGTGGAAGAACACCTCTTTAGAAGAATCGGGAGTATACCATCCGGGCCAGCGGATTTGTGTATAACGAGATCTTTGAGAACTCTTGCTACTGTACGAATGCGGAAAAAAATCTGTCTCATGGAAAAATTTACATTTTCAAGTACAGGAGGGGCAGCGTTGAGCTGGCAGTGAAATGGGCGGCGAGCAAGTTTGCCTTCTCTGAAGAGTAAACAATTGGTTTGTTATTGTCGATGGGCGTTGGAACCAAAGATGTCGAGGAGTTTTTTATATTTTTTACAAATGACCAAAAATGTTTACTGCCTTTGGGACACTGCAGAATTTTTTGCCGTAATTTTTGGTCATTAAAAAATTTGGTTCTTTCAATAACGGAGTTGCATGAGTTCCTTGCTTGTTTGTGCTTTTTCCGATTTTCCTCTGTAGGGTTGGCTTTGTAAGATCGGAAACTTACTTCTTTGAGCCTGATAGCTTCTTTACACTCAGAATTAAACCAAGACTTTTCTTTAGGTTTGATGCTTTTTACTCTGTTAGGAATAAAAGCACGCATCCCTAGAAGAATCACATTTGTGATCATTTCAGCACTGGCATCAATGTCACTATCGAGGAAGCATAGTGACCAGTTAAAGTTTCGGAAAAAGAAATTCAGGCCGTCCCAGTTGGCTTTCTCGTATTGCCAAACGGTCCTGGTGGGAAGTTTTTCTTTAACTGGATGGGTGGGGGATGAGAAATTAGCTGAAATGATACAATGGTCTGAAGTGCCAAATGGAGAAGTTACACTAATGGTAAATTTATCAGGGTGAGAAGTAAGAAACAAGTCAAGAGTATGGGCGGCTTGCCCAGCAACATCCGGTGTACGCGTTGGCACATCGATCAGTTGGGTAAGGTGATGTAACCCGGCAAAGAGCTCGACATACCTTTCTTCGGGTGCTGTCTGACCAGAATAGCGGAGCCAGTTGGCATTGTGTACATTGAAATCGCCCGCAATGACGATTTCAGTGCGAGGAAAAGGGAAACGATTTTCGAGATGGAATCAGACAGTGCATCAAACTCGTTACAAGTCGAATTACTGTCAAGATTTGGACTCCTGTAAATAAAACAATAATGAATGACATGCTTGCAGACAGTGAATTTGAGCCATAAGAAGTTAAAGTCCGTGTTGGAACATTGCCCATATTGGGGAAGGCTCTGGCAAGCAATATCATTCCTAACATAGACCACGAGACCATGATGGGAAAATAGTAATGGCACCAAGCTATACCCATGTAGAGCAAATTCTGATAAATCAGTATTTACTCCAACCTGAGTTTCACTTAATGCCAAAACAGCTGGCCTATGTTGAACAGTGAAGATGTACACGTGAAAGAAATTCTTTCTTAAACCACGAACATTTGAATACACGACACAAAAATCACTTACCATTTAAAAATACTTACATACAAAAACACAACTCTGATTAAGTTGAACTGCGCAGTGAAAATCCAAATTAATAATAATAATAATAATTCTGTAATAATCAAACTGTCTTAGGTGTTATGCCCATAAGACAGCCTGTTTACAAAAAATCAATCTAAACATTCAGCACAATAGGACAAATTCAGATGCCCTTATCTATTTACCGCAAGCATTGTATGGTCATACGATGCCTACAGCAGATAAGAAAGAGGCAGTTAAGCACAAAGGTCTTGGGACAGAGAGGATAATTTGTTATGCGAATGCGTTTTATTTATTTTTTTTCTTCCTCAGCGCGAGTGGGCATCTTTACCATTCATCCTACGACACGAATGAATATTATTATTTTTTTTCACAGCGAGGGTTTTTTTTCCAATTTCTCTAACGAGTGTGTATTATTATTATTTTTTTTTTAAAGCACTCGCGATAACAATAATTATTTTTTTGACTTTTGTTTAATTATTTGTGCGCGCACCTCGACGTCCTCTACGAGCTTAAGATTGACACTTCAATTAGTAACAAATAAATATAAACAAATAATCAGCACAAACAATATACATTTAAATAAATTAAATAAATAACACATAAATCACAGAAGTAAACCTTAAATGCTAAACTAAATTATAAATAAATAAATAAACTATGTTAAACAAATACTAAAATATAAATAAATAAATACATAAACCATATTAAACAAATACTAATAAATAAATAAGTAAATAGTGACTAGTTATGTAAATACTAATAAATAAACAAATAAATAAACTATGTTAAATAAATAGTAATAAATAAATAAACTTTATTAAATAAATACTAATAAACAAATAAATAAATTAGTTCAAACGAATACTAATAAATCAATAAATTATATTAAACAAATACTCATAAATAAATAAATAAATACATAAATAAGTACACTATATTAAATAAATACTAATAAAAAAAATTAATACTTAACTTATGATACTCTATAATATTGCACAATAGAATCAATTCAGCATTATCTTTTCACAAAAATGCTTTTATACCGTGGTAGGGCGATGAAGCGACTTTTAAACTAGAAAAGACACGAAATATGTTTATATCACATGTGGCGGTACGGTGAGGGCTTAATGTCTTTGGCGTGATATACCCCGATTGTCTTGCCTTTCAAATCTTCGAGTTCGTAGCTATTTTTCCCTACGGCCTTAGCAACTCGACATTTAACAAATTTTGGGCACAATTAAGCCGCTAAATATTTGGAAGGATCGCTGAGGACGAAGTTGCGCCTGTACACCTCCTGTCCAGGGACGTATTTTACAATCCGAGTCCGCAGATTATAGACCCTGTCACTTTTCTCTTTGGCCTTGAGGATACTATCTTTGATTTTATCGCGGATGCATTGCAACCTTTGCTGTCTGGGAAGAGTCAAAAACTCGTCGTCGTCAACTTTGCTCAGTTTCTGAGTCAGTTCGTAACCACTACCATGAGTGATCATATTCATTCCGAATAAGGCATAATATGGTGAAACCCCGGTAGCGGAATGAACGGAGCTTCTCAAAGCACATGCTATGTCGCTAAGGCTAATATCCAAGTTGCGCTGGTCATCTTTTAAATAAGAGCGCATTGCAGCTAACAGTGTCTTGTTCACCCTTTCCGACGCGTTCGATTGTGGAGAATACAAAGCGGTTCGAAAATGTCGAATACCGTACTTTTGAATAAGGTTCTGAAAATCTTTGGCTAAGAACTGTTTTCCATTATCTGAGTGTATCAGCTGAGGCACTCCGAAAATATTAAAAATTTTGTTCCGTAGAAATTTAACGATACTATTAGTATCCGCTGACCGTAAAGGTTCTAAAAACATGTATTTAGTTTAGTTAAAAAGTCTACATATAGTTTTTGAAACGGACGATCTACGCTAAAGGTACTTGTGACAGGAGGTCTTAAAATTTGGTTCGACGGCTTACATTGCTTGCACGTTACACATTTTGACACAAATTCTCTTATTTGAACCGTCATGTTCGGCCAGTAGAAAAACTGCCGCACTCGGCAAAGCGTTTTTGCCACCACTCCATGAGCCGCTTGTGGGGGATCATGAGCCCTTTCAATTATGCCCTCTGTTAACCCAGAAGGTACCCAAAGCCGCCAATTGTGTTCATACATGGGCTCCTTTACACTTGACGTGAACGACCGTTTATAGACGAATTCGTCTTCTACCTTTAAGTCGGGCAATTCATCTCGGTGGGATCGGATAGTTTCTTTAAGGTCTTTATACTCTTCGGATTGAAACTCTTCGGAGGATAAATCTATTAGTGGAGCGATATCGGCTATTTCTAAGCTATCAACATACGCCCGAGAGTGTGTCCGGTACGACATTCAGCGATCCTTTTCTGTGCTCTATGTCGAAGGTATACGACTGTAATGCTAAACTCCACCTCGCAAGTCTTCCACTTAGGTCTTTCATGGTCATTAACCATTTTAGACTGGAGTGGTCGGTAATGACTGTAAAATCCATACCTTCGACAAAGGGTCTGAACTTTTTGATTGCCATCACCGCTGCCATACATTCTCGCCCGGTCACGCTGTAATTACGCTGACAGGAATTTAATTTTTGGGAAAAGTAAGATAGTGGTACCTCTGCCCCGGCATCGTTTTTCTGAAACAGAACTGCTCCGATTCCCGAGTCGGAAGCATCACATTGGATGTAAAAACGTTTATTGAAATCAGGATGAGTGAGCACTGGCGCTGCGGTTAGAACCCTTTTCAACTCCTCAAACGCTGCAATCGCCTCCTCCGTCATTCGAAATTTTGCGTCTTTCTTTTTGAGTGTGTCCGTAAGGGGGCCGGTCAGGCTAGAGAAATCTTTGATGAACCGCCTATACCACCCTGCTAAGCCAAGCAGCCGCCGAACTTGTCTGGCGTTTTTCGGTAACGGAAAGTTGACAACCGCTTCGACTTTAGCCGGATCTGTCCTCACCTTCCCGCCACCGACGATGAAGCCCAAGTATTTTAACTCATTAAAACAAAAATTCGATTTCTTTAAGTTGATAGTAAGGTTGGCCCTTTTCAGACATTCGGCTACTCGCCAAGCAAGGCGACATGGGTCTCAAAGTCCGGTGCGATGATCAACAGGTCGTCTTAATACACAAAAACGTTGTCCCTGAGTCGTGCAGGAATAACCTTATCCATTACGCGACATAACCTTTGAGCTGCGTTACACATCCCAAAAGGCATGACTCTTAACTGGTATAAGGGTCTTCCGGGTACCGCAAACGCAGTTTTCTCCCTAATCTCTTTCTCTATCGGTATTTGCCAGAACGCTTCCTTTAGATCTACACTACTTATGAAGTAGGTGTTGGGAAGCCGAATGATTAGCCCCTCGATATGAGGAAGAGGGTTCGCGTCCTTTTTGCTTACCGCATTGACCTTACGCGAATCTAGGCAAAAACGATACTTTACCGTACCATCAATTCCGGGCTTCTTAATAAGGACAACAGGCGAGCAGCAAGGACTCTCACTTTCCTCTATAACTCCGAGCTCAAGCATTCGGTCGATCTCTTGGTACAATAAGGCTTGTACCGCTGGTGAAAAAGGATAGTGACGCTGCTTAACAGGCTCAGCGTCTCCAGTATCGATGACGTGCTCCATCATCGACGTTTTTTCCGAGGCCGTGACGGTCATAATCCAGAAATCTCCGCTTGACCGTCTCCAATTCGTACTGATTACGTTCGGAGCAATTTGGAAGACCTTCCAGAAATCAACCCCTATATATAGTTCCTATTCAAGCGAGGGAACCAAAAATAGCGTGATCACATGCCGATGCTTGATGTAGGACACCTCCGTCTGAACTTTACCGACGATCGTCTGGTTCTTACCATCCGCGGTTTTTACCCCGGATTTGTATGTAATTACATTTAACTTCCCCTCCTTGACCAAATCCATACATCCGCTGTCCAAGAATCTCAAAATTTCCTTTCCCGCAATCATTACCTTGGCGTACGGTCTGGGATCAGAATTTAGATCTAATACCGTCGCCGAAATTCGTTCTCTTAAATCTTTCCTTCTTTTAAAGCGCTCCCTAGCATTCGTGATTTTTCTAGATACCGCCGAGGAGCAACCCTTAAAAATCCTATTTTTTGCTATCTCGTACTCTTTAATCCTTATGTGTAAGGGCTTTATTTCAAATTGTTTTATTTTTTTCTCTAATTTTGCCCTTTCTACTCCCCCACTCCTAACGAAAATTTTCACTTCATTAGACGAGCCTACTGTTCCTTGGCTTGCCATTGGGGTGTTTGCGTGGAACACGACTCCCCGCTCAAGGTCGCATTCCTGGACTGGTTTCCTGGGTTGCAATTCATGCATTTGGGAGTAGTAACTCCTTTTTGGTCACACCGGTAACAAAATATATTTCTTGTCGTAGCGGGACAGTCCATAAATGCATGACCACGCAAGCGACAGTTCCAACAGGTTAGCGAACTTGGGTCGCTCATCCCTCGCGAAGCCTTTGGTCGAGCTCCGGTGTGCTGAAACGCAGCTATATTCTCTTCTCCTACCTGCCATTCCTCCACTTCCACTGCCAGTTCGTTTGCTCGGTATCGGACGGGCTGTCTTAGAGGTCTCGGGGCTTCTTTGTCCAGCGTAAAAATTGGCTGCGGGTATACCAGCATCCGAGTCCTTTCGTTGAGATTCCGCTTTAGAATTCGTACCAGCTCCATCTCTGGAATCGGAACTCGGAGTTGCGCTCTCAGCTTATCCACCGCCGCTAAGAAATCATCGCATGACTGCCCAGTACCGTGCTGACATTCCCACAGGTCTCTTATAATCTCCAGATCCGATTTGGAGTTCCTAAATTGGCGCATCAATGCGTCCTTTAATGCTGGCCAATCTGGACGATAACTGGTCCGCTGGAACTGCCAGTACCACTCCTATGCGGCGCCGGTAAGGAGCAGGTGAAAATCCCTCAGTATTTCTGTCCAGGAACAACCATACTGGCTCTGAAGCGTCGGCGGACAGCCGACTATCTCTTCTCGCTCTTCAGTCCCATTTGATACCACCCTACTAGTCTCCGTTTTGGGCTGGCTGGTGAGTAGGTAAACGGTTTCCCTCGACTAACATTCTAGAATTTCTATCCAATTCCGTTTTCAGCTCCCCTCGAAGAGAATCAGTGTACTGCTTACACGCATTGTTCACCGCTTGACTAATGGCCGAAAGCAGACCCTTCGATATCGTAGTATCGCCCTGATAGCCGTTCGTCTCTCGATGTGGAACATTTCCGAAAAAGGCTGAGCTAGGATGCTGAAGCTCTTCTCGGTCGACTACTTGCAATAGCCTTACCCTCTCCCACGCCCCGCCCCCATTCGTAAGATGGCTAAACGGAGGTGACGGCTCCGAGACGGACGCACCACTTCTTTGACTCACCGTCGCGACCGGAAGTGTAGGTGGAGGAACTGGATACAGCGGAAGGTTTCCAGCGTAAGTGCGTAAGAGGCATCTTGCTACCGCTATTCAGGAGCCGATATTGTGAACGGGTAACTGTATGTTTTTTCTCTATATGAACTATTAACGATTTTTTTTATTTCCTCAGTCTCCTCGTCAAGCATACCCCAGAAACAAGCAGACGGATCACACTACAATTAGCACCCGCGAAAGCACACTTATAAAATATCCTACCAAACCTAATCGTCTAAGTCCTATAGTAACTAATTCTTATCACTATTGTATTACAAAAAACAGAAAAGAAAGAAAATAACACCTACTAAACCTAATGTCATACAAATACACAAAAACTGTTAAAATTCAAAATTACTACGATATACTAAACTAACTAATTACTTAAAGGCTATCTTAGGTTTTAGATTTTTACCTAAATCTAATAAATATTACGATGTAACAAAAACTCTGAGACTCAGCTATATCAATTATAATATGTTCTTTTGGCTATACAATTAGATAATCAAAAAACACAAAACAGTAATCCTACAAAAATTTATCTAAAATTAACATCTACTTATCGTTTCTAAACACTATCGTCTTTCTCCTTACTATATACTATTAACCTAACTCTAAATCTATCTTAAGCTTTATATTTTTTTTGTTCTTTTTTTTTCTATATTTACCACCTCTACTGCACTATATTCTATCCCTATAAGCTATATCTATATTTTATACCTAAACGGAAACTCTAATTATACTTAACTACTATAATTTTTTTTAAATGTCCCTAACTAACTTAACTTTTACAAAATCTAACTTAATATATATACTGCTCTAACGAATTAAAAATAGACGCTTAACAGAAAAAATTACTAGACTAACAACAATAACTGACACCAAACTAATCTATCTATCTTAAGTTATATAGTTTTTTTTTGTTTGTTTCTTCTTTTTTTTTCTTACTATGTCCTATAATCTATGCCTAACTTAAACTACTTCTAAAATAAACACTTCCGGAAAAACTCCTAAGACAAAACGTTTTCTTTTAGAACCCTATCGCTTATTTCTAAACACTAGACGACTATACTATAAAATACACTATTCCTTACATACCATTCCTATAAAACTAAGTTCATTCAAAACACAAAATCCAATCGCTTCTAATCAACAAAAATTAATCTAATTACTGATTTTTTTTTTAATTTTTTGGGTTTTGTTTTTTTTTTTAAATAATATTGGGGGGTGTTTCGGGAGGCGTAGGACGGTGTCTATTTCTTTTTCACTTTGAGTGACGCCTCCGTTGAGCGCTACCATTCATTGGGAGCAGCAGCAGTTGTTTAACGACAAAAAAAAATCGACAAATACATATATGTTACATTTGGTACTACTGCCAGAATAGGAATTCTTAGTCGCGATTGGTCAGGCATTCTTACGAGCAATCCTGACCAAGACTTACTCTCCCTTCCCATCCTGACCGCAGCACCAGATCCAACCGAAAAGGAATTATTCTAACACCCGCCCTCGACTTCACTTCCCGTCGCAATTTGATGGGTACATACAAGACCTTCCTATCTAAGACATACGAACAGTTTTTATTTTCAAGGGCGGATGCCCGAACTTTTAAACAAATAGTGTTTCTGGTTGTTTTCACCGACATCTCCGACGACACCCCTCGCATTTGAACTGGTATGCCCCAGGCTTTCCTGATCAAGACATAGAGGTTGCTTCGATGATGTCAGCGATAACTTCCAGGAACGGATTGGACAAAAGACAAGGACTAATTTCATTCACTTACGTATGGGCGCCATTTGTAACGGGGCAATAGGATGAGATAAGAGAGGATTAGAATAGGACGATGGAAAGGAATTGGTTTGAATAGAGTATAGGAAGGGTCATACTCGTACCGGAGCCATAGGGTTTGGACCTTAGCTAGGTAAGGCAGGATAGAGGACTAGGAAGTGGGATAGGGAGAGGAAGGGCATGCTGGCGACGCACGGCTTAGCTCGCTGGAAGGGGAGGGTATCTTGGCCCCCGCACCGAACCTCACCTCGTCACAAAATAATATCATGCCTAAATTCACTTACTTCCCTCTACCGAATGCTACTGCTACTCTCCACATAGATCTGCAGATGTTATGGCAGATTTGCCGCCCCTCACCGCTCCTTGAGTCTGGGTGGCCGATAGTTTTCCAAACTCTATTTTGGTTTTCTCAATTGGTGATGTCACTTTAGACCGTCCTCATCAGCTCTCCCTCCCCACCCCCTGAAAAGTTCCACTTAGAGCTTCATAATAAACGCTCGGTTTGGCGTGGTTCACATAGGTTCTTTTTTGTTACTAGACTCGATTAAATTATATCAAATAACAAAAAAACAACATTTAAGTTTTTTGGTTACATACAAAAATTTGACATAAAAAAAAACTTATAAATATAACATTAAAAAATATGATACTAGTATTGATCTTCTTACTAAGTATCGTAATGACAAATAAAATTTAAGAAACGCAATGACTATCAAAAAAATAATTACAAGATTGTACACCCAACCAGGCTCTATATCAATAGTCGAGCCCGAAGGTGGCCAACGCCGCCCTCGCTTTTCCACCACAAAAATAATCTAAAAATACTATTTTATTTTACTCTCCCTACCCAGACGCAAACCAAAAAAAAAAGAGCTCTTTTCCCTTTAATTTGACGGGGGGGTTTAATACGACCTTGGAGAGTACTTCAAGTTACCGGTGGTAGTTTTGAAAAAAAAGGAAGGGGGAAGGTACGCGACGCCCTAGGGCTTACCTGAAGGGTTAGGGGGTGGCGCTTAAAATTCTTAAAATTACACTATCGTAAAACCAAAAATAAATCAAATTAATAAGGCAAAGACAAAGAAAAGATTTAAAATTAAAAAATAACGACCACTGCCAAAAATAATTGTTATATCCGCCTTTTTGGTTTTGGTTGCTGGAGTCAATCAGGATGATGTCTCGGCTTCTTCAAAAAACTTGAAAACAGTGACGTACAAAATTTGGATTCCGACTGCTAGGTGGATTGTGGTCTTTACTATAATTCTTTTGGGCACAGCAATGGCGGGTAGCCCAGTTATTACCCGGTACCAGAACCTCTAGTTGGACACTGCACCACTTGTTTTCTTGGTGGCAATCGAAATTCGCACAAAAATATGATAAAATTTCGATACATACAGTTTGTGGCTTAAATGGTTTTTTTTTCCTTTTAGGATCCTCCAGTACACTCCCTCGTATGTATGTAAGTTGCTGCTGATTCGGCAATATCGCTTATGATGGAACTTCCATACGAAAATCGTTTACACTTCGGCCACCGAACACAGACGTTGATTGCCACCGAAAAAAACTGGCGGTTCCGACTATCGAAACCGCGCTGGTTGCTGTGCCTAGTATGAAGGTAAATATTTAAAGTAGGAAATACCATCTTCCTACATCGATATAGTCTTACCTCAAAACATGTTCCGTCACTACAGTACGCCTAACCACTAAATTTTATGTTTTCCTATTTTTTTCTCCCTCTGGTCACTAAATTCACTAAATTTGTTATTTTTTTAAAAATCAACTTAAAAAAAAATAATCAAAAATTACACGACACTTACACGAAAAAAAATGTTGTATCTTCCTAGATATATTCACCCAACTAACAAATTTAAAAATCTCTGGGTGCACTTTTTTCTTTGTTGCAGCTATTATACCGGTCAGTTTCCAACTCGTAATATTTGTCCGTTTTTTGCTCTGAACCACCGCAAATCCCAATTGCGCCCTCCTGTGGTAAGTTTGAATTCCAAAAGCCGTACGCTCTACCGCTTTGCGGAAATTTCGAATTGGGGCTCTCCCCTTACACCGCAAAAATCACTATGTAAACCTACACAGGAGTATATGCGGTTAATTTCCTACCTACAACAAATTCCACCATTCCACCCATTTCCCATAGCCACCACTCCTTTCTCCTTCTCGACACTCGCGGCGAATTAAAGTTGTCAGAAACTAAAGATAATCATCCAAAAACTGACAGAACTACATATGTAGTTTGTTATCTTTTCCGTCGCCGGTAGTGTTTGTTATTTTTATTTATTTTTAGGTCGTGTTTTCTTTTCCTTTTTTTTTTTTTAAAATGTGGTCTCAACTAGTAATAATAATAATAACAAACACAAAAAGCTAATACATACAAAGCACCAAAAAAAAAGGATCTCTAGCAAAAAAAACATTCCTTCGCTACCCTTTTTATTATGTGCGTCATTTGGTGTGTTTTTTGTGTCACCAAAAATGTTGCATTTGTACCTATAGCGCTAGGTACAAATAAAAGTTAGTTTATGTGCCGACGAATTTGTTATTATTATTAGTACAGTCATTATCGCATTTTGTGCATCATTGTGTTTGCAAATATGACTGTGTAAATAATTGTGTTTTTTTTTCTTTTGGTTTCGTTTTAAAAAACCATAGAGACGACATATATATAACATATACGCAAAGGAGAATTTCACCGAGCCAAGCTAATGAAGGTAAGTAAAACTTTATTTTTTTATTCTTGATACAAATTATAATATTTTTTTTTGTTCCTTACAGGTAGCCGTAACAAACCTCCGGATCTGGCAGAATTATATTCAGGACAAAGACGGTGTACAACAAGGCGAACTGAGACTGTGGGGAAGAACCCACAAAACCAAAGCCGGGCAACTACATTTAGTCACAAATAGGTAAGATTATTTTCCCATACTTCTGCTTACATAAACTTAACAACTATTCCTTGCTTATCACAGGTGAGCTGGGGCTATCTAATTTTCCTCCCAGACGTCGAGGCATTATTATCATCATGAAAAATTCGTTCGAGCCTTTCCAGATTCCTGTGAGTGTTTTGGTTTTCAAAATTTTTTGTATTTGTTTATTCGTAGTTTTACGATTTATTTGATACTTAATTTTTTGTTCAAACAAAAAAAATACACCAAACACATATACTGCCGTAGTTACAAGAATATAAAAGTATGTTTAGATTTAAAGCACGTCGTATTGTACCTTATGGACCTAGGTAGGTGGCATCTTTTGCCTTTTGTACATTGGAAGTATGCAGGAATTAATGAATGAAAGTGAGACATGGTAGTTCTGAGTAGCCTCGCGATGACGCTTCGTACCGAATCTAGTACCTAACCTGCTCGAATTAATAGACCTGGGATTCAGTATAAAACATACATAGATAAAATAATAATTGAATCAAATGACTTGAAGGTAACACTTGAAAATAAAAAAAAAAAACTACGGATTTTTTTTTTTTTTTTTTAATAGTTAACGCGCGCACAAGGGATTATGTGTTTCCCTTTTAATGTAGAACACACTGCGCGGGCATTATGAAGATAGGGAGGGGAGAGATAGGAGGTGCCGATTACCATTGGTTTTGAATGTTAGCAGATCAAAATGGCAAGGGAAAATCCCGCCGGGTAAACTTTTCCAAATTCGTGTTGTTCGGCTAAAAAAAGAATCCCTATATTTCACGGTACGTCCGAAATTGGGCTCCAGGGTGAACTGATGAGCATTCCTTGCGAGACGAGTATTACGGGAGAAACTTTTAAGGGGAGGAATGCAACTGGCTACTTCGAGTGAACATTTTTTGTAAAAGAAACGATAAAATAAGGAAAGACATGAAACATTGCGTCCGTGTTCGAGTGGGGCAATTGTTTCAGCGGCAGTTCTATTTCCTATCAATCTAAACGCTCGATTTTGTATTCTATCAAACAGGAGAAGCGATGTTTGCGAAGCACCTGTCCAGAGGTGGGAGTTATACTCGAGTTTAGGGCGTATAAACGCTTTATATATTGTAGCCAGATCAGATGGGGAAAAATACTTCTTACACCGATACAGAAAACCTAAGCACTTTGCAGCATTCTTAGCGATCTCAAATATATGGTCGTTCCAACGGAGGTCGTCGTTGACACACATACCGAGTACTGAGAGCTTTTCGGTTTCTTCGATGTAAGTGCCATTCATGGACAATGGTATTGGGGGAATGTTTAGCTTTAACGACAGAAGACAGCATTGAGTTTTCGAAGCATTAAACTCCACAGGATTTCTATTACCCCATTTGACAATGCTGTATAAATCGGAGTTTAATGAGCTTGACATATTGTACCGTTGCAATTGCGCGTCCGAAGGCGAAGGACGTGAATTATCGAACGAATATGAAAAGCTGAGGTTAGAGTCGTCAGCAAAACAGTTAAGTGGATTAGAAGTAACAGACAGAAGATCGTTTATAATAATTAAGAAAAGAGTCGGAGACAGAACAGAGCCTTGGGGCACACCAGCATTTATTTTGTGTGAATCAGACTTGAATCCGTCCAATACAACTTGTATTGAATGGTCCAGAAGATAGCTTCTAATCCAACGAACAAGTGTATCATCGATCCCAAAAGCACGCATTTTCGATAAAAGAGCTTCATGCCAAACTCTGTCGAATGCCTTGGACTAAAAATGTGGTCTCAACTAGTAATAATAATAATAACAAACACAAAAAGCTAATACATACCAAGCACCAAAAAAAAGGGTCTCTAGCAAAAAAAAACATTCCTTCGCTACCTTTTTTATTATGTGCATCATTTGGTGTGTTTTTTGTGTCACCAAAAATGTCGCATTTGTACCTTTGGCGCTAGGTACAAATAAAAGTTAATTTATGTGCCGACGTATTTGTTATTATTATTAGTACAGTCATTATCGCATTTTGTGCATCATTGTGTTTGCAAATATGACTGTGTAAATAATTGTGTTTTTTTTCTTTTGGTTTCGTTTTAGAAAACCATAGAGACGACATACATATAACATATACCTACGCAAAGGAGAATTTTACCGAGCCAAGCTAATGTAGGTAAGTAAAACTTTATTTTTTTATTCTTGATACAAATTATAATATTTTTTTTTGTTCCTTACAGGTAGCCGTAACAGTTTTTGTTTTTTTTTCTTTTTTTTCATTTTGTTCAGCTTAATAAATGAATTTTTACTTTTCATTTTTAGGTAGCCGCGTCATAGTAAAGGAGAACGAAGGCTGCATCAACGAGTTGTTCCACCGGTGTTGACTTCGGCAAATGTGGACATGACAAAGGTACGAAATAAGATTTTTTTCTATTATGTTTGTGAAACTAATAAAAAAAGCTTTGATTTCTTGGTGATTCTGTTGGCTAACTAGCAAGTTAGCAAGTTAGAAATTAGTTTCTATTCAAACTATATTTGTAAACTAAAAGCTCGAATTATACGTAAAGTATAATGCTAGAGATAAAAAATAGAAAATTCCGTATTTTGATTTTTTTTTTGTTTTTAGATAAATCTCATCACAAAGCGTTCGTCGGAAAACTACGAGGCGATGGAAGAAGGACAAGAAGCCCACTGGAAGTTTTTTTTTATTTTTGTATGCCAAACAAAATACAAATACAAAAGGTAAAACTAACATAGAGAATCACATTGAAATTTTGAATCATGCTCCCATCTTTCATTCTAGGATATGCTGAAGCAGATTATTTTTTTCTGTTTCACCTACCTAATGGCAGAAAAAACTCTCGACGACTCGGAGGGTGGGATAAAATATGTGATGGCCAAACTGTCAGCCATGGTAAAACTCAAAGATATAGATATCTATGAAAGATTAAAGGAACAAGAACTTCACCCATAATATTATAGCTTTAGGTATGCTTCTCATTAAACTTTTGTTTTTGTTTGATCAAAACTGACAATCGCCTTTGTATAGATGGTTGACACTACTTTTGTCCCAGGAATTTCCACTACCAGACGTTGTTCGTATCTGGTTCGTATGGGTAGCCGTAACATCCTTTTTGAAGAAACAACCGAAAAAACGCATCATGTACACAAGGTCTATTCGTACGAAAAAATATAATATGTACAATTTTCTAATATAACCTAATATAATGCATTGTTTTTCTTTTTAAGTTTGTAGGATTAATTTGTTGAGATTATTTTACGCTGTGTTGAGATTATTTTACAACGGCATTCTAAACACGGCATTAGAGAACGTCAGACAGAGAGCTATCCGCAGCACGTTAATATTTGAATCTTTTCAATATTATATGACAATATTAAATGACACAAAGTAAGTAAAAAAAGAGTAATTTACAAATTTTTACAACAGGCACAAAATATTAAAAAAAATCTTTCTTGAGAACGCCGTCAAAATAATCTGAACACTGCGTAAAATAATCTCTACGTCGCGTTAAAAACGCGTTCTGTTTAACGAAGAATTAACGCGACGCGACGTCAAAAGAGCTGCGTCAGAACGCGCTCTGTTTGACTAAGCTTTTACTCCTAGGTATGCGAGTATAATAGGGTGTATAATACAATCTTGCAAATATATATTCTGACCGAATGCTTGTTTGAATTCATTCTTAGAACAATCAATACACTATCATCAGTTTCTGTATCAGGTAAAATGGTTCAAACTCTTGAATATTGCTTAACCAGTTTTAAACGTTTATATAGAGTTTTCAAGCACACAATATGTAAAAGGCAGGGAAAAAAATAATAAAGTATAACAACTTGCATTCGAGTAACTTGCTAGTGTCTCCTCATAATGCAAGAAAACAAGATAGCGACTTTCGTATTTTTACGTCATCAGTGATCCTTGTTGAAAAAAATAATTTCCGTTTCAGAAAAAAACGGAAAAGTAAGTTTTAATTTATGCAGGTTTGGTCCAATGTCTTATCTGATTGATTTAATATACATTTTATGTCAACTAACACTTCATATTCTTTCAAAAATTGGTAATTTAATTTAGTCAGTTTGGGTCACTGATGACGTCTAATTTCATGATGGCGCTTTTCATCATCAAGTATCTTCCAACACGCCCAATTTCGCGGTGAAAAAGAAAAAAAACTGAAAAGAAGAGGTCAATTCTTTGACTACTAAACTCTCAATCGGCGTCAATTATTTGACAGTTCAGCACTACTACACTCTCAGACGGCGTCAATTATTTGACAGTTCAGCACTACTACAGTCTCAATGGGCGTCAATTTTTTGACACTTCTACACCAATACTTATTTGACCAGTTTTTTGGCATTGTCAAAAGAAGGCAGTAGATTTCCCTCTATATAGTATAGTTACTCTATGAATTAAAGTGAATTATGGAGTGAATATAGCGTTTTATTGGGACTTCCAATACTGAGCTAGCTATAGATTACAAATAAAACATGGCTATTATGGTATTTCATCTGTTTCATTGTTTTATTTGTGAGGGTGACTTTGTTTGTATTTTTCAATCAATGTTGAACAATCTATTAAAAAAAATACTTGAACAACACAAATTATCATTTTCGTTTAATAAGTTTTTATTGTGATCCGTATATTAAATTTACTTATTTGTTCTAAATTTAATTCGAAAAATTTTTTGATTAATATGCACTTTAAAATACTTGTGCTTATAAAATATTTCTTTGTGTACTGAAATGCAGGTATAATAGGGTGCTTTGAATATAACACAGTAAACTAATTATATATGTGTGGCCGTCGCATGTATTTTTTGAGTAAACATAACATAGGCATAGCCCAAATTTGTTGGATCAGAATGTGGACTTACATTTTCTATAGATTTTGTTATTCGATTGTTGAAGAGTTGAAATTAATCATCAGCTCAGAGTAAAATCAGCAAAGTCTTATGCACATAACATACGCACAATAAATACATACCTGCGATGCCACACACTTGACTTCACATTTTTTTGAAATTCCTCTCTAATGTTTTTTTTGTTACATAGCTACAAAGCGACTCATCACACACAAAAAACGAATAAGCTGACAAAGGCAAAGAGCTTTCTGTGCTATACTTTACGTTACGAACGATAAACAGGCAAAAAGCTTTCTTGCCTGTTGATCTCTGCCTGTTGAAAAGAATTTTCGATACCTTTTTTTAATATGGCAGTGAGAGATCTGTATATTGTATTGTCTGTGGTACAAGTTATACATTCGTGTAGAAAAAAATTGAGATAACAATCAAATATCATAATGATGATTCAGATACATATTTGAGTCACTGGCAAAATTCTGTCCATCTGCTAAATAGTTGGGCCAATCGTCTTCATATTTGGAATATACAAGTTATTTTGACATTCGACGGAGGATTTTTTGAATTTCTTTTTTAGTTGAAATGTTAACGGTACCTGCCATATAACCTTTCAGTAAAAACTTATTTTTCTCAAAAACAGCTACAAGATTTTTTATGAAAAAAATCAGTGTGCATTAAATTTTGGTGAAAAAAGAGTTGATTGTCTGTGAAATCGGTTTACGGACGATAACTTTGCGTGATAACGTCATAAGAAAATATTGATGGCAGCAACACCAACATACAGCCGACTCACACCCACAAAAAATCTCGTTAAATCCACACACACACACACCCCAATATTTAGATCTACTTTGTACTTTAACAAAACTCCGCCTATTTTTTATTTCTTTTTTCTTTTCTTGTTCTTTTTGAATTATTTTGGGAATTTGCGCCTGTTCTTTTTCATGATCGCCAGTTGCTTGCGATCGATTTTGGTTGAAAGAACCACAGTATCGCGGTTAGCATCAGTCATGACTCATGAGTCTTATCAGCAGGAGTCTTAGCAGCATGAGTCTTATCAGTATGAGTCTTATCAGCATGAGTCATGTTATTTCGTACGTGTAGCCTGTCATAGATTTATAAGATGTTATCACGTCAAAAAACAATCAGCTGACACGAAAAATGAATTAGGAAAACAGATAAATAAATTTTAAATAAAAAATATTTGTGCAAATTGGTTTGGTCTTGTCGAAAACAATTCTTCGTATCATTTGCTATCGATTGCTGCATCATTTATGTAACTATAATCAAAGGAAAACATATAAAAACTCGGTTTAAAGTTTTTCAATGATGCATTTCAATGGTAGCCTAAACTGGGCCCTACTGAAGCATTTTACATCATTAAAACAAAATTTGAGGTTATGGCTGGTGTATGGCATTTGATTTCTGACATAACTTTACTGATTGCTATAACCACCCGTACGTAAAAAAATCCAGGTTTCAGCCGTTTCAACTTTAACTGTAACTGGCGCCAAATGTAGTCCATTTTTTTTAAAGGAGTGTGCCATATTACTGTCCCATTTCTATATTTTTTTACAACTTAATCATTGTACACTGCCTATAGTACTATCATGAAGCATCATTTTTTCAGTTCTGAATCAAGTCGCAATGAGGTGTGCTGAAATTGCCAATTGGTGTGAATATAGAATAAGTACAGACAACAAAAGTGTATTAAATACTGGTACAATATCGGTAAATGTTCTTGTCTCCACTATTTAGTTAGTTCTGAATCAACCAGGAAGATGGCCAGACGAAAAATGATCACCATGAGAGTACTATAGAAAATGTTATACAATGACTTAATCCAAAACGCTTTTGAATTTTCCAAAAAAAAACGTTTTTAGCCAAAATATTTTTCATTTAGGAAAACGGAACATCTTTCTAGCGCTCAAATACATGAGAAATAATTCAAGTTAATGCACTGAAGTATGGAAAAATACTTTGTATGTTTGGATTCTGTCTAGAAAGGCAGGGTCAGTAATTCTCTACCGTGCACGAAGAAATTATAATAATGTAATAATAATATTTTTAACTAAGTGTCTGTAAAGCTCATTGCCTTTTTAGAATGCAACATGACGTTGCACGACACTAGTTAGAAGAATTAGAAAGATAGGAAAGAATTTTTTTTCGGTGCAGTTGATCGCGAATTAGGTGACTATTTTCTCACTTAAAACTCACGGGCGGCTCTAACTTGCACTTGGAGTTCGAAAAATTTCTTCTCAACCTGAGTATCGAACTAACGACCTCCGGATCAGAAGCAAACATCTTATCTACTGCACTAATGCCGCCCGCTTATTTTGTTAAAAACACGATTGTACTTCGGCAAAGCTGCTTAAAACTTATTCCTTTTGAATTAAAACTTGCACAAGCTCATATAACTATTAATCACTTCATTCTGAAAAGGAGGATGAGCTAGATCCATTGGTTGATTATTTATAATATATATTTTAACTACTATGTGTCTTTAAGGCACAACGTATTTTTTTAGAATTAAAAACTTTGTTGTTTGTTCACAATTGAAATAAATTACAGAGCAAAAACACACTTGTCAAATTGACAGCTGAACATTCTACTGAAATTATAGCGAGTTCAATTCAAATTTCAAAGATTTGATCTGAAAATCGAGATTTGCTCTTTTTAATGAATTCAAGGAAATTTTCATCATTTAATCCTAGTATTGGTCATTCACTGACGAGCATTAGTATTTGATATCATACACACAAATACCAGGCATGTACAGTTGATATGTTCAAAATGCCATATTTGTGTTTTCTCACTTCAAAAACATCTTTATTTTTTATTTTGTATATTTAATGGATATTTGTTAATTTGTTAAAATTCACAACAAACAACAAATAACAAAATATTTTCCATTTGACGTTTTGACCCGCGCAAAAGGGATTTTGGCTACCCTTATAATGTTGAATAAACACAGCGGGGCGTTAGGAAAATAGGGGGGCGTATAAAAGGAGATATCGATGCACATTTGTTTTAAAGTTCGGCAAGTCATAATGGGAGGGAAAACAGAGTCTGGCAAGGCATTCCACATTCGCGTGGTACGATTAAAAAAGAATCTCTGTATTTGACTATTTGACTGTACGTCCAAAGTTGGGTTCAAGGGTAAATTTATGGGCATTCCTAGCAGCGCGAGAATAAAGCTGAGAGTGCTGTCGTCAGCGAAACAATTTATTGGAATAGTAGTTTCAGATAATAAGTCATTGATAAAAATGCCATGTATGTGTGCATTCAGATCAAATCTGGCAACCCATCAGAGATCAAATTTCTCGTGTTGAGATTTGATCCAGATTTGCTCATTTTCGTACAATGAAACTCTTGAAATTGAAAAAGATCAAATCTTTTTTTTTTCTTTGCTTTGTTGTTTTCGTCTTGCAACGAAAGGTTTTTCAATTCTTCTGTAACTTCTTCTCCTTTATAACAGTGACTGTTTTTGTTCTTTGTTTTTAACAACCTGCACCTCAATATATTTTTTTTTATTTTTGAGACCCTATGCTTACTTTTGTTAAAAGATTTGTTTTTGGTTTTGTAGATTGCATACACAAATCGTGTTTTCTTTTGGAGACGTTTAAGTTGTATAAACTTCCTGAAAAAAATTGTTTACATTACGTTACATAACCCACACACTACACAAATTGCCCCGGTTGTTTAACTTGTTTAAACTTGAGAAAATTTTAAACTAGGGCTCGTATCTAAAGAACTTGTTTAACTAGAGTCAGTTCAATTGCTTAAATGAATGCTGTTTAAAATTTTGCGCCATTGAGATTAAACACTTGTTTCGACTTTTTATATTTTTTCTTTTCTTTTAATTGATTAGATATTGCGTTGAACCTGATTTGATCGATAATTTTCAACTTATGAGAATTACTTTGTGTTGAATTTGGATTGTTCATTTTCAAACACATTTGATTTTTTCTATTATTTTTGAATTGAATTTATTGAGTCTTATTAATCGATTACAAAATTCACTTATTCTTTCTTAATAATAATGTGTACAAAAGTGACTGTAATGTATGGCCTTCTTTTTTCAGTTGTAATTATTCTTTTAAAGCCTCGTGGCGAACAGTTGTCATATCGGGTAAACTATATTGTTTGACTGCTTTTGCATAAGCATTAGTGTGAGTTGCTGAGACGATCAAATATATACAATCGATACTTGTACTAACTTAAAAACTAAGACAAATACAAAAAATAAAGAAATGTGCGCCAGCACATATGGGAGAGAAGTATTCTATTCTTACTATTTGATATTCTTGTCTCTTTTGTTCATTTGGTCAATTGCTTAAGCTTAACATTCATTGATTCTTGGTATTATAAAGCGAGAGCGCTCTATTAAGGTTACTGTACATCAGCTACCACAATATCTTAGTGAGTGTATTAATTCTTTTCATGAGGATATTACAGTTATGATTATGTAAATTTTGAATTTTTGACAACTTGAATATATGTTATAATGCATTTTAGTTATTTTTTTTAATAAATATACTTATAAAAGTTTTATATTGTTTGATTTGTGTCACTAATTTTACTTTCATGTTTGAGAATAAAAACAAATATTACTTCACTTTTGCTACCACTATTAATATCACTTTACAATGGATTTGAATAAATATAATACATTTTTATAATATACTTATATCGGTTTTACATTGTTTGTTTTGTGTTTCAATTATGTGCCAGTCCAATTTGTTGCTTTTCCTCAATTCTTGTTTGTTGTTCCTACTTAATGCGTATTGTTTGTTTTGTGTGACAATTATGTGCCAGTCCAATTTGCTGCTTTTCCTGGTTTATTTGTTGTTGTTCCTACTTAATGCGTCTAGCGTTGAATTAATTTACAGTTTGCTGTTGCTGTGCTGTGACCGTTGTAACTGTAATTAACAGTTTCTGCGCTTTTGAGCGCTATTGCCGAATGTTTCCAAGACTGAGACCGTTGGATAACGTTATTACTGCGCTTCTAAACGCTAGTTGCTGTTGCGGTGATTTAATCTTTTTAACTGTAAATAACAGTTGCTATTTTCCTGCGCTTTTAAGCGCTGGAAAATATTCCTTTCAAAAGGGAATTATTTGCTAAACTGTTGCCGCGTGTTTAAATCTTTTTTTTTTTTTTTATTATTAATTAAAAAACGTAACTGTTGCTGGAGTTGCTTATTGTTAATCTGGTGGTTGCTGCTAGCACACCACGTCCGTGAGGACGGTCCAAACCGAACTCCCACTGTGAAACAAAAATCTTCTTTCTATTATCTTTTTAGAAATCTGAATTTACTTTTTGACTGAATATCCCAGGGGTGCGTTCTTTTATTAACTATCGTTCACAATTGTTAGCTATTTGCCGTTCCAAAATCCAAATAGTTATTATTCATGTAAGGCCTCCCTTACATGCATGTGCATCTGCAAATTTAAAGAAAAGTAGAACAGGACCAATATTAATAACTTATATATGAGATAGAAAGAGTACTAAAGGCTTCAAATAAATTTACTAACACTTTTTGACATGTTCTTGGGCACAATCGAGTGCTGCGATTCAATACCTACCCGAAGTATACATTTAAAATGGACCAAAACCAAAAGATGCCAATTATTATCAAGGTATAAAATAAATAAAATAAGGAAAACAAATATTTTGTGCCATTTACTAGAAAACGAAGATATATGTAAATCCTAGTGATGGGCATAATCGAATGATTGTAATAATCGAGATATTAGTATTCGAGTGATCCAAATAATCGAATGATCATTCGAATTATAAAATAGTAACAACATTGGAATAGTTTATCCCAATTTGTTGATGAAACTTTTTCTCCTGGTTTCATTTTGATTTGAAGTTAAATTAAATTTCTATTTAACAAGAAAAACTATACATTAATAAAAATAAATCACAGCAACAAAATAATAAATGAATGACCCACCTGCTATAAAAATAAAGCTAGTCAAAAACACGAAAGCCACGTGCAAAAACAATACGAATTCCAAAATATTGGTAAACATAACGGTAACATAAAACAAAGATTGAAAAAATAAAAATATTCTAGATGCATAATAAAAGCCCAAATACACACAAAGAGGACGACAGCCAATTCTATAAAAGCACTCGTTGTTCTTTTTTTCATTCATTCATACGAAATGAAGAAATCATTCGGTCATAGAAACAAAAATCTTAGATACACTATACCTGTATCTCGAGTGATTTGTATTTCGAGTATTTGAAGGAATCATTCGATTCTTTAATTTTCATTCGGTCATTCCATAGTCCATACAAATATAAATCTTAGATACACTATACCTGTATCTCGAGTGATTGAATATATATGAGAACTCCAGACTTTGGTTGCTGTGTATGAGTATTCAATCACTCGACTCAACAGAACAGTCACTGCAGTGAGAGGAGAAAATAAATAACAATGAAAGAAAATAAAGAGAAATACAGATATAGACACAATATGCTCAATTGTTCATTCACACAAACAAATACAAAACACTCAACACTTGTAAGTAGGTAGAATTGGTAATTGGTATGCTTTGGGTGAAGAAGAATCGAGATATCTCGAGATGTTGCATGAATCGATTATAATCGATTAAATCATTCGAATGCGCCCATTATTGGTAAATCAATCCATTGTCCATTTTTGGGCAAACAATTTATATATACTCAACAAAATACATGTGACGCCCGCGCCGCAAGCATACAATTGGTTTATTGTGTCATTTTCAAAGCACGCTATACGATTCTGACAAATTGTCAGCGCACATGGAAAATATAGGTATTTTAAAGTGCAAATTAATCAAAAAATATTTCGAATTAAATTCAAACCAAATATATAAATAAAATGCACGGATCACAATAAAAACTTAACAAACCGAAATGATAATTTGTGTTCTTTAAGCATTTTTTTTTTAAATACGATGCTTAACATTGATTGAAAAATACTAATAAACAAAGTCACCCGGACAAATAAAGTAGGCCTTACATGAATCTTCATTTTCATCTGCATCGACATCTGCAAAAAAAGAAGACACACAATACATAAATCATGCTTGTGCGATAGAGAGGAGAGACCAAAATGCAGATCATCTTCATGTATGAAGATTATAGTGCGGTATTACACTTAGACGTTTTTGCAAAGACGCAAATAAGTACGAAACAGAGAGTAAGTGAAATAGAAATATTTTAAATCGTCTTATCTCGGCGAGGTGTACAGTACATATATCCAAGGTAATATTATATTGCGAAGGTTGTCAAAATCTGATCTGTCACTTTGTATTAAAAATGGCGGTTTTTAGAGACCTACATCAAAAAAATTAATGAACAAAACTATACACCTCACGTTTGTTTTATATTTTTTATTTTCTTGTTTATTAAAAAGCTTTTTTATAAATTAATTACCACAAATACTTTAAAATATAGCCCCGAGATCTATTTTTCAGAACAAATAAACAAGTTAATGGTCTCAGGCGGCCGCCATTTTACTTTGATTTTGATAGATGCGCAGAAAATTGCAAAAATAAAACCTCTAATGATATTACCTCGGATATGTGTACTGTGGGCGAGGTGTGGATAGGATTTGCATCGCGTTATTTTGAAATTCCTTTTGCTCGTCTTCTTTATTCCTCGGCATCGGCTGATTTGGTAGTTTTACTTGATTTGCATTTCGGATACCAAAAATCCAATTTTTTTGTGACCGAACAAACCCAACCTTAAATTATAAGAAGCAAAACATAATTAAAGCGCGGAACAGTTTGAACCAGCGACAGCATATAGTGAAGAATACATATAAAATACAAACAAACTAATTAAAGAAGCCTGGAGGACAGAAATTACAGAAAAAGCGGACCTGAAGGATATTAAAGGATTAAAAGATAAATATGAAAGATTAGTTGAACACATAAGTAGTTTTCTTAAAATTAAAAATACTAGCTCGCAGCCTATTCCAAATATAAATATGGCAAATTTCGATTTAATTACTGCATCAAAGGTAATACCAGAATTTCGAGGAAATCATCTAAAATCTATCTAAATAATTTCTTAGGTTTGATTGAATTCTACAATGACACTCTTAAGGATGACAGTCAAAAAGAAACATTAATAAAGTTCATTCTAGCCACCAAGCTTGCAGAAACAGTAAAAAATAAAATTCTGACGGAAAACAAACCAGAAAAATTTAAAGATTTGAAGAAGATACTACAAACTGCTTATAAATCAAATAAAACTGCATCTAGGTTAAAGAATGAAATTTCGAAATGTTTTCAAGGAAGTCAATCAGTTACGCTTCACGAATAGAGGCACTACTAGCTTCCTTAAATGAACTCCAAATTTCTGAACAAGGGGATGAGCATAGGGAAGTAATAGTAAAACTAAATGATCAGATTGGAATGACAGCTCTTAAGAATGGTCTATCAGAACCATACAAATCATTAGTGACAGCTGCAAGACCAAAAAAAACTTGCAGATGCTGTACAAGTAGCCTTAGAAACAGAACCCGACCAACCAAACAAAATAATGCATTTTAATAGGGTACAGAGAAGCAGAAGCAACCCTAGAGGTAACTTCAAGAGAAATTTCAATAGTTTTTCAAATCCTAACGCCCCACACCAAAATAATAGCAGATATTTTATACAAAACAGGGGTCAGAACAACAACAGCAGAGTACAAGGCAATTTTGGTAGAAGAAATTTTCAGGGAAACGGGTACATCCCCGGCCAACAGAACCCGGGGGTAATGTCCAGAAGAAGATAATTCACATTAAAACTTTAGAAGGACAAACAAATTTTATAAAACTTAAAATAAGCGGTAGAAATCAACCAATAAGTATGCTAATAGACACGGGAGCAGATATTTCTATAATAAAAAACAATGCTTAGGTACTAATAGAATAGAGTATGGTAGTAATTGTAAAATAAATGGTATATCTGAAGAGTCAATATTAACTAAAGGTGTAACAAGAATAGAATTATACATAGAAGACATGAAATTGGAACATACATTAAATGTAACTGATGGTAGTTTAAATTAAGCCACAGATGGAATTTTGGGTAGAGATTTTTTATTAAAATACAATTGTAGATTGATTATGAGACATGTGTTCTGGTAATCTCATTAAATGGAGAAGAAATAATACTGCCAATGAATATGGATAAAAGGGAAATTTATAGTTATATCACTATACCACCTAGAACAGAAATAATTCAAAAAATAAATTTAGATTTAGATGAAGATAGTTTAATTTATGGAAAAGAAATTAAGAAGGGAACATTTGTAGCAAATTCATTAATACCAGCTATAGGAGTTAAACATATAAAAATTCTTAATACAACTGAAAAGGAAGTAAAACTAGATCATATTTCTTTAGGAATAGAACCAGTTTCCAACTACGCAGTATTACAGTTTAAAAATAATTTAATAGATGAAGACCGATTTAATAACGTCCAAAATGAAATAAAGGTAGACAGTTTAGATAATGACGCAGAAACAGAAATATTAAAAATATGCAAAGAATTTCAGAATATATTTCACTTAAAAGAGAGAAACACTAACTAAAAATAATTTTGATGAAAAAAAGATAACAACTATAGATAAAACACCAGTGCACGTAAAAAATTACAGGCTGCCTCATGCGAATTTGAAAGAGATAAAAGATCAAGTTGAAAAGTTAATAGATGAAGATATAATTGAGCCATCTACTATTCCGTATAACTCACCGTTGTTAATAGTACCAAAGAAAAGCGCAAATGGAAATAAAAAATGGAGATTAGTAGTAGATATTAGGTCTTTGAAACAAAAAGTGGTTGAAGATACATTTCCATTAACTCGTTTAGAAGATGTACTAGACAAGCTAGGAAAAGCAAAATATTTTTCAACATTGGATATGACAAGTTCATCTCACCAAATTCCATTGCATCCGAAATCCAGACCTCTTACAGCTTTTTCAACAGATAATGGACATTTTAAATTCAAAAGATTACCTTTTGGATTGAAGATTTCAACAAATAGCTTTCAGAGAATGTTAACAATTGCACTTAGTGGGTTACAAGCATCTGCATTTTTATATGTTGATGATATAATTGTGTTTGGCTCAAATCTCAAGGAACACAATAATAACCTAATAGAAGTTTTTAAAAGATTGCGTAAATATAATTTAAAACTAAACCCAAGTAAATGTAATTTTCTGGAAGTATCTTGGACATTTAATAACTGCAGATGGGGTCCCCACAGACCCAAGTAAATACAAAGTTATAATTGAATACCAAAAACCGGATAATATAGATGAGGTTCGAAGATTCGTAGCTTTCTGTAACTATTATAGACGTTTTATTTAAAATTTTGCTGACAGCAAAACCATTAAATGAACTATTAAAGAAAAATAAATTTTTTAGTTGGACAGAACGTTGTCAAATGCTTTTGAAAGCCTAAAAAAGAAATTAATGTCCCCACCAATCCTGCGTTACCCAAACTTTGAAAAATCATTCATATTGATAACAGATGCTTCAAATTATGCACTAGGAGCTATTCTTTCACAAGGGGAGGTAGGAAATGATAAACCCATTGCATATGCAAGTAAAGCATTAAACAAACACGAGCTAAATAAATCAGTTATAGAGAAAGAGTTACTTGGTATTCATTGGGGAATTAATCATTTTAGGCCATATCTGTATGGAAGAAGATTTATAGTATATACCGATCACAGACCTTTAGTTAGTTTATTTACACATAAGAACCCTTCATCTAGATTAACTAGAATTAGAGTAGATTTAATGGATTATGATTTTGATATAGTTTTTAAACAAGGAAAAATGAATACAAATGCTGATGCATTGTCTAGAATGAGGTTGAATTCAGAAGAGTTAATAGAAATGATACCAGAACAAAGAGTTAATGTTCTACCCAGAGCAACGGAGTTGAGAAAGAAAAAAGTAAACATTAGTGAGAAAGAAAAATATCCGGAAATTATGCCCCCAGAGGAGACTGTACACCTCCACATAAGGGAATGCATATCTATATCAGACACTAGAAATATTAAGAAGTTGCAACTTGAAAATATAAAGATTAGAGCATGCAGAAGAAATGAAGAATTTAATACATAAGTATCATGATGACAAATTAGGAGGGCACAATGGAATACGAAGATGTATAGCAAAGCTTAAACGAAAATATGTTTGCGAAAATATGAATAAGATGGTTAGAAAATATATAAACAATTGTAAGATTTGTAATGAAGTCAAAATCACTAAATATACTAAAGAACGATTCACGATGACAGAAACACCAAATACATCATTTGAAGTAATAACAGTAGATACAGTAGGCTCACTTAGACCATCAAATGGATACAGGTATATTCTCACCATCCAATGTGAACTAACAAAGTTCATAGAAGCATTTCCATTAGTCACAAAAGTTGCGATTTCAGTAGCAAAAACTTTTGTAGAAAAATTTATTTTGAAATATGATTGCTTTAGAAAATTAAAATCAGACAGGGGCACAGAGTTCACTAACGAACTATTAGTAAATATCTGTAAATTACTAAAAATAGAAAAAACCACGTCTACTCCTTTTCACCATGAAACTTTAGGCTCAGTAGAAAGAAATCATAGAATTCTAAATGATTATTTAATGACTACAGACGGAAGAGATAACTGGGAAGAACTACTACCTTACTACACATACACATACAATACGACACCACACAGTACTACAAATTATTCACCATTTGAATTAGTATATGGAAAACTATGTGCTCTACCTTGTGAAATCATTAAAAACAAAGAAAGTATTTATAACATTGATAATTATGTGAATGAATTCAAAATGAAATTGCAATATGCGCATAATAGAGCTAAAGAAAGTATAGAACAAAATAAGAATAAAATACACAGAAACCAATCTAATGTAAATACATCAAATTTTAAAATAGGAGATTATGTATATTTGAAAGTAGGAAATAAAAAAAATTAGATAAACCTTTTAAAGGGCCACACAAGATTATTGCTCAAAATGGCCCAAATAGTATAATATGTATTGAAAATGTAAATAAATAAGTGCACAATAACAATTTAATAAGAGCAAGAAATATGTAAAATATAGTATCAAAAATAATTTTCTCATTCTAAAAAAAAAAAGAAAATAATTTTTTTTTTAAAGGGTGAGGGTGTTGTGTATATACATACATTATGCACTTAACGTGGATACACTGACCTACATTTGAACAAACTTGTGAATGGTCAGTCATCACACATTGTAAATCGTTGTGCACAAAATGATTCATAAATAGAACAATTAATGACTGCACCTGAATGTGTCGCGGTGGCTAAGAGCATCGAATTGCATTTGGGTGGATTGAACTGAACGTTCATTCTGTTCAAATGGAATTCGAACCTTTGTCGTCATTCGGGCCATCATATTTGAGTTAAAATTGAAATAGCATATTGATAACAAAAATCAAAATTGTAAAAGGTATAAGAGTAGGGATGAACCCAAATATCTGTAAGATAGATTAAAGTATAAATAGCCCTGACGTTTATAAATAAAAGTTAGTCTTAAACTTAATTTTGACTCTTTACATTTCGGGTGATGACCTTAGAAGAAACCGATCGTGCATTTTGATGCTCGGACTAAAATCGGTTGGAGAATTTTTTAAAATACTCGCAAGTAGGGCATAAATAAAACAAAAACATTACACAATGGAACAGCAACAGAAAATTTAGGGCTTTGCTCTAACGACGCTATTGACGTTGCTGTTGCTGGTCTAATCTAACTTGAGCAATTGAAATACATTGGTTCTAAAATAATAGCGGCCGCTGTTGCTGGTGCTGTTGCTGGTTCAATCTGTTTCGCGCATAACTGTTTATCACATTATTGTTCAAAAGAGAAAATTATCCAACAAATTTTGAGACACCTTTAGATTTGCCCTCTGTTTCCATCTGTTTTTAATCATGCTTGTTACAACAACAACACAAAGGACACAAAATTTGAACGCAGCCATTGCTTTTATGGGCAGAAAAAAACAATGAAAGAGTAGTAAAAAAACCGCGATGCAAAAATAAGAAAAACATCTAAATGTAATAATGTTCATGGACGGGACCAGGGTTCCAAAGAAAATAAACGAAACACGCTGTAGTCCGCCTCTAAGGGTAATACCGCACATAGGAATTATGGGTATGAAGATTGCAGATTATAGCATCTTCATTTCATCTTTATTATAGCATTTCATCTTCAACATTAGCCGTGTTTTATTGGTAAGTGTACACCCAGCGCAGCAAAATTTTATACGGTAAACAACAACAAACAATAACTTTCGATAATTAGGTTAGTGATATTAGTGAATATAATAAGTTGAGATAAATCTTGGAAAGAAATGTCAACCAACTGGAATGTAGAAAAAATATGTACTTCAAGGTTGGTAAGATTTTTTTATTTAAGGATATGTTCATGATACAAGATTACAAGACAGCGCCTTCCTGTATTTTGACGTCATCAGTGACCCAAATTGACTAAATTAAATAATTTTTTTGGAAAGGATCCAGTGTTAGTTGACTTACAATGTATATTGAACCAATCAAATAAAACATTAGACAAAACCTGCATCAATTGAAACTTAAATTACTGCAGTTTTTTTTTCTAAAACCGAATTTAATTCTGTCATCAAGGCGGACTGGTGACGTCATGGTTGGATATTCTATCCAGATGTCTCTGTCCAAGAACTGAGTTGAGTTTGGAACACACCCTTCTAAATTTATTCAACAAGACGTCAGTTGTCACTTCGGGGGTTAAATTAAAGCATAGAGTAAATATATTATATAGAGGAAAATCTTTCGTACGTTCCACGCCTCAACACCCTCAATTTTCGTTGTTGCTTTGGTATATCATTCATTGTGTTTCGCGTTCTCTTTTGTATATCATTCATTGTCCGTGTAAAAAAAAAAAAAAAAAACTATGAGGTGAGTTTCTAAAACGTCAACAACGTGAAATTCTCACAAATTGTTTAAAGTGAAGGAACTCCGTGAATTATTGTGTCGTTTTTACAAAATTAAACTGCTTATTCGTTTTATTAATGATAATAAGAACATTGTAGTTCTCATTGTGACTATCACTACACAATATTCACTAAACAATTTGCTGAATGTTCATATTGATATATGTATTTTAGTAAAATTTTCTATCGAAAACAATTTGTACCTCTAACTTGATTTCTGTTATGTTGTTGTTGATGTTTTAGAAACCCACCTCCACCATATCGAGCGGGATGTGTTCGAAATGTATTCCTTAAGGCTTAAGGTGATTTTCGTAGACCTTCTTGTATACATGATTCCTTGTAACGGGGCAATACGATGAGATAAGAGTGGATAGGATAGGAAGGTGGGAAGGATCAGGCTGGTACCGGAGCGATAGGACTTGGACCTGGAGCTAGGTAAGGCAGGATAGAGCACTAGGAAGTGGGATAGGGAAAAGAAGGGTCAGAATGATCGATGCCGGGGGCCGTGGCATGCTGGCAATGCACGGCTTAGCTCGCCGGAAGGGGAGGGGATCTTGACCCCCGTACCGAACCTCACCTCGTCACAAAAAATCACATCATGCCTAATTCAAAAAACTTCCCTCTAGGTCTCTCCCCGTGGATCTGCTGGTGTTGGTGCAGATGAGCCGACACTCACCGCTCCTTGAGTCTGGGTGGCCGATAGTTTTCCAGACTCCCTTTTGGTTTACTCAATTGGTGAGGTCACTTCAGACCGTCCTCATCAGCCCTCCCTCCCCACCCCCTGAAAAGTTCAACTTAGAGCTTCATAATAAACGCTCGGTTTGGCGTGGTTCACATAGGATCTTAATTGCTGCTAAACGTGATTAAATTATATCAAATAACAAAAAAAAAACAATATTTAAGTTTTCAGTTACAGACGAAAAAATTGACATTCAAAAAAAACTTATAAATCTAACATTAAAAAAATATGATACTAGTATTGATCTTATTACTTAGTATCGTAATGCCAACTAAAATTTAAGAAATGAAATGACCATCAAAAAAAATAATTATAAGAACCCAACCAGGCCCCATATCAATCAATCAAAGTCGAGCCCGAAGGTGGCCAACTCCACCCTCGCTTTTCCACCACAAAAATAATCTAAAAATACTATTTTATTTTTACCTTCCAACCCAGACGCAAACAAAAAAAAAGAGCTCTTTTCTCTTTAATTTGACGGGGGGTTTAATACGACCTTGGAGAGTACTTCAAGTTACCGGTGGTAGTTTTGAAAAAAAAGAAGGGGGAAGGTACGCGACGCCCTAGGTCTAACCTTAAAGCTTAGGGGGTGGCGCTTAAAATTCTTAAAATTACACTATCGTAAAACCAAAAATAAATCAAATTGACAATGCAATGACAAAAAAAAATTTAAATTCAAAATAACGACCACTGCCATAAATAATTGTTATATTCCTAACAGAGTAAAAAGCATCAAACCTAAAGAAAAATGTTGGTTTAATTCTGAGTGTAAAGAAGCTATCAGGCTCAAAGAAGTAAGTTTCCGTTCTTACAAAACCAACCCTACAGAGGAAAATCCGAAAAAGCACAAACAAGCAAGAAACTCATGCAACTCCGTTATTGAAAGAACCAAATTTTTGCATGACCAAAAATTACGGCAAAAAATTCTGCAGTGTCCCAAAGGCAGTAAAAATATTAAAAATTCCTCAACATCTTCGGTTCCAACGCTCATCGACAGTAACAAACCAATTGTTTACTCTTCAGGGAAGGCAAACTTGCTCGCCGCCCATAGCTACCGCATAGCAACGTTGCCCCTCCTGTACTTGAGAATGTAAATTTTTCCATGGGACAGATTTTTTTCCGCACTCGTACAGTAGCAAGAGTTCTCAAAGATCTCGATATACACAAATCCGCTGGCCCGGATGGTATAACCCCGATTCTTCCGAAGAGGTGTTCTTCCACACTGGCAAAGCCACTGCGTAAGCTTTTCCATCGCTCCTACTTTTCTGGAATCTTTCCTAGAAGATGGAAAACAGTTTTTGTCCAGCCTGTCCCTAAGAAAGGTGACCCATCCTCCCCCTCCTCCTACCGACCCATAGCACTGACATCCTTTCTTTCTTAGGTCATGGAAACACTGATTAACCGTCAGCTTAAGGAATATCTCGAAGATCGTAAGCTTCTCCCTGACCGTCAGTATGGCTTCCGCAGCAACCGTTATCTCAACAAATCTTTACATCGCTTTGGTGAAAGTAAGATTATTGCTCTTGATATCTCCAAGACATTTCATAGAGTTTGGCATGAAGCTCCCTTATCGAAAATGCGTGCTTTTGGGATCGATAATACTCTTGTTCGTTGGATTAGAAGCTATCTTCTGGACCGTTCAATAAAAGTTGTATTGGACGGATTCAAGTCTGATTCCCATAAAATAAATGCTGGTGTGCCCCAGAGCTCTGTTCTGTCTCCGACTCTTTTCCTCATTTTTATAAATGATCTTCTGTCTGTTACTTCTAATCCACTTAACTGTTTCGCTGACGACTCTACCCTCAGCTTTTCATATTCGTTCGATAATTCACGTCCTTCGCCTTCGGACGTACAATTGCAACGGTGCCGTATGTCAAGCTCATTAAACTCCGATTTATACATCATTGTCAAATGGGGTAATAGGAATCGTGTGGAGTTTAATGCTTCGAAAACTCAATGCTGTCTTCTGTCGTTAAAGCTTAACATACCCCCAATGCCATTGTCCATGAATGGCACTTATATCGAAGAAACCAAAAAGCTCTCAGTACTCGTCAACGACGATCTCCGTTGGAACGACCATATATTTGAGATAGCTAAAAATGCTGCTAAGTGCTTAGGTTTTCTGTATCGGTGTAAGAAGTTTTTGTCTCCATCTGATCTGGCTACAATTTATAAAGCGTTTATACGCCCTAAACTCGAGTATAACTCCCACCTCTGGGCAGGTGCTTCACAAACATCGCTTCACTTGTTTGATAGAATACAAAATAGAGCGTTAAGATTGATAGGAAATTGAACTGCCGCTGAAACAATTGCCCCTCTCGAACACCGACGCAATGTTTCATGTCTTTTCTTATTTTATCGTTTCTTTTATAAAAAATGTTCACTCGAGGTAGCCAGCTGCATTCTTCCCCTTAAAAGTTTCGCCCGTAATACTCGTCTTGCTAGGAATGCCCATCAGTTCAGCCTTGAGCCCAATTTCGGACGTACCGTGAAATATAGAGATTCTTTTTTTAGCCGTACAACACGACTTTGGAATGGTTTAGCCGGCGAGATTTTCCCTTGCCATTTCAATATGCAAACATTTAAAACCAATGTTAATCGACACCTTCTATCTATCCCCTCCCTATCTTCCTAATGCCCGCGCAGTGTGTTATAATAAAAGGGAAACAAATAGTCCCTTATGCGTGCGTTAATTATAAAAAAAAAAATATCCGCCTTTTTGGTTTTGGTTGCTGGAGTCAATCAGGTTGATGTCTCGGCTTCTTCAAAAAACTTGAAAACAGTGACGTACAAAATTTGGATTCAGACTGCTATGTGGATTGCGGTCTTTGCTAAAATTCTTTTGGGCACAGCAATGGCGGGTAGCCCAGTTATTACCCGGTACCAGAACCCCTAGTTGGACACTGACCACTTATTTTCTTGGTGGCAATCGAAATTCGCACAAAAATATGATAAAATTTCGATACATACAGTTTGTGGCTTAAATATTTTATTTTCCTTTTAGGATCCTCCAGTACACTCCCTCGTATGTATGTACGTTGCTGCTGATTCGGCAATATCGCTTATGATGGAACTTCCATACGAAAATCGTTTACACTTCGGCCACCGAAAACAGAGGTTGATTGCCACAAAAAAAAAACCCGCGGCTCCGGCTATCGAAACTGCCCTGGTTGCTGTGCCCAGTATATATGTAAATATTTAAAATAGGAAAAACAATCTTACTCCATCGATAGAATCTTACCTCAAAAGATGTTCCGTCACTACAGTACGTCTTACCACAAAATTTAATATTTTTCTATTCTTTCCTCCCTTTGGTCACTAATTTCACTAAATTTGTTATTTTTTAAAAATCAACTTCAAAAAAATAATCAAAAATTACACGACACTTACACGAAAAAATATGTTTTATCTTTCTAGATATATTCACCCAACTAACAAATTTAAAAAATCTCTGGGTGCACTTTTTTTCTTTGTTGCAGATATTATACCGGTCAGTTTCCAACTCGCAATTTTTTTCCGTTTCTTGCTCTGAACCACTGCAAATCCCAATCGCGTTCTCCTGTGGTAAGTTTGAATCCCAAAAGCCGTACGCTCTACCGCTTTGCGGGAATTTCGACTTGGGGCTCTCCCCTTACACCTCAAAAAATCACTATGGTAAACCTACACACGATGTAGGTATATGCGGTTAATTTCCTACCAACAACAAATTCCACCATTCCACCCATTTCCCATAGCCACCACTCCGTTCTCCTTCTCGACTCTCGCATCGAATTGGAGTTGTCAGAATCTAAAACTATTTGACAATTCACAAATGTCACTGAAGTTTACATTTTCATTTAGGTGCCAGTTATAGCGATCATTAAAAATCCATCATTAAAAGTTGAAACAGCTGGAAACTGGATTTTTTTACGTACAGGTAGTTATAGCGATCATTAAAGTTGTGTCAGAATTTACAGGCCAACCACACCAGCCATAACCTCAAATTTGTTTTAATGATGCAAAATGCTTCAGTAAACTTTTTACTGATGAGTGGAACATTAAAAAAATGGACCACAAGCATTGGAACGAAATGTTCCACTATTCTGTCAAATGACAATCAGCTGTTCAGTAAAACCAATTTTTATCATTAAAATAAATAATTGTTTTTTTAATAAATACACACGAGTATATGCGGTTAATTTCCTACCTACAACAAATTCCACCATTCCACCCATTTCCCAAAGCCACCACTCCGTTCTCCTTCTCGACTCTCGCATCGAATTGGAGTTGTCAGAATCTAAAACTATTTGACAAGTCACAAATGTCACTGAAGTTTACATTTTCATTTAGGTGCCAGTTATAGCGATCATTAAAAATCCATCATTAAAAGTTGAAACAGCTGGAAAGTAGAATTTTTTACGTACGGGTAGTTATAGCAATCATTAAAGTTGTGTCAGAATTTACAGGCCAACCGCACCAGCCATAACCTCAAATTTGTATTAATGATGCAAAATGCTTGAGTAAACTTTTTACTGATAACATTGTATATACATTTTCTATAGTACTCTCATGGTGGTAATTTTTCGTCTGGCCATCTTTCTGGTTGATTCAGAACTAATTCCAAATAGTGGAGACGATAACCTTTACCGATATTTTACCAGTATTTAATAAACTTTTGTTGTCTGTACTTATTCTATATTCACACCAATTGGCAATTTCAGCACGCCTCATTGCGACTTGATTCAGAACTAAAAAATGATGCTCCATGATAGTACTATATGCAGTGTATATACAAAGATAGTACTATATGCAGTGTATATACAAAGCTGATAAGTGGAAAATTAAAAAAAATGAACCACAAACACTGGAACGAAATGTTCCACTATTCTTTCAAATGACAATCAGCTGTTCAGTAAAACCAATTTTCATCATTAAAATAAATAAATGTTTTTTTAATAAATAATACTGTTTCCCGGGTTTGTTTTTTGTGAAAATAAATTATTTGAATTGATTTGCCATCGATTGGCATAAGTTTCACGTTTTAGATCTATTTCTAACACACAAATATATCCAATTGAAAATTTTTAATGATGGTTTTTAATGATCGCTATAACTGTCCCCTTAGATTTTGATATTAATCGTGTAATTTTTGTCTGTTGTTTGTTTCGTGCAAAACTAAAAATCTCTTCCATAAAATACGGTAAAAAAATCCATAACATAGAAAACAATAAACAAAATAAACTAAAGAAAAGCGCGTTTATCGTAGCTTTTTTGTTTAATTTCTTTCTTTTCTTTGGCCACCCAACTATTCGTTTTGGCGATAGATTTGTGTTGGTTCTCTAGTTTTCACATTCCAATTAAGTGCAAATTTTCGTTTCCTTTTGGCTTGAGTGTGATGTGAATTTAAGTGTTCAGTTTTAAAATAAACAAAAATTAAAACTTACAGCCAGTTTAACTTTTTTCCTCTCACCAGAGGCAGACCAAGTGTGTCGCAATCTTGCATACGATTCCCTCCAACTGCTTTGCTTTGTTCTTACATGTTTTTTGTTTTTTTTTCTTTTTTTTTCATTTTGTTCAGCTTAATAAATGAATTTTTACTTTTCATTTATAGGTAGCCCCGACATAGTAAATGAGAAAGAAGGCTGCATCAACGACTTGTTCCACCGGTGTTGACTTCGGCAAATGTGGACATGACAAAGGTACGAAATAAGATTTTTTTCTATTATGTTTGTGAAACTAATAAAAAAAAGCTTTGATTTCTTGGTGTTTCTGTTGGCTAACTAGCAAGTTAGCAAGTTAGAAACTAGTTTCTATTTAAACTATATTTGTAAACTAAAAGCTCGAATTATACGTAAAGTATAATATATGCTAGCGACTTTGTATATACACTGCATGTAGTACTATCATGGAGCATCATTTTTTAGTTCTGAATCAAGTCGCAATGAGGCGTGCTGAAATTGGCAATTGGTGTGAATATAGAATAAGTACAGACAACAAAAGTTTATTAAATACTGGTAAAATATAGGTAAATGTTCTCGTCTCCACTATTTAGAGTTAGTTCTGAATCAACCAGGAAGATGGCCAGACGAAAAATGACCACCATGAGAGTACTATAGAAAATTTATATACAATGCTAGCGATAAAAAAATAGAAAATTCCTTCTTTTGATTTTTTTTTGTTTTTAGATAAATCTCTGCACAAAGCGTTCGTCGGAAAACTACGAGGCAATGGAAGAAGGACAAGAAGCCCACTGGAAGTTTTTTTTTTATTTTTGTATGCCAAACAAAAACAAATACAAAAGGTAAATTAACATAGAGAATCACATTGAAATTTTGAATCATGCTCCCATCTTTCATTCTAGGATATGCTGAAGCAGATTGTTTTTTTCTGTTTCACCTCCCTAATGGCAGAAAAAACTCTCGACGACTCGGAATGTGGGATAAAATATGTGATGGCCAAACTGTCAGCCATGGTAAAACTCAAAGATCTAGATGTCTATGAAAGATTAAAGGAACAAGAACTTCACCCACAATATTATAGCTTTAGGTATGCTTCTCATTAAACTTTTGTTTTTGTTTGATCAAAACTGACAATCTCCTTTGTATAGATGGTTGACACTACTTTTGTCCCAGGAATTTCCACTACCAGACGTTTTTCGTATCTGGGACTCGGTTCAGCTTAATAAATGAATTTGTGTTTTTCATTTATGGGTAGCCGTAACATCCTTTTCTAGTTCTACAACAATACTTATTTGACCAGCTTGTTGGCATTGTCAAAAGAAGGCAGTAGATTTCCCTCTATATAGTATAGTGACTCTATGAATTAAAGTGAATTATGGAGTGAATATAGCGTTTTATTGGGCCTTCCAATACTGAGCTAGCTATAGATTACCAATAAAACATGGCTATTATAGTATTTCATCTGTTTCATTGTTTTATTTGTGAGGGTGACTTTGTTTGTTTGTATTTTTCAATCAATATTGAACAATATATTAAAAAAAATACTTGAACAACACAAATTATCATTTTCGTTTAATAAGTTTTTATTGTGATCCGTATATTAAATTTACTTATTTGTTTTAAATTTAATTCGAAATATTTTTTGATTAAAATGCACCTTAAAATACTTGTGCTTATAAAATATTTCTTTGTGTACTGACAATTTGTTAGAATCGTATAATAGGGTGCTTTGAATATAACACAATAAACTAATTATAAGTATATGTGTGGCCGTCGCATATATTTTTTGAGTATACATAACATAGGCATAGCCCAAATTTGTTGGATCAGAATGTGGACTTACATTTTCTATCGATTTTGTTATTCGATTGTTGAAGAGTTCAAATCAATCATCAGCTCAGAGTAAAATCAGCAAACGTCATTTTTGCATATCTATTTTTGAATTTTTTTTACAAATAAACTGAACAATAAAATACCCAGTTTTATTGTTCGTAATATTTGAGTTAATACAAGTATTAGATGATTCTAAACTTAACTTAAAATTATTGGGAAAAAGATGCACTTGACTGGTATAACTCTTATAGCCGCAATTAAAGTTGAATTCTCAACAAAAATCGCGCGTTTATTTTGTACATTTATTCACTGATCCTATAAAATCAGTTTAAAATAATTTACCTAGGTACCTACTTTAAATCGCTCAAAACAAAACAAAACCACTTGTTTCTCTGATTTTATTTTTGTATTCACATAACCTTTTTTCATTCGCAAAAAAATTATTGAGTAGGCATATAAAAAAAAACGAGTAGACATGTAAAATCCACAAATCCAGTCTTATGCCTATAACATACGCACAATAGATACATACCTGCGATGCCACACACTTGACTTCCATTTTTTTGAAATTCCTCTCTAATGTTTTTTTTGTTACATAGCTACAAAGCGACTCATCACACACAAGAAACGAATAAGCTGGCAAAGGCAAAGAGCTTTCTGTGCTATACTTTACGTTACGGTTTGCACAAAAATATTTGTGCAAACTGGTTTGGTCTTATCGAAAACAATTCTTCGTATCATTTGCTATGGATTGCTGCATCATTTGTGTTACTATAATCAAAGGGAAACACATAAAAACTCGGTTTAAAAATTTTCAATGATGCATTTCAATGGTAGCCTAAACTGGGCCCTACTGAAGCATTTTGCATCATTAAAACAAAATTTGAGGTTATGGCTGGTGTATGGCATTTGATTTCTGACATAACTTAACTGAATGCTATAACCACCCGTTCGTAAAAAAATCCAGGTTTCAGCTGTTTCAACTTTAACTGATGGATTTTTTATGATCGCTATAACTGGCGCCTAATGTAGTGCATTTTTTCTAAAGGAGTGTGCCATATTACTGTCCCATAGTAAAAAAAAAGATCATCTATTAAAAATAAGAAAAAACTTTATTTCTATATATTTTTACAACTTAATAATCCAAACCGCTTTTGAATTTTACAAAAAAAAAAAAACGTTTTTTGCCAACCCAAATTCAAATTATTTTATCATTTCGAAAAACGGAACATCTTTCTAGCGCTCAAATACATGAGAAATAATTCAAGTTAAGGCACTAAAGTATGGAAAAATACTTTGTATGTTTGGATTCTGTCTAGAAAGGCAAGGTTAGTAATTCTCTACCGTGCACGAAGAAATTATAATAATATAATAATAATATTTTTGACTAAGTGTCTGTAAGGCACATTGCCTTTTAAAAATGCGACATGACGTTGCACGACACTAGTTAGAAGAATTAGAAAGATAGGAAAGAATTTTTTTCCGCGCAGTGGATCGAGAATTAGGTGACTATTTTCTCACTTAAAACCTACGGGCGGCTCTAGCTTGCACTTGGAGTTAGAAAAATTTCTTCTCAACCTGAGAATCGAACTGACGACCTCCGGATCAGAAGCAAACATCTTATCTACTGCACCAATGCCGCCCGCTTATTTTGTTAAAAACACGATTGTATTACTTCGGCAAAGCTACTTATAATTTATTCCTTTTGAATTAAGACTTGCACAAGCTCATATAATTATTAATCACTTCATTCTGAAAAGGAGGTTGATTATTTATAATATAAATTTTAACTACTATGTGTCTTTAAGGCACAACGTATTTTTTTAGAATTAAAAATTTTGTTGTTTGTTCACAATTGAAATAAATTACAGAGCAAAAACACACTTGTCAAATTGACAGCTGAACATTCTACTGAAATTATAGCGAGTTTCATTCAAATTTCAAAGATTTGATCTAAAAATCGAGATTTACTCTTTTTAATGAATTCAAGGAAATTTTCATCATTTAATCCTAGTATTGGTCATTCACTGCTGACGAGCATTAGTATTTGATATCACACACACAAATACCAGGCATGTACAGTTGATATGTTCAAAATGCCATATTTGTGTTTTCTCACTTCAAAAACATCTTTATTTTTTATTTTGTATATTTAATGGATATTTGTTAATTTGTTAAAGTTCACAACAAACAACAAATAACAAAATATTTTCCATTTGACGTTTGACCCGCGCAAAAGGGATTTTGGCTACCCTTATAATGTTGATTAAACACAGCGGGCGTTAGGAAAATAGGGAGGCGTATAACAGGAGATATCGATGCACATTTGTTTTAAAGTTCGGCAAGTCATAATGGGAGGGAAAACAGAGTCTGACAAGGCATTCCACATTCGCGTGGTACGATTAAAAAAGAATCTCTGTATTTGACTATTTGACTGTACGTCCAAAGTTGGGTTCAAGGGTAAATTTATGGGCATTCCTAGCAGCGCGAGTATTACGGTGGAATTGTTTCAGGGAAGGAATGCAACTGGCTTTTTCGCTAGAGCATTGATTGTAAAAATAACGGTAAAATAACGAAAGGCACGAAACATTACGACGGTGCTCAAGAGATGTAAATGTTTCTGTTATTGTTCGGTCGCCTATCATTTTCAAATTTCTTTTTTGTATTCTGTCTAAGAAACTCAAGTGTGTAATTAGAGCACCTGCCCATATATGGGAATTATACCCAAGTTCTGGACGAATATACGCTTTATAGACCGTAGCCAGATCAGAAGGGGTGAACAATTTCTTGCATCTTCGAAGGAAACCTAGACAGCCGGCAGCATTTTTAGCGACGTCGAATATGTGGTCGTTCCACAGAAGGTGGTCTGTAATGCACATACCGAGAACTGATAGGAGTTCTGTTTCTTCGATACAAGTGCCACTCATAGATAGTTGCATTGGGGGTATTTTCGCTTTAACGACAAAAGGCAACATTGAGTTTTTGAAGCATTATATTCTACACGATTTCTTATTCCCCATTGTACAATGCTGTCAAGATCAGAATTTAATGAACTAATAATATGCTGCCGTTGCAGTTCCACATCCGAAGCACATGAATGAGAGTCTGGAAACGAATATGAAAAGCTGAGAGTGCTGTCGTCAGCGAAACAATTTATTGGATTAGTAGTTTCAGATGATAAGTCATTGATAAAAATGACATGTATGTGTGCATTCAGATCAAATCTGGCAACCCATCAGAGATCAAATTTCTCGTGTTGAGATTTGATCCAGATTTGCTCATTTTCTTACAATGAAACTCTCGAAATTGAAAAAGATCAAATCTTTTGACAGAAAGAGCAAATCTTTTCTTGAATGAAACTCGCTATTAGTAAAAGAGGGGCAAATCTGCCGAAAAATCCAGATCTGAAAAATTGATCTCCAATAAAAAAAAACAATTTTTTTCCGCAAAATCTGTTTTGACAGATTTACATAGATACAAAATAAATTGATTTTTTTCACAAAGAAAGTCCTATAAAAAATATGTAAATGTTTAAACTTACTCACGAAATCGTCGAGAATTTAACGGGTGATTTTTTTGAGGTTAGGATTTTTATGCATTAGTATTTGACAGATCACGCGGGATTTCAGACATGGTGTCAAAGAGAAAGATGCTCAGTATGCTTTGACATTTCATTATGATTAGACTTACTAACGAGCAACGCTTGCATCATTGAATTTTATTACCAAAATCAGTGCCCTAGAAAAGTTGGCAGAAAATCCGCTTTTTTATCGACAAATTTTGTTCAGCGATGAGGCTCATTTTATGGTTGAATGGCTACGTAAATAAGCAAAATTGCCGCATTTGGAGTGAAGAGCAACCAGAAGCCGTTCAAGAACTGCCCATGCATCCCGAAAAATGCACTGTTTGGTGTGGTTTGTGGTGGAATCATTGGACCGTATTTTTTCAAAGATGCTGTTGGACGCAACGTTACGGTGAATGAACCGAACACTGATTTTGGTAATAAAATTCAATGATTTGCAAGCGTTGCTCGTTAATAAGTCTATTCGTGATGAAATGTCAAAGCATACTGAGCATCTTTCTCTTTGACACCATGTCTGAAATCCTGCGTGATCTGTCAAATACTAATGCATGAAAATCCTAACCTCAAAAAAATCACCCGTTACAATCTTTGCTTTGTTGTTTTCGTCTTGCAACGAAAGGTTTTTCAATTCTTCCGTAACTTCTTCTCCTTTATAACAGTGACTGTTTTTGTTCTTTGTTTTTAACAACCTGTACCTCAATATATTTTTTTTTATTTTAGAGGCCCTAGGCTATACTTAATTAATTGTACTTTATTTTTGTTTTTTTAAATCACAATTGTCTTTATCTTTATTAATTTTTTTTCGGTTTTTTTTTTTTTTTTTTATTTTACGTCCACTCAACAAGACAGTATCTTTCTTTATGACTCAACCCATGAATTTCAAAGAGGATAGAAAGAGAGGAAAATAACAAATGATAAAATGAAACGTCAGATAGCTACACCCATAGGCATCTCTATCTGAAACACTAAATTAGTGTGCAAAGAGGATGGGTAGCCAGCTACCGCATTTTAATCGAAAGATGCAAGATTTCTTTTTAATGACTTTTGAGGATATCAAGTAAAAGTATTAAAGTGATACTTTTCCTTTCTTTCCTTTTGGGTTTGTAATTTGTTGATTCAAGTTTCAAATACAAAGTTTAGATTTTAACTTACTGTGCTATTGATTTAAGTGCATTATGTGCTTATCTTATTTCGTTTTTGTTTTACATGTTTTTCTTATGCTACAGCTACACATCAGATTATAGTTATTATAACTTTAAGAAGTTTTATCACAATCGACTAGTTTCACATTGATCGTTTTTATTAAGATTAAAATTAATGATAAATATAGATATATTTTTATTTATTTGTCAGTCTCATTCAAGTTACAATAAGTCGCCTAGGGATAGGAGTGAATTACTTAGCCTCTGTATGTGTCTGGTAAATTGTTTCAGGGAAGGAATGCAACTGGCTTTTTCGCTAGAGCATTGATTGTAAAAATAACGGTAAAATAACGAAAGGCACGAAACATTACGACGGTGCTCAAGAGATGTAAATGTTTCTGTTATTGTTCGGTCGCCTATCATTTTCAAATTTCTTTTTTGTATTCTGTCTAAGAAACTCAAGTGTGTAATTAGAGCACCTGCCCATATATGGGAATTATACCCAAGTTCTGGACGAATATACGCTTTATAGACCGTAGCCAGATCAGAAGGGGTGAACAATTTCTTGCATCTTCGAAGGAAACCTAGACAGCCGGCAGCATTTTTAGCGACGTCGAATATGTGGTCGTTCCACAGAAGGTGGTCTGTAATGCACATACCGAGAACTGATAGGAGTTCTGTTTCTTCGATACAAGTGCCACTCATAGATAGTTGCATTGGGGGTATTTTCGCTTTAACGACAAAAGGCAACATTGTGTTTTTGAAGCATTATATTCTACACGATTTCTTATTTCCCATTGTACAATGCTGTCAAGATCAGAATTTAATGAACTAATAATATGCTGCCGTTGCAGTTCCACATCCGAAGCACATGAATGAGAGTCTGGAAACGAATATGAAAAGCTGAGAGTGCTGTCGTCAGCGAAACAATTTATTGGATTAGTAGTTTCAGATGATAAGTCATTGATAAAAATGACATGTATGTGTGCATTCAGATCAAATCTGGCAACCCATCAGAGATCAAATTTCTCGTGTTGAGATTTGATCCAGATTTGCTCATTTTCTTACAATGAAACTCTCGAAATTGAAAAAGATCAAATCTTTTGACAGAAAGAGCAAATCTTTTCTTGAATGAAACTCGCTATTAGTAAAAGAGGGGCAAATCTGCCGAAAAATCCAGATCTGAAAAATTGATCTCCAATAAAAAAAAACAATTTTTTTCCGCAAAATCTGTTTTGACAGATTTACATAGATACAAAATAAATTGATTTTTTTCACAAAGAAAGTCCTATAAAAAAATATGTAAATGTTTAAACTTACTCACGAAATCGTCGAGAATGTAACGGGTGATTTTTTTGAGGTTAGGATTTTTATGCATTAGTATTTGACAGATCACGCGGGATTTCAGACATGGTGTCAAAGAGAAAGATGCTCAGTATGCTTTGACATTTCATTATGATTAGACTTACTAACGAGCAACGCTTGCATCATTGAATTTTATTACCAAAATCAGTGCCCTAGAAAAGTTGGCAGAAAATCCGCTTTTTTATCGACAAATTTTGTTCAGCGATGAGGCTCATTTTATGGTTGAATAGCTACGTAAATAAGCAAAATTGCCGCATTTGGAGTGAAGAGCAACCAGAAGCCGTTCAAGAACTGCCCATGCATCCCGAAAAATGCACTGTTTGGTGTGGTTTGTGGTGGAATCATTGGACCGTATTTTTTCAAAGATGCTGTTGGACGCAACGTTACGGTGAATGAACCGAACACTGATTTTGGTAATAAAATTCAATGATTTGCAAGCGTTGCTCGTTAATAAGTCTATTCGTGATGAAATGTCAAAGCATACTGAGCATCTTTCTCTTTGACACCATGTCTGAAATCCTGCGTGATCTGTCAAATACTAATGCATGAAAATCCTAACCTCAAAAAAATCACCCGTTACAATCTTTGCTTTGTTGTTTTCGTCTTGCAACGAAAGGTTTTTCAATTCTTCCGTAACTTCTTCTCCTTTATAACAGTGACTGTTTTTGTTCTTTGTTTTTAACAACCTGTACCTCAATATATTTTTTTTTATTTTAGAGGCCCTAGGCTTACTTTTGTTAACAGATTTGTTTTTGGTTTTGTAGATTGCATACACAAATCTTGTTTTCTTTTGGAGACGTTTAAGTTTCATAAACTCATTTAGATTAAACACTTGTTTCGAGTTTTTATATTTTTTCTTTTCTTTTAATTGATTAGATATTGCGTTGAACGTGATTTGATCGATAATTTTCAACTTGTGAGAATTACTTTGTGTTGAATTTGGATTGTTCATTTTCAAACACATTTGATTCTTTCTATTATCTTTTTGAAATGTATGTATGTATGTATATTTATTTGAGATTTTCTTTTTTTTACATTTCTTAACTTAACTATTTGTACATAGGCACTTCGTTGTTAGTTTTTTGTTTGCCGACTTAGAATTGGACAGGCTATACTTAATTAATTGTACTTTATTTTTGTTTTTTTAAATCACAATTGTCTTTATCTTTATTAATTTTTTTTCGGTTTTTTTTTTTTTTTTTTGTTTTACGTCCACTCAACAAGATCTTTCTTTATGACTCAACCCATGAATTTCAAAGAGGATAGAAAGAGAGGAAAATAACAAATGATAAAATGAAACGTCAGATAGCTACACCTATAGGCATCTCTATCTGAAACACTAAATTAGTGTGCAAAGAGGATGGGTAGCCAGCTACCGCATTTTAATCGAAAGATGCAAGATTTCTTTTTAATGACTTTTGAGGATATCAAGTAAAATTATTAAAGTGATACTTTTCCTTTCTTTCCTTTTGGGTTTGTAATTTGTTGATTCAAGTTTCAAATACAAAGTTTAGATTTTAACTTACTGTGCTATTGATTTAAGTGCATTATGTGCTTATCTTATTTCGTTTTTGTTTTACATGTTTTTCTTATGCTACAGCTACACATCAGATTATAGTTATTATAACTTTAAGAAGTTTTATCACAATCGACTAGTTTCACATTGATCGTTTTTATTAAGATTAAAATTAATGATAAATATAGATATATTTTGATTTATTTGTCAGTCTCATTCAAGTTACAATAAGTCGCCTAGGGATAGGAGTGAATTACTTAGCCTCTGTATGTGTCTGGTAAATTGTTTCAGGGAAGGAATGCAACTGGCTTTTTCGCTAGAGCATTGATTGTAAAAATAACGGTAAAATAACGAAAGGCACGAAACATTACGACGGTGCTCAAGAGATGTAAATGTTTCTGTTATTGTTCGGTCGCCTATCATTTTCAAATTTCTTTTTTGTATTCTGTCTAAGAAACTCAAGTGTGTAATTAGAGCACCTGCCCATATATGGGAATTATACCCAAGTTCTGGACGAATATACGCTTTATAGACCGTAGCCAGATCAGAAGGGGTGAACAATTTCTTGCATCTTCGAAGGAAACCTAGACAGCCGGCAGCATTTTTAGCGACGTCGAATATGTGGTCGTTCCACAGAAGGTGGTCTGTAATGCACATACCGAGAACTGATAGGAGTTCTGTTTCTTCGATACAAGTGCCACTCATAGATAGTTGCATTGGGGGTATTTTCGCTTTAACGACAAAAGGCAACATTGAGTTTTTGAAGCATTATATTCTACACGATTTCTTATTCCCCATTGTACAATGCTGTCAAGATCAGAATTTAATGAACTAATAATATGCTGCCGTTGCAGTTCCACATCCGAAGCACATGAATGAGAGTCTGGAAACGAATATGAAAAGCTGAGAGTGCTGTCGTCAGCGAAACAATTTATTGGATTAGTAGTTTCAGATGATAAGTCATTGATAAAAATGACATGTATGTGTGCATTCAGATCAAATCTGGCAACCCATCAGAGATCAAATTTCTCGTGTTGAGATTTGATCCAGATTTGCTCATTTTCTTACAATGAAACTCTCGAAATTGAAAAAGATCAAATCTTTTGACAGAAAGAGCAAATCTTTTCTTGAATGAAACTCGCTATTAGTAAAAGAGGGGCAAATCTGCCGAAAAATCCAGATCTGAAAAATTGATCTCCAATAAAAAAAAACAATTTTTTTCCGCAAAATCTGTTTTGACAGATTTACATAGATACAAAATAAATTGATTTTTTTCACAAAGAAAGTCCTATAAAAAAATATGTAAATGTTTAAACTTACTCACGAAATCGTCGAGAATTTAACGGGTGATTTTTTTGAGGTTAGGATTTTTATGCATTAGTATTTGACAGATCACGCGGGATTTCAGACATGGTGTCAAAGAGAAAGATGCTCAGTATGCTTTGACATTTCATTATGATTAGACTTACTAACGAGCAACGCTTGCATCATTGAATTTTATTACCAAAATCAGTGCCCTAGAAAAGTTGGCAGAAAATCCGCTTTTTTATCGACAAATTTTGTTCAGCGATGAGGCTCATTTTATGGTTGAATGGCTACGTAAATAAGCAAAATTGCCGCATTTGGAGTGAAGAGCAACCAGAAGCCGTTCAAGAACTGCCCATGCATCCCGAAAAATGCACTGTTTGGTGTGGTTTGTGGTGGAATCATTGGACCGTATTTTTTCAAAGATGCTGTTGGACGCAACGTTACGGTGAATGAACCGAACACTGATTTTGGTAATAAAATTCAATGATTTGCAAGCGTTGCTCGTTAATAAGTCTATTCGTGATGAAATGTCAAAGCATACTGAGCATCTTTCTCTTTGACACCATGTCTGAAATCCTGCGTGATCTGTCAAATACTAATGCATGAAAATCCTAACCTCAAAAAAATCACCCGTTACAATCTTTGCTTTGTTGTTTTCGTCTTGCAACGAAAGGTTTTTCAATTCTTCCGTAACTTCTTCTCCTTTATAACAGTGACTGTTTTTGTTCTTTGTTTTTAACAACCTGTACCTCAATATATTTTTTTTATTTTAGAGGCCCTAGGCTTACTTTTGTTAAAAGATTTGTTTTTGGTTTTGTAGATTGCATACACAAATCTTGTTTTCTTTTGGAGACGTTTAAGTTTCATAAACTCATTTAGATTAAACACTTGTTTCGAGTTTTTATATTTTTTCTTTTCTTTTAATTGATTAGATATTGCGTTGAACGTGATTTGATCGATAATTTTCAACTTGTGAGAATTACTTTGTGTTGAATTTGGATTGTTCATTTTCAAACACATTTGATTCTTTCTATTATCTTTTTGAAATGTATGTATGTATGTATATTTATTTGAGATTTTCTTTTTTTTACATTTCTTAACTTAACTATTTGTACATAGGCACTTCGTTGTTAGTTTTTTGTTTGCCGACTTAGAATTGGACAGGCTATACTTAATTAATTGTACTTTATTTTTGTTTTTTTAAATCACAATTGTCTTTATCTTTATTAATTTTTTTTCGGTTTTTTTTTTTTTTTTTTTGTTTTACGTCCACTCAACAAGACAGTATCTTTCTTTATGACTCAACCCATGAATTTCAAAGAGGATAGAAAGAGAGGAAAATAACAAATGATAAAATGAAACGTCAGATAGCTACACCTATAGGCATCTCTATCTGAAACACTAAATTAGTGTGCAAAGAGGATGGGTAGCCAGCTACCGCATTTTAATCGAAAGATGCAAGATTTCTTTTTAATGACTTTTGAGGATATCAAGTAAAATTATTAAAGTGATACTTTTCCTTTCTTTCCTTTTGGGTTTATAATTTGTTGATTCAAGTTTCAAATACAAAGTTTAGATTTTAACTTACTGTGCTATTGATTTAAGTGCATTATGTGCTTATCTTATTTCGTTTTTGTTTTACATGTTTTTCTTATGCTACAGCTACACATCAGATTATAGTTATTATAACTTTAAGAAGTTTTATCACAATCGACTAGTTTCACATTGATCGTTTTTATTAAGATTAAAATTAATGATAAATATAGATATATTTTGATTTATTTGTCAGTCTCATTCAAGTTACAATAAGTCGCCTAGGGATAGGAGTGAATTACTTAGCCTCTGTATGTGTCTGGTAAAATTTTTTTGTAAAAGGACGATGTGAGTAAGTAGTCATCATCATCGACCTGGAATGCAGTGCTGCAACCCTCATTGAGGATGCTGATTGGAGATGTATAATATCTGTCGCTAACAGACCACTCGATGTTTTCCTCATATATGTTCCGGAGGAGGGGGTTTTCGTGGTTTTGAAGAGCTGTGATTCTTTTCCTTGCCAAGAAGATTAGATAGTCAAGTAATGGCGATATACCTGATTCTTGGTAGATTGTTTTGTTGCAGTACCATTTGCCAGATGGTCTGTGTCTTTTATTTATGCATTTTCTGATAATGTAGCGTTCAAATCTATGGAGCTCAAGTGCTACATTGGGGGTGATTGTGAACCAAGTAAGAAAGCCGCACGATATTAGGGGTTGCATTAAAGTTTTATACATCAATAGTTTAGTTTTTTTTTCAACATCCTTGGAGTTGAGAAGTATCTTTAGCTTGGCCACGGCGGCTTTGCTATTGTTTAAGGCTTTTCTTGAATGCTGGTTCATTTTCATTTTTTCATGTAGGTTTATACCAAGATATTTTATGGATTTTTTTAATGGTATGATGTTACCTGCAACAGACAGCTTCAGGTAGCGACTCTCACGTACAGCAAGGTGATGCCCTCTTCCAGAAGAGGGGAAATTAGCTCACATTTACTTAAGTTAAGGTCAATTCCCCATCTTTTGTAGTATGGGATCACTATCTCTAAGTGAGATTTAATTGAGTTGAGAGCTGTGTGAGGACGTTCATCTGAGCTGAATAATATGGTGTCATCAGCATATAGGGTAGCCTCAGAGCGATGGTGTTGGATTGGAAAGTCATATATATACAAGTTGAATAGAAGAGGGCCAAGGATCGATCCTTGGGGGACTCCTGTATGGATGGAAATGGGATCTGATGTCTCATTTTCAAAGTTTATCGAAAGGGTGCGATTAGAGAAAAAACTTGAAATAGTCTTTATGAGGGACGGAGGTAATCTCAGTTGATTCAGTTTGTAGATCAGTCCCGCATGCCAAACGGAGTCGTCTAAGGTCTAGAGTACACGAAACAGTGCATTTTTTCACTCTTAGATTTTCCAAGATTTTGTCCTGGAGAAATATAAGTGCATGTTCAGTCGAGTGACCGCGTTTAAACCCAAATTGCTGAGACTGAATTGGATCCTCATTATCAAAGAAGCTTGACAACTTAGTGATAACTATTTTTTCCAGGATTTTTCCCAAGTTCGAGAGAAGAGAAATCGGGCGAAAGTTTTCTACTATGTATGGGGAATTACTTTTTTTAATTGGTATCAATTTTGCATTTTTCCAAGCGGTTGGAAAATATGAGTTGTTAAGGCAATTGTTGAAGATAGGGGTGTGAAATTTGGCAAGTGTTGCTCCAGATTTGCGTATTATGTAATTAGGAATTTTGACTGACCCTGCGGATTTTTTGTTGTTGAGGGAAGCAATCAAGGATTCTACTGCGTTTATCGAGATAAAATGATCATCATTGATGTTATTTGAGTTGTTAGAAGGAGAAAATTGAGTGATTTGAAGATTTTCGTTCCAAACAGAAAAAGAGCTGTTAAACGTAAGAACTTCCACTGAGGTCTCTGGGTCAGCTGATGGAGTTTTCAATGCGTATAGATCTGAGTAAAAGGATTCAAAGGCTTTCAATTTTTCCTGTGGGGAGGTAAAGTTTCTATTGTTGTATGTTAGTACTAGGTTGGTTGGGTTATTATTCTTTTTGCGTCCTGTGATCTGATAGATAGTTTGGAAGACATTTGATGAAGGCTTAAGACTGTTTAGTTTTTTTCTAAACTCTTCATTCAGTTCTATACGAACCCTATCTTTAATGATTTTCGTAAGGCAGGTGATGCGCGCAGACAATTCCTGGTAGTCCTGATTGATGCGGTCACCGAAGTGGTGGAAGATTGTTTTTAGACTCCGTTTCCAGGCTTTCCTGGTCTTAAATAGTTTTACGGTTGCTGTTGAGACGTTGAACCATTTCTGGTGAAGAGTGATTTTGTTGGAGTGCGAATCCATACAATCAATGATAGTTGCTGTTATAATGTCTATCGTATTGTATATATTCTCTCCAGGTTGGAGAGATTTCTGTCAGTTGGTAAATTCAGGCTTGAAAGTTTGGAGGAAAGAGAGCGATTGAAATTGAGCCAGTTTGTGTTCTTAAAACTTGTGAACGTCCGGGGTGAGTCTGAAAGGAAGCTGTCTTGTTGCAGTTCTAAACACAAAAATACGGAAAAATGGTCTGATACCAGGTCTAGAGTTAAGCAGGCGATATTATCTGATCTGAGATTGGACGAAATGATGTAAAAATCAATATGTGAGCCTGAGCTTGGACGGGTAGGACCGGGAGCTGCTACAATGTCTAGGTCAAGGAATCGTGTGTCTTGAAACCAGCGCGCCAAGAGGGAACCATTCTGGTTGGTCATAGAGTCACCCCATATAGGGTGCCTAGCGTTAAAGTCACCACCTACTATGATAAAGTCAAAACCGTTTAAAGAATCTATCAGGTTGTCTAGCTCAAGGGGTAGCGAGGGACTGGCGTAGCAGGGAATATATATAGAGACTAGTGCTAAGGATTTATGTTCGTTTTGGTATGAAATGGGAATTGAGGCTAAAGTTGCTGAAATTAAGTTATTGCTAAATTGTGTTTGGATGAATCGAATGGAATTCTGCAGAAGAATACCCGTTCCTCGACCCTCATTATTTGTGATTAAGTCAAAATGATCATTAAAGCGATATCTGTTTCTGTAATTTTTTTTTAATGCATGTTTCCTGGAGTAACATTGCAGTAGGGTTGGTCTCTTGGAGCAAGAGGTCAACCTCTATTTGTTTTTCTTTTGAGAAGGAATTAATATTGGCTGATATGACATTAATCTTCATGGTAAGGCTGGGGTAAGAGAGGCGATGAAGTTCAGGTAAGCACCTGGTTTTTGTAGCTCACTCATTTTTAGGTAGCTGGGCCAAAAGCCTCTGATTTTAGAGATCACACTAGTAATTGGGAGACCGAAAAGTCTTTTGGACTCGTCCATGAAGTCCACTAAATCATTGCTTGGCCTTGTAGTAGTGGCCGGGGAGGCAACTTGAACTTTTTTGTTTCCCCTTAAGGCATCGGCGAACGAGATGACATTTTCGCCTGAGCTGTTATTGTTCATATTAAAAACCAGATTATTTGGAGCAATGCTTCTACTTCTAACAGCAGAAATGGCTTCCTGTTTTTTTTTAACAGCGCCACCCTATTTGGGCAGCCTTTGTAATTTGCCGGGTGTCCAGTCGACTGGCAGTTGACGCATGACGCCACCGACATCTCTGTTTTTGGACCGAGATCACAGGCACCCACTTCGTGGTCCCTGAGACACTTGACGCATCTAGGAGGGTAGCTGCAGTAAGCAGCCACATGACCAAATCTTTGGCAACGGAAGCATTGTTTGTCGCCAGCCTTTTTTACTGATTCCCATTTGATACGGTGTCTCAACAGGGACCGAATTTTTTTAATCCTTATTAAGCTTTCCCTGTCCCCCAAGACGCAATGGAAGAGATCGAGCGGAATCTCATAAAGCTTAGACCATTTGGTCTCAAATTTTTTTACTGCAACCCTCAACGATGGGTCCAGCACTAGCAATTATAAGTATGAGTAGTGTCCTTATTGCGGCTCAGATTAGCTCTCGGTTTACTGATGGGATCAACGTCCGCTTGGGCGTCTTCATCGTCGTAAATGGCAAGCGGGTGAAAACGAATATGATTATTCACCATAGCATCCCTTGCCAGTCTTTTTGAGGTCGATGGATGGACTATTTGGCGTCTTTTTCGTGCCACTACAGCCGAGAACTTTTCCTTGTCGTCAGCCAGCAATTTCTAAAGCACTTGTTCCGTGCCTTGTTGCGCTTCAACATGCCCGTCAGTCGTTGCATTAAGTTTAGCATGCCCAATTATTACGTTGTTATTTAAAGGCAGACGTTGTCTGCCACCACTGTTGTTTGCCGCATTTGCGCCATTTTCATTTGCACGAGCGTCAGTCTCCATCTCACTCTCGTCACTGTCCCAGCCAGTATCCTGGTCGACGTCATCGTGACCCCATTGCGTTTCGACACGATTCATAATAATTATTTTGTCGGCTTCGGTAACCAGTCTCGACGGCAATTTAATTTTTTTCATAAAAGGATTTATCCGGTGGTACCTTTGGTACAGATACCGGAGGGGTACCACTTTCCGCCATCACAATAAAGAAAGAAGTCTATATTTTCTATTAAAACTATTCAATAATCAAAATCCACTTCACAAAAATCACTGTGCAAATAAATCAATTAAAATCGGCTGCAATTGTTCAATTGCCTATATTTTTGATTTCTGTTTGTTTTTCTTGAGAGTCTATTTGGGTTTTTGGTGTTTTTTATAGATTTTATTTGGTTTTTCACACTAAAATTGAGAATTTAAACACGTGTCTCATCTTTTTGATATCTGAATTTACTTTTTGACTGAATATCCCTAGGGTTCTTTTATTAACTATCGTTCACAATTGTTGACTATTTGTCGTTCCCAAATCCAAATAATTATGATTCATGTAAGGCCTCCCTTACATGTATGTGCATCTGCAAATTTGAAGAAAAGTAGAACAGGACCAATATTAATAACTTATATATGAGATAGAAAGAGTGTTGCGAGGCAATAGGAGATTTAAGGAAAGTTGGATGTGAACGAGTGGTAGGAAAAAGGATAGGTTTGGATATTGGATAGGAATATGTCAGAAAGGGAAAGAATGCCTAGTACGGGAAACGCGGCCTGCTTGCGATGCTCGACTTAGCTCGCCGGACGGGGGGGGGGGGGGATCCTGTTCCCGCAACTAGACCTCACCTGCAACAACACATAAATCAGGCCTAGGAGACAACATAAACAAAAATAAGAAAATCGGAGGGACTGACACCCCTCCTCAGGTGCTACTGATGTTATGGTAGCATGGCCTTATTCCACCCAACCTGGAAATCGACGGCCTCATTTTGATTTCCCCAATAAGTGTTTTCGGCTGGGTCACACCATCGCATCCGATGTACTTAGCTTACCTTCCACACTCCTGAAAATGTCAGCTTAAAAAATCATATTTAAAAATAAAATCAGGTAAATTTTTCTAAATATATAGTACTACAAATTATTTTATTCATCTCATTAAATTATCAAAGTATGAAGTTATGAACCAAAAGAAAAAGGTTTTTCAATCTAGTTTAATAACTTACTTTGTCTTGTTCTTTTTTTGAATTAAAGAGAACGCTTCTAAAAAAATTATATATCTAATCCTACCTAGCTAGAGCTCTGGTTAGGTATTCTTGCTAAAACAAAATTGCTTTCCGTTACTCCAACGGTCAATGGTTTACCCGAAAACCAGGTTGGAATACTTACAAATTCTAATTTTTGTTTGTAATTTAAAATTAAATAAATTAATAATTAAAAATTTCATTAATTTAATTATAATAGAGCACAAAAAAAACAATCAAAACAAATAAAACAAACTTTACTTGAATTATACAAAAATAAACAACTCCACTGTTTGACAGATGCGCTAGGGTAGTTTTCACCACTGCCTAGGTAATGCGCCAAACCTGCTTCAGGTAACTATAACGTCCCTCGATACACCTTACTGCCAGATTATGTCTAACCGGCAGAAGCTGAAGAAGGCAACAAAAAAGATAACTTGTTACCTGATATAAACACGTGGTTTCACGCTGCACGTTTCGAAGGGTGCTGCAGAGTCCTGGTCCAAAACAAAATGAGCTTGACTCCGGAAAAGTTTTATGTCTTTTTTGTTTTAATAGACGTTTTTCCACTTCACTAATAAAGTTGTTATTATTTCAATTTTCAACCAAACGTTTAAAAAAAACTTATTACCTGCACTTTTTCTACTGATCCGATAAAAAAAATATCTACAAGCAAGCCTTTGCTACCACAGATTCTTAAATAGGCCGACCAATACAAACACATCAATACTAAAGATCTTTTTTCTCGTGTTCCCCTCCAGAGCTGATATTGAATCCCCATAATTATTTGAAGAGGTACTACTCCTACCTCATGCCTACTCAAGGTCCTCAAGACAAATTAAAAAACTTGTCACCAAATGACCTCTGATACTTCAGATGTCATAAAGTGGGACCGAACTCTACACCTGTCAAATTGACAAATTGACTGCAAAAAGGTATTAGAACTTTTTAGGAAGACGCGAACTTGTTTTTGTTTTGGTTTGGTACAAGGAGTGAGGTAAGTATGGTTATAATGTATATGAGATAGTTCTGAATTGTTTTCCTTTTCAGGCAGCTGTACTAAAATTCCTAACTTTGTGGATTTTTATTGTCACAAAGTTTGGAAAAAGATGCCCTGATTATTTGTGGGGAGTATCTAACCCACGATAATCCTGAAGCCGGGTAAAACATAATAAGGTAATCTATAAATGCAAAACATGCTTCTATAGGTACCCGTCTATATATATATTTGTAAACATTGATAGATATTTTTGTTGTTTTTTGTTCAATATGGTTTCTATTTCAGCCAAATTTCAGCATCCAGGCAGTGTAAAGAAACTATGTTCCAGAGACACATAAAGGTAAATCTATTTTACATATTATAAGGACTGATAACAAAAAAACTTAAACATTCTTTCAGGTAGGTTTCTAGGCGAGTTCAATGGGTTCAGATCTCGATTTGCGAACCAGGAGAAAGGGAGCTGTTGTATCATACTGTTTGCAGAAAGTGAAGTAAGTGACTAAAGGTAGAAAGTAGCAGTAGCATTTAGTTAAAATATTCTTTATTCGTATTATAAGTTAAGTAAGGACTAAAGTTAAGATATAAATAAATAAATAAATAAAATACATATGATAAAAGAATACAAAAAAATTTAAAATATCACAATTGAACGTTAAATCTAGTATCACACTTAGTTTAAAATTCTATACAAAAGTGTAAGTATCACAGATTCTAGGTATTACTAATTAATTAATATCACAGATTATCAGTCTAACGATTAGATCGTGGAAAATTGAAGTCAATAAGATAAAATAAATAACAATAATAAATAAAAAAATAAAATAAATAGCATGCAATAGATAAATAAATAAATTATTAGATAACAACAAAATAGATTATTACTTACTCCAGGTTAAAGGTATTGTGATGTGGCAACAAGTTTAGATACATTTTGTAAATTAACGCCATCTGTTGGATTCATTGTGTACAACAACCAACATTTATTGTGTACAACAACCACCATTTATTGTGTACAACAACCATGCCCCTAGAAGTATGCTACATATTTGCAACATGTTTTAACTTAGTACTAAATCGAACTTGACGAAACAATTCGAGACTCGAATTAGTACCGAAAGCTTAGATTGTGCCAGAACCAGACAGAAGCTTCCAGAAGCTTTTAAAGTTGTATAAATACAAGAGTAGATTGCATTGACAGTTCAGTTTATTTTCGAAAGTGGAATTGTTAACAACTGGAAGTATTAGTAAAAAGTGATTGAATTGAGATTAAATAAAAAGTGTTGAATTATAAAAACGTATTTGAATTGTGAATAAGTGAAATAAGTTAAATTGGTGTTATTTAAACTGAAAGACGTTGTGTTTTATAAAATAAAGAGATTTGTTTTATTATTGTGGAATTTTGATTGAGTTTTATTGGTCGAAACCCAGGCGAAAATATCACAGTATTAACTAAAACACTGAAGCGGGGAAAAGGAAATAAAGCATGCATGTCGTCAGTAGGATAGGGTAGGCTATTGTTTTAAGTCTTTGGCGTGGTAAACACCAATTTTCTTCCCCGCCTGATTCTCGAGTTTGTACATTTGATTTCCTACTTTTTTAGTGATTCGAAAATTGGGAGACAGTTTTGCCGAAAGGTACTTCGAAGTGTCACTTAGTATGAAGTTTCGACGATAAACTTCTTGTCCAGGCCAGAAACGTATTTTTCGTGTTCGGGTGTTATAAGTTTTCGCGGATTTTTCGTTAGCTTTCAAAATATTTTCGCGTATTTGTTTCTGAACGCATTGCAAACGGTGCTGCCGGGGCAAGGTGTACAACTCGTTGTCATCAATAGATTTCAGTTTTTGGGCTAGCTCATAGCTACTACCGTGCGTCATCATATTCGTACCGAATAAAGCAAAATAAGGGGACACGCCAATCGAAGTATGAACCGAACTTCTCAATGCAGAGGCAATATCGCTACGGTGATAGTCCCAGTCACGTTGGTCAGTTTTTAGATAAGAGCGAATGGCCGCTAATACCGTACGGTTTACCCTTTCTGACGCATTTGACTGTGGTGCGTAGTTGGCAGTACGCAAATGCTGTATGCCATGCTTCTTGAAAAGATTTTGAAAATCTTTTGAAACAAATTGTTTGCCATTATCGGAGTGCACAATACGGGGAACACCGAATACGTTGAAAATATCCTGATGCAAGTATTTTACAACTCCGGTAGTGTTTGCTTATTTCATAGCCTTCAGGAAAACAAATTTGGACATATGGTCTAGGACGACATGAACATAGGCATTTCCTAGTTTAGACCTAGGGTAAGGACCTAAAAAGTCAATATACAATTTTTCATATGGACGATCAGAACAATAAGAGGTAGAAATCGCGGGACGAGATACTTAGTTTGACACTTTGCATTGCTTACATATAGTACAATTAGACACAAATTCACGAATGTGCACTGTCATGTTCGGCCAGAAAAAATATTGACGGACACGATAAAGGGTTTTAGCAATGCCTCCGTATGCTGATTGTGGAGGGTTGTGAGCTCGGCTAATAATTTCTTTAGTCAGGCCTGAAGGTATCCAAAGAAGCCAAGTATGCTCAATTAATGCGTTTTCACCGTTTTGCGTAAGAGCACGCTTGTATACAAAACCGTCTTCAATTTTTAAGTCAGCTAGTGCTTCGGAATGTTTTTGAATGGTGTCTATCAAGCTCAAATATTCTTTGGACTTAAACTCCTCGCAGTCTAGGTCAATAAGAGGAGGTACTTCTTTTAAGTCCAGAGCATCTACGCATACCCGAGAAAGAGTGTCGGAAACTACATTTAGGCTGCCTTTACGGTGTTGAATATCGAAGTTGAAGGACTGGAGGAGAAGACTCCAACGGGCTAATATACCACTGAGGTCCTTCATACTCATCAGCCATCGAAGGCTGGAATGGTTTGTAATCACCGTAAAGTCCATCCCTTCAACATAAGGCCTACATTTTTGCACAACCATGACTGCGGCCATGCACTCCTTCTCGGTGACACTATAGTTCCTCTGGCTTTTATTAAATTTTTGAGAGAAGTACGATATAGGTACTTCCTCATTTTCGGCCAGGAGGAGCCGTGCTTCCTATAACTGCGTCTGAAGCATCACATTGAATGAAAGACTTTTTCGAAAAATCGGGGTGAGATAGCACAGGTGCCGTTGTAAGCGCAATGAACTTCTCGTTCCTTTTCTTCAGAAAGTCAGTTAGAGGTGCAGTCAGACTAGAAAAATCCCTAATAAACTTTCGGTACCACCCTGCTAGACCAAGCAGCCGACGTACCTGTCGCGGAATTTTGGGAATAGGGAAGTCCGCTATTGCTTCTACTTTCTCAGGGTCAGTTTTAAGCTTTCCCCCACCAACTATGAAACCTAAATACTTCAGTTCCTTGAAGCAGAACTTGGACTTACTTGTATTGATAGTGAGGTTGGCTTTTCCCAAGCAATCGGCTACTTCTTCTATCAGGGTAATATGGGTTTCAAAATTCGGCGCCATGATGAGCAAATCGTCCAGATATACGAAAACTCGGTCCCTAAGTCGTGCAGGAATTACCTTGTCCATTAACTGACATAACCTCTGAACTGCGTTACACAACCCAAAAGGCATGACGGTAAACTTGTACAAGGGTCTTCCCGGTACCGCAAAGGCAGTCTTTTCCCTACTAAGTTTCTCCAACGGTATCTGCGAAAATGCTTCCTTTAGATCAATGCTACTCATGTAGACAGTGTCCGGTAGTCGACTGAGAAGCCCTTCGATATGAGGTAGAGGGTTGGCATTTTTCTTCGTCAGTGAGTTTACTTTACGAGAATCCAAACAAAGTCGTACTTTGCCGGGTTTCTGCAAGAGAACCACTGGTGAAGACCACGGGCTTTCACTCTCCTCTATAACTCCGAGACTTAACATTCGATCTAACTCTTTGTACAAAATCGCTTGAACAACTGGCAAAACCGGGTAGTGATGCTGTTTTACAGTGGCCGCGTCACCTGTATCTATTACGTGCTCCATGAGCGTCGTCTTTCCGAGACCATCCCTGTCAAAAGAAAGAAATTTCTACATGACTGACTCTAATCTGGCCTGCTGATCTGAATTCAACTGATGGGCATTAGCAAGGTCTACTATGGACTGGCTTTTACCGTCCGCTGTTTTAACTCCCGAATGTATGGGAATAATAGGTACTCCCAGTTTTTTGACTAATTGCAAGCAGTTTTTTCCTAAAATACTTATGCTTGCCCCGCTATCTAGCAAACCGAATATATCATTTTTCTCAATTCTGATTTTGCCATATGGCCTAGGATCTGAACCGTTATTTATTATTGTAGAGGCTATATTGCGCTTGACTTTCTTTCTAGACATATACCTCTCGCGAGCTTTGGCTACTCTTTTGGAAATAAAGTAACCCTTAGCATTAAAAATTCTGTTTCAATTCTTACATGCAAAGGTTTTAAAATAGTTTTGTTTAGGTAAGTTTTTTCTTTTTCTTGATTTAATAAATCTCTTTTTAAAATGGTTATTTTTGTTTCTTTCTCTTCAGGTCGGATTTCTGGATTTTCTGCGTTCCCTTCAAGCTGAAATGACGGAATTAATGGGGGATTTAAGTCTGAGTCGAACGCGACTCCCCCGAAGACTTCAAGACAAGTTATGGACCTCTGACTCGCACTCGAAATAGGTGTGACCCTGAGCCTTGCAGTTCCAGCAAACCAAACTTGAAGCATCAGCATATTTCCGAGGAGGAAATTTTGGATGAACGCCACCGAACTGGAAAGCAGCCATCTGTTCGTCGAGCTGGTACTGGTGCGATTCTTCATCCATTTCGAGCTCGTTGGCCATATATTTAACAGGTGCCCTTGGTGGTTTATAGAATTCCCTTTCCCTCCTCGGAAAGGCTGTCTCCGCGTCCTTGCAGGCATTCCTCAGCTGATCCAAGTTAAATATCGGCATAGGATATACCAACTTTCCTACCTTCTCACATAAGTTTCTTTTTAGGATTCGGACCAATTCCAACTCGGGTATCTGCACACCTAGCTGCGATCTCATTTTGTTGATGGCTGCAAGGAAATCTTCACTACTCTCCCAGGAGCTTTGCATACGGTCCATGATGTCGCGCTCAATTTCGAAGTCCGACTTTGTATTTTTAAACTGGCGCATTTAGGCATCACGCAGCATGGGCCAATCTGGCCGATAATAGGCTGGTCCTGACAGTTGTAGGTGGAAGTCCCGAAGTATTTCGGACCATGGACAGCTGTACTGACCCTGGAGTGTTTCAAGACGAAAAATGAAGTCCTCCACCGTCAAGCTTTCGGGTTGGCCTTCAAATCTAAGACCGTATTTATAAATCTTGATCGTACTACCAGATCCAACACTTCCTGTTTGAAATGGGTGCGGAGATGGTCGGTAAAAAGAGTGAGTTGTCGGTCTAGCAGGCCGAGAGGAATGGTCAAAATGTTCCATCCAGTTGATACATCCTATCCTGACTTCGCCTATGATATTCCTGGTGTCTTTGGCTTTGATGGCCAGAAGTGGAAAACGCCCTACTACTTGGATCAGGCTGAGGATGCTGGTTTGTAATCGGTTGTGTTACCGGAGGAAAGTTATTGGATGGCGCTGTAGATCTGGGTTCTGGTTCAGCTGGTACATGAACTGGTCGACTCAGGCTCAACTCCCTCATGAAACCGCCGAGCTGCTGCTGCAGTTCTTCTTTTAAGGAATTCGCTATCTCGGTTTGTACCGTTTCTTTATAAAACGACAATGCATCGACAACAGCTAAATTAATGTATGCTTTCAAATGTTCAGGAAAGAAAGCTCTGTCTCTACCTGTAGATGCTGGTCTATTTGCTATGCTGTTAAGAACCTCCCTAGCCCCGCCTGATTTGGTGTTGTCATTCACCTTCGATCGGGACCCAGATGACCTACCTAGCCCGGAGTTAAAGTTCTGAGTTTTCATATCTATACTTTGTAGTAGTACCTCTCCAGCTCCCGCCTCACTAAGGCTGCTGTATGATGGAGCCTTTACTGATTCGTTGGAGCTATTCAGCATACTATCGGTGACCTGATGGTTGCAAGGAACCGGAAAATTGGAAGACCGGAATGACTCACTTGGTATGGTAGGAGAGTGGACTACACGACGTCTTTGAATAGTCTGACGCTCGGAGTGAATATTGTCAATTTCAGAATCTTTTAAATTCTGCAGATATTTCTCCTTCGCAGGTACAGACATTTTAAAAAGGTATTTTAGAACGATAACGTAATCATTGTATATACGCTGCCTATAGTACTATCATGAAGCATCATTTTTTAGTTCTGAATCAAGTCGCTATGAGGCGTGCTGAAATTTACCAATTGGTGTGAATATAGAATAAGTACAGACAACAAAAGTTTATTAAATACTGGTAAAATATCGGTAAATGTTCTCGTCTCTACTATTACGAGTTAGTTCCGAATTAACCAGGAAGATGGCCAGATGAAAAATGACCACCATGAGAGTACTATAGATAATGTATATACAATGACGTAATGGCGAAATGAAACACGGAACGTTTAAATTCTCAACGAATTTCAAGGGTGAGTTTTGTTTTAAAAAAAATATTGGTAACAGTTTTTTTAACGCAAAAATCAGACCAAGGAATATCTGAAAAAAATTTCACTATAAAATAGTACCAAAGTTTCCCAGTTGAATTTTCAATAAGAAATAGATTTAATATTAAATAAAAAAAAAAAAGGAAAATCAAAAGAAATGTAAGGAAAAAACTCAAAACAATTTTTTTTAATAAGTTAACAAAAAAAATATTTTTAACCAAAAAAAAGGACTTTAATAAATTAAGAAAAAAAAAACAAACGAAATATATCAGTAACGAAGAATTAATAAAGTAACTAAACAAAAAAAAACTTCAAAAAAAATGTGTGACTTAATTATTACAAATAAAAATCAAAAATACAAAAGAAATGTTTTCAAGTAACTTAACAAAAAAAAAATTAAGTAGCAAAAATAAAAAAAAATTAATTTAAATAAATTACAAAAAAAATTAAGCAACATTTGAAAATTTTAGGTTTTTATTTTCGCGGACGATATTCGTATTAGATAAAGTTAGGGATGAGACCGTGACCACGAAGTATGAAACTTCTTCGAAACGCCGGGTAGAAAGAATAATAACCGCAATAATTTAAATGAAATTTGTTAACCAAAAAAAAAAGTTAACTTTTTAGCTAAGGAATATGAAATTAATTATGTAGATAATTTTTTTTTCAAATATTCTCTGAGGTTGTGTTTTTTCATATGAATACGGGGTGCTTCAGGTAGCTTTCTCGGAGAACTTTCTAAACGATCCGAAGTGGCCTAGCCAAAAATGATTTAATTTATTAAAAGACAACGGACGGACAAAAGAAACTAATCCTGTGGTGTGGTGAAGTAAAATACAAAAACTAGATAGAAGTAGACAAAGACATTACAATGTTTCCCTCCCCATTTCCGCAATTCTAATCCGTCTCTTGGACTATAGCTAGAAGACATGAAATAGTGAGGTAATCTTTCACAAAAAAAAAAAATGAAAATGTTGGCTCAATGCATCAATGTTGACGACTCGTCAATCACGGTCACTGATACCAAATCTTCACTGTATATTATCAGACAAAACAAAGGGAAAGAAAATTAAAATGTTGATAGAAAAGAAAAAAAACAAAAAGGATGAAGGTTAGGAACAAAAACAAACGCCTACTTTCGTCACTTCAGAACCCGAATTAAAACTGGTCACAGTACACCCGGTGTGTCCTAAACTTTCCTGGTGCAGGACAATCAATCCTGGGAACCTTAATGACTCCACTTAAAACGTTGACATACATGAACCGCATTCACCATTGATTTCCAAGAACTCGACGCAATATACCTAAGTATGTCAGGGACTTTCTTGATACAGACTTACGAGTCTTAAAAACCAATGATAAGTTTGGTTCAGGACATCACCAATGAACTGATACGAGGACAACTACGCTAAACGTTGGGCACCATTTGTTGCGAGGCAATTGGAGGTTTTAGGAAAGTTGGATGTGAACGAGGGGTAGGAAAAAGGATAGGTTTGGATATTGGATAGGAATATGTCAGAAAGGGAAAGAATGCCTAGTACGGGAAACGCGGCCTGCTTGCGATGCTCGACTTAGCTCGACGGACGAAGGGGGGGGGGGGGAGGGTTCTTGTTTCCGCAACTTGACCTCACCTGCAACAACACATAAATCAGGCCTAGGAGACAACATAAAAAAAATAAGAAAATCGGACGGACTGACACCAATCCTCAGGTGCTACTGATGTTATGGTAGCATGGCCTTATTCCACCCAACCTGGAAATCGACGGCCTCATTTTGATTTCCCCAATAAGTGTTTTCGGCTGGGTCACACCATCGCCTCCGATGTACTTAGCTTACCTTCCACACTCCTGAAAATGTCAGCTTAAAAAATCATATTTAAAAATGAAATCAGGTATTTTTTTGTAAATATATAGTACTACAAATTATTTTATTCATCTCATTAAATGATCAAAGTATGAAGTTATGAACCAAAAGAAAAAGGTCTCTAGTTTAATAACTTTTACTTTGTCTTGTTATTTTTTGAATTGAAGAGAACGCTTCTAAAAAAATTATATATCTAATCCTACCTAGCTAGAGCTCTGGTTAGGTATTCTTGCTAAAACAAAAAAAAACAGATTGGAATACTTACAAATTCTATTTTTTTTTGTAATTTAAAATTAAATAAATTAATAATTAAAAATGTCATTAATTTAATTATAATAGAGCACACAAAAAAACAATTAAAACAAATAAAACAAACTTTACTTGAATTATACAAAAATAAACAACTCCACTGTTTGACAGATGCGCTAGGGTAGTTTTCACTACTGCCTAGGTAATGCGCCAAACCTGCTTCAGGCAACTATAACGTCCCTCGATACACCTTACTGCCAGATTATGTCTAACCGGCAGAAGCTGGAGGAGGCAACAAAAAAGATAACTTATTACCTGATATAAACACGTGGTTTCACGCTGCACGTTTCGAAGGGTGCTGCAGAGTCGTGGTCCAAAACAAAATGAGTTCGACTCCGGAAAAGAGCTGCGGTTAACTCACAAGAAACTGGTTGTGGTTATCTCAGAAAAAACGTTACGGTCGTCTCAAGAAAAAACATTGGCGGCCCCTACCTTTTGCAAAGGATTTCTGGCCGCCAAATTGTACAACCTATTCACAGAAACCCCTAAACAATATTTTGCTCAATCTTGTTTTTTTTCTTTTTATTCCAACACAATTTTTAATTCTTACTTTCACTCACCCTTCACAGTTAAATATTCCGCTTTATATTTTCACGTGCCGTGTTTTATGTCTTTTTTGTTTTAATAGGCGTTTTTTTCCACCTCACTAATAAAGTTGTTGTTATTTCAATTTTCAACCAAAAGTTTAAAAAAACTTAAAAAAATTGCCATAAAAAGTGTTGGAGGTGTCGTTCTCCACTAAAATTGAAATAGTGATATAATTGAGCTAAAGCGACACTGCCCAAAATAATATCAGCCAATATTCAAACCCTACCTTTTTATCCGACGTCACGTGGGGACACCTTCCGGTAGGAAGCGGAACCCTCGAAGTTAAAATTTAAACCAGCAGAAACGTCCACCGAACTGCGGAAACACTTTCAACAAATACCGGAAATCCTCTTGGTTTTTTTTTTTTGAAATTTAAATTTCTTTTTCCTAATCATTTAATTTAAGTTTTTGTGTGCTAAATTATTTTTGTGAGTTTACTTACTTTTTATAAGCGATAAGGCAACCCCATTTGAACCCTCGGGACGTCCACCCCCACTATTTGTAGATTTGCGTGTCGTCCAACCTATTTGTCCCCCCCCCCCCCCCCGAAGGAACAAAAGGAGCTCTTTTTCTTTCTGTTGGGTTAGGTTATCTGAAAACAGCCTAAGGGTAGTAATTATCGTTTTTTCTATGCAAAAAAGAGTGGGGGAGTTGTCCAGCCTGGGGTGTAATTTTTCATTTTTTTTTCTTCGGTTGTTTTAGTGGTACTTAGTAATTGGTACAGTAAGGAATTTCTTACTTGTTTGTTTTTATAGTTATTTATAAAAAAATTCTTTTTACGTTTTTTCTGGTAGTTTACATATTGGAAATTTATATATATAACGATAATTTTCTTTATTAAACAATGAAGAATATGTAAGCCATGCCAAAAATCGTTTTTTTTAATGAATTGCTAAAGACAATTTTCAGGGGGTGGTAAGGGCGACGTAGTGGGCGGAATGGTACGATGAGGAGGTAAGTGCAAATACTTAAGGGGAATTCCAGAACTTAGGCCCCGGGATTCCAGGAGTGGTGAGGGTAAGCCAGCACTGCACCACCAACAGCAGTGCATTCCCGAGATGAAGAGGCGCAGGTATGTCTAAGGATCGAAGTTGGCATGTAAGTTTTTTTGTTTGTAAGAGGTGAGGTATAGTGGGAGGCAAGATCTCCCCCTACATCCGGCGAGCTAAGCCGTGCATCGCTAGCATGCTATGGTCTACCCACCTGACACTCGTTCCCCCCCCTATCCTAATCCTCGATTCCTTTCCTTGGAGTTTCCTTTCTTACCTGTTCCTTCTCATCTTTTTCCTATCTTTTCATTTTCCTTCTCCCTATCCTATCCGAATCCCCTCTCCACCCGTTCGCTCCTCATTTCCTCATCCTAATTGCCTCGTAATATTACAAATATGGCGCCCAACGTTTTGTGTTCGTTTAGTCTTGTCCGTTGTCTTCATTGTGATCAGGAGTTGCTGTTAGTATCATCGGCACAATACGTAAGTCTTGTTCGGGAAAGCCTATGCATACCTGGACAATTGCGACGAGGCGTGGCGATGTTACTAGCAGAAACAACTGGTAATATGTTATGTGGTCACCTCCCCCGTCAAGTCATCACCTCGTAAGTCTTTTTTGGGAAGGTTTGTAACGGACTCAATTAATCGCGACGAGATGATGTTTGGGCGGTGGATGTGACTAGTGTCCAGCGTTACTTGTGTCTGGCAGCATTTCTGGTCTGATTCGTAAGTCTTGGTCGAGATCGCTTTTAAGAATGCTCGGGCAATCGCGACGAAGAAGCCCAGTCATGGTGTCAGAAACAATTGACGGATGTTCGTATAAATGTCGTTTTGTGTGTGCATGAGATGCATATACCTGTGGTCGCTTCGCTTTTGGAACTATGGAAGAGTTCCTTACCTCCGAATCGTACCATGAGGAGGATGTAGAGAATGCCCTCAACCCGTCAACCGCGGTGGTGTAGTCGCCCAGAAAAACCCTCGAACAACTTATGAAAATTTACCGAATTATTAGTTTTTTTGTGGAGATATTTTTTTTGTTTCTGAGTTAGTGAATTTTTTTTTTGGTTTTTTGATTTTGCTCAAAATATCTAACCAATTATTTAGTTTATTAATTATCTTGTGCTTATTAGTTTTTTTGGTTTTCTCGTATTTATTTGGGTTAATTTTGAAGTTTAATTTGGCAATAATTCAGATTTTATTTGTCAAGAAAAGATAGCCTGAAGATTGGCGTTAAATTCAAATCAATTTAGTTTTTGTAATTTTTTTTCTATTGTTTATTTTTATGATTTATATGTTTATTGTTTTTTTTCTCTCAACATTTATACTGTTGCATCGTTTATATATTTATTTTATCATATTAAATTTCCTGTCATTTGGTTAAGTTTTAGTTACTTCTATATTTATTATTTATTTAATTATACACGTAAATAATTAATTTAGTACTTCAATTAGTCTAGTTTTTTTTGTATTTTTTCTACTAAGTTTTTTTCATTCGATTCACAATTTTTTTTTGTCATTTATATACTTGCTAATTTTCGAAAATTTGTATGATTTATTTTGTTTGTTTGTTACTATATTAGTTTATTTTGTTTACTGTTATTTTGACAAATTTTTAGTTAGTCTAGTTTATTGGTAATTTTTATTTTTAGTTATACATGGTTTTTTTGTTTACTTTTTCTTCAGTTTGTTTGATGTGAATTCTATTGAGATTAAATAGGTAGAGTGATATTTAAGATAACAGGTTTCGATTAATTAGTATTTTGTTATCAGTAACTAGACGTGTCTTTTTATATAGTACTTATATTTATTTTGGTAGGTTAAGTTAGGAAGTTGTTTATAAATGGAATTAAAAACTAATAAAAAAAAATAAATAAAAGAAAGATAATCAAAAAAAAAAAAGGAAAAAAAAAGGTATTTGCTTGTTTCTTAGATAAATTATTAGATTAAGGATAGTACTTAAGGATACGGTAGAGTTTGTTTTGTTTATCCAGAGCACCTTAACTGAGTTTTTGGAGTGCTGATACTTTTCTTCTCCGTAAATGAACCTTGAAGAGAAAAGGAAAATAGAAAGCATTATTTACAAACAAAGTCGTACTGTAAACCGCGCTCACCTCGCAAACCTCATTCGTGAATCCAGAATGCCGGTAAGTCGTTCACCGGCCAAAAATCCAGCCAACCCCCAGGGGGTTCCTCAGAATGCCCCTAATATGATTCCACCCATTTATTCTGTTCCTCCGCCTTCAGTCCGTAGGACAGACAGTAGGACAGGGGGTTTTGCGGATATCATCGACTCTCCGTCATACAGCTGTTTGACGGGAGCCGGCAACTCTCGTGCGAATTCGACGGGAGCAAAGTTTTCAGGCGGGGTATTGCCTGAAGGAGGGTCTAGCGGTGCCGGAGTCATCATAGTCAATGCTGAGGTAGCAGAAGGCGTCCAGTCTGGGAGAACTTCGGTCGAAGCAGAACGGTACGGAAACCAGCTGGAAGGAATGTGGGATGATTCAGTGCGATCCTGCGGAAGTGAGAGGACATATAACAATGAGCAAGATATGGTAAGAAATCCAGTACTTACCTTTAACCGAGGTGGCAGCGGAGAGGCTAATGGAGCGGGTATGTCTACCCATTTGATGGCGGCGATAAACGCAGCTGTGATGAACGCCTGTACCCGTTTCAGTAGCTCTCTTAAGGCAGAGATAGCAGAGTCCCTTAAGGCTGAGATGAAGCAGAACTTCCTCAAGTTGCTGGAGGATCGCACTGAAGTCACTTGCCCCGAGCAACCGATGAACCAACGAGGTCGTAGTCCGAGAGTCTTAGTAGAGGGAGTTGGCAGACAGTCGCTTGGTATTAATCCAAAAAAAAAATGGACCTACTTACCGTTGAAGATTTTGTTTTCCGATTGGAAATGCTTCAGAGCCAGTACAATTATCCCTGGACTGAGATCCTGCGAGATTTTCATCTTCTGCTCTCAAGCGCCGCCCAAGAGTGGTACTGGAGATTCCAGCAAGAAGCGCCTTACCGTCCTGACTGGCCGATGCTGCGAGAGGCCATTACGCGACAGTATAGGAACTTACGGTCGGATTTTGAAGTGATGAAGGACCTGATGGATCGCCACCAAGGCGCCTGAGAGTCCAGTGACGAATATTTCGCAGCAGTAAATAAGCTGAAGTCTCAGCTCAGGGTGCAGATCCCGGAGGGTAAGGAGTGAAAGAGACGTTTAACCTAATAGTAAATTAAGAGAGATACGCCCATTACACGTAAGATTAAGGGAATACTATGAGGTTAGGGATAGGATTTTTAAGGGAAATAATGGGATTGGCGTTGTAGCTAGGAGAATACAAAAAGCAAGGGAAAGGTACAGTCTTAGAAAGGAGACGAGGAAAAGCTTAGCTTCGACGGTTTTAGATACCGAAACTGATCCTCGACCGTATGCGAAGATACAAATTTTTGAAAAAAGTATGTTAGGTTTGCTAGATAGTGGCGCTAGTGTGAGCATTTTAGGAAGAGGGTGTGTGGACTTGGTGAAATCCTTAGGAATTCCGTTGCAGCCTTATAAGGCGGGGTTAAAACTGCAGACGGAAAATGCCAATCTATAGTTGGAAAAATCAGTGTGCCTGTAAATTACCAAGGCCGAGCACATAAAATGAACTTTTACCTAGTTCCCAATCAAGAACAGGAGATGTATCTGACTTTTGGAAGGCCTTCGAGATCGCTCCAAACCTGGTATGCTCCCTGTCCGTCCAAGAAGATGCTAAACTTTTGAACGCTCACCGGCTTTCGCCGAAACAACAGTCCGAGTTGGAGGAGGTTAAGCAGAAATTTTTAGACTTTGACCGACACGGTCTCGGAAAGACAACGTTAATGGAGCATGTTATCGATACCGGGACAGCTGATCCAGTTAAGCAGCGACACTATCCTGTTTCGCCAGCGGTACAAACCTTATTGTACCAGGAAATAGATCGGATGTTGAAGCTTGGCGTTATCGAGAAAAGTGAAAGTCCTTGGTGCTCACCGGTTGTCCTTATAAAAAAGCCAGGTGAAAATCGTTTTTGTCTGGATTCGCGTAAGGTCAATGCGTTGAGTAAAAAGGACGCCAACCCACTTCCTCATATCGACGGGCTTCTCAGCCGTCTACCCAACACCTATTTTATCAGTATTGTGGACTAAAAGGAAGCTTTTTGGCAAATACCGCTGGAGAAAGAGAGTAGAGAGAAGACTGCGTTTGCGGTACCGGGAAGACCCTTATACCAGTTCACGGTAATGCCTTTTGGGTTGTGTAACGCCGCTCAAAGACTTTGTCGTTTAATGGATAAGGTTATACCTGCACGACTCAGGGACAACGTTTTCGTGTATTTAGACGACTTGCTGGTCATCGCGCCGGATTTCCAGACCCATATCAACTTGCTAGGAGAAGTAGCCGAGTGCTTAAAAAAGCAAACCTTACCACCAACGTTAAAAAGTCGAAATTTTGTTTCAAGGAACTGAAATATCTGGGTTTTATCGTTGGGGGTGGGAAGATGAAATCGGATCCAGCTAAAGTCGAAGCAGTGGTGGATTTTCCGACACCGAAAAATCCAAGACAGGTGCGCCGACTACTTAGGCTAGCAGGTTTGTATAGAAGGTTCATCAGAGACTTTTCTAGCTTGACCGCCCCCCTCACGGATACGTTGAAGAAGAAAGACGGTAAGTTCAAAATGACTGAGGAAGCTATCGAGGCCTTCCAAAGTTTAAAAATAGCGCTTACAACTGCCCCTGTTTTAACACACCCTGATTTTAAAAAGCGATTCTTCATTCAGTGTGACGCGTCCGACTCTGGTATTGGAGCGGTGTTGTTTCAACGGACGGATGACGATGAAGAGGTGCCGATTTCATACTTTTCCCAGAAGTTGAATAGGTGCCAAAGGAACTATACGGTGACCGAGAAGGAGTGTATGGCAGCGGTGATGGCGATCAAGAAGTTTAGGCCCTATGTCGAGGGCATGGATTTCACTGTCATCACGGACCACTCCAGCCTTAAGTGGTTGATGACGATGAAAGACCTGAGTGGCCGGTTGGCAAGGTGGAGTCTGGACTTACAATCGTATGCCTTCGACATAGAACACCGGAAAGGAGCCTTGAATGTAGTTCCGGACACTCTTTCTCGGGCACACCTGGAAGGTATAGAAATAGAAGAAATCGCACCTCTGATCGAATTGACCAGAGTACCAGAGTTTAATAAAAACGATTAAGTCACATCCGAACGAACTTCCTGATCTCAAGGTCAAAGATAATTACGTCTACAAACGTTCTTTTTCCGATGCTAACGGGGAAACACAAGTTGAATACAGCTGGAGATTGTGGGTACCATCAGGTCTAACCAACGACCTAGTAGTTAATGCACACGACCCCCCTCGAGCCGCCCATGGAGGTATTGCGAAAACCTTAAATCGCTTGCGGCAATATTTCTATCGGCCGAACATGACCCTCCAAATAAGGCAACACGTTCTTAATTGTTCTATCTGTATGTAATGCAAACCCTGCAATCCAGTCGTACGCCCGCCTATTTCAAACACCTTTCATGTTGAACGTCCCTTCCAGAAAATATATGTAGATTTCCTTGGTCCCTACCCTAGGTCTAAAGCCGGCAACTCGTATGTTTTCGTTGTTTTAGAACATTTGTCTAAGTATGTGTTTTTAGAACCATTGCGTACAGCCACCACAAGTAACATCACCAAATTCCTTCGGAACGACACATTTAACACCTTCGGGGTGCCCCAAATCATTCACTCGGACAACGGCAAGCAATTTTTGGCAAAAGAATTCCAAAATCTGTTGAAAAATTACGGTATACGACATTTTCGTACAGCCAACTATTCGCCAGAGTCCTCCGAAAGAGTAAATCGGACTCTCCTAGCCGCGATACGTTCCTATTTAAAAGACGATCAACGCGACTGGGATATACACTTGAGTGATATCGAAGGACCGTTGAGAAGTTCGGTCCACTCTGCTACTGGAGTGTCGCCCTATTTCGCGCTCTTCGGAATAAATATGATGACCCATGGTTCAGGTTACGAACTAGCGCGGAAGCTAAGAGTAGTGGAAGATTGTGAGCTACAAATCTTACCCAGACACAACCGACTATAATGTATCCGTGACAAAGTCAAGGAAAGCATAATAAAAGCAAACGAAAAGAGTGCTAAGGTGTATAACATGCGATCCCGATATGTAAAATATGCACCGGGCAGAAAGTATACAAACGAAACTTCATCCTTAGTGATACTTCTAAATACTTAGCCTCGAAATTATGCCCCAAGTTTGTCAAATGTCGGATAGTAAAAGCAGTAGGGAAAAATATGTATGAGCTAGAAACTCTAAAAGGGAAGAAAATTGGCATTTTTTACTCCAAAGATATCAAACAATAACATCTGTGATATTAGTATGTAAGTCTCGTACTACCCTAACTAGCAGAAAAGTCCTGGATGAACGATACGGTACCTCTTTGTATGTTATGTATTTTAGGTTATTTTTTGATAGTATTAATTCTATTTATTTATTTATTTGATTAATTTATTTATTTATTTTAATAATTTTTTTATTTATTTTATTAATTTATTGTATATTTTATATAATTAAGTTTTAGTTTGTGTATGTACTTATGTATTTGTACGTTATACGTTCTATATTTATGTTATTTTATCAGTATTAACTTATTTATTTATTTGTTATTTATTTAATTGTATATTGTTAGTTTTTACTATTTATCTATTTGTTGATTATTATATTTTTTTAATTTTTTTTATATATTTTAGATAAATTTTAATTTATACTTGTGTTGATGTTTTCTTATCTTATTAAATTTTGTGTAATTTTATTTCATTGTTTTTTTTATTGTAATTGTTTTACTTATAGATTAGTTATTTATTTATTTTATTTAGTTATTTGATTGTTTTTTTTTATTAATGTATGTTTTTTCTTAAGTTATGGTATTGTCGTTTCATACTCGGCTATATATATAATAAGTGATATAAGAATGTTCGTAACATAACCGTTCAGCCCCGCTGCGTACAACCCTCTTCGTTAATTCGAAGATCTCACAAACGCACAAAGCGATGGCAATCAACTACCCTAATATGTGCAATACTAAGTGCAGTAAAGCCTATCAAACTGTGATATTCGTGTTTGTTTTGTGTTAGTATTAGATAAAAGAAAACAGTTAAATCTAAAAGCTACATTTGAAGAAAAAAAAAATAATAACAATCTATAACACTTACGGGGTCCATGAAGGCTCGACCGTTTTCTTTTTCTGAAGAAAATAAAGGCTCGATGTCTAGATGGAATTGAGGCTATTCCACCTCCCCTATGAATAAGAAAATCAGTTGTTAGCTTTATGTAAACACGGGTATGGGAAGCATACATACCGATTTGCGTCAAAAGAAATAGTTGCCCGGCTTTTGTGTTTATGGGTTCTTCCCCACCGTCCTAGTTCGCCTTGTCTTTGTCCTGTATAAAATCCGGACAGATCCGGAGGTTTGTTACGGCTGCCTGGAAGGAGAAAAGAATAAGAAAAGAATATTGATTTAAGTGAAATAAAAATAAACAAAGTTAAATCATAAATTACCTGCATCTGTTCGACTCGGTGAAATCCTCCTTGATGCACACCTTGCATATGTGTGGCTGTTGTCTGGAAAACAATAAAAAAAGCAGAATAAGAAATTGTTTTTTGTTCACAAACATATTAGCAATAGTTATAAGGTTCAACATGGAACAATGATAATAAAAATAATAACACTATAACAATAACTAAGACTGAAATTGAACACAAATCTACATTTATTTGTACCTATGGCTATAAATATAATTAATATAATTATTTTTGTTAGGGATTTTTGTTTGTTGGTCAATTGTTGTTAATCGGTAATTATTGTTGTTATTGTTATTGTTTCACATGACGGGGAATACAAATTTGTTTTTTTTTTGAAAAAACATACATTTTCTATAGTACTCTCATGGTGGTCATTTTTCGTCTGGCCATCTTCCTGGTTGATTCAGAACTAACTCTAAATAGTGGAGACGAGAACCTTTACCGATATTTTACAAGTAATTAATAAACTTTTGTTATCTGTACTTATTCTATATTCACACCAATTGGCAATTTCAGCACGCCTCATTGCGACTTGATTCAGAACTAAAAAATGATGCTCCATGATAGTACTATCTATCTATGTGAATATAGAATAAGTACAGACAAGAAAAGTTTATTAAATACTGGTAAAATATCGGTAAAGGTTCTCGTCTCCACTATTTAGAGTTAGTTTTGAATCAACCAGAAAGATGGCCAGACGAAAAATGACCACCATGAGAGTACTATAGAAAATGTATATACAATGATAGTACTATATGCAGTGTATATACAAAGGAAAAAATAAAAAAAACACGAACCAAGTGAAATAAACAATCGACGACGGCACGGAGAAGGAAAAATAAAACTAGATTTAGTTCTGTCAGTTTTTGTTCCAGATAACTCGAATTCGCCGAGAGTAAAAAGAAAGCGAACAGAGTCTTTGTATATACACTGCATATAGTACTATCATGGAGCATCATTTTTTAGTTCTGAATCAAGTCGCTATGAGGCGTGCTGAAATTGCCAATTGGTGTGAATATAGAATAAGTACAGACAACAAAAGTTTATTAAATACTGGTAAAATATCGGTACAGGTTCTCGTCTCCACTATTTAGTGATAGTTCTGAATCAAACAGGAAGATGGCCAGACGAAAAATGACCACCATGAGAGTACTATAGAAAATGTATATACAATGACAGAGTGGTGGAAATGGGTTGAACAGATGAGAAGTACGAAATGTTAATACTGTGGGGAAATTTGGGAGCAATTTTCTCCTTTGTATTACGTATTACGAGGTGTTAGGGGGGAGCTCCAGTTCGAGATTCCCATAAGTGGTCAATGGATTTTCGTCCGCTAATTCACCTCGAAATCGCCTGATTGGGGTTTGCGGTAATGCAGAAAAGGAAAAAAAAACGGGGAAGTCATAAGACCGACGGCTATAGAAGCAGGTTAAGGGTGTTAAGTGCATCGGATAAGTTTTTTTTTTGTATTATAAATCCTATAGTTTGTAAATTTTTAATAGTTATAAAATTAAATAAAAAAAAAAAAATTCAAAAAAAAGAAAGGAATACTAAAATAATATTGTGAACTCATGCTAGGATCGGTAAATATATAAAATTCAAAGAAAAAAAAAGGAGATACAAAAAAGGCGAGTATATACTATATATACATCGATTATTATATAAGGTAAATTCTCTGATTTCTAATGCAGGAAAATAGAATTTTTTTTATGGTGCGAAATTTCCAAAATCGTTTAGGCACAGTGTCCAGGTCGGTGTCCGTAAGTCGGAGCCGCCAGTCTTGTTAGTGGAAGCCGACATTATCGTTGGTGGAAACGGACAACCTCGTTGGTGGAAGCCGAGCAACAGTGTAAAATAGCGTTTTTTTTTACGGAATTCATCACAACCACACATGTTCTTGGGAGCCACAAGCAGCGAGAGTGCCTAGCCCAATCCGAAAGCGAGAAATCAAGGAGCCTACACCATTAGTAAAAAAAAGGAAAGCCAAGGAAAACGTATGTACTTAACGTTTTTTGTTTAAATTTGAAAAAAATTGCCATAAAAAGTGTTGGAGGTGTCGTTCTCCGCTAAAATTGAAATAGTGGTATAATTGAGCTAAAGCGACACTGCCCAAAATAATCTCAGCCAATATTCAAACCCTACCTTTTTATCCGACGTCACGTGGGGACACCTTCCGGTGGGAAGCGCAACCCTCGAAGTTAAAATTTTAACCAGCCGAGACGTCCACCGAACTGCGGAAACACTTTCAACAAATACCGGAAATCCTCTTGGCGACCGTTTTTTTTGGAAATTCAAATTTCCTTTTCATATACTTATCATTTAATTTAAGTTTTTTTGTGTTAAATTATTTTTGTGAGTTTACTTACCTTTTATAAGCGCTAAGGCAACCCCATTTGAGCCCTCGGGACGTCCACCCCCACTATTTGTAGATTTGCGTGTCCTCCAACCTTTTTGTTTGCCCCCCCCCCCACTCCAACGGAACAAAAGGAGCTCTTTTTCTTTCTGCTGGGTTAGGTTATCTGAAAACAGCCTAAGGGTAGTAATTATCGTTTTTTTTATGCAAAAAAGCGTGGGGGAGTTGTCCAGCCTGGGGTGTAATATTTCATTTTTTTTCTTCGGTTGTTTAAGTGGTACTAAGTAATTGGTACAGTAAGGAATTTCTTACTTGTTTTTTTTGTACAGTTATTTATAAAAAAATTCTTTTTACGTTTTTCTGGTAGTGTACATATTGGAAATTTATATATATAACGATAATTTTCTTTTTTAAAGATTTTGTTAATTCATAAATAAACAATGAAGAATATGTAAGCCATGCCAAATATGAATTGCTAAAGACAATTTTCAGAGGGAGGTAAGGGCGACGTAGTGGGCGGAATGGTACGATGAGGAGGTAAGTGCAAGGACTTAAGGGGAATTCCAGAACTTAGGCCCCGGAATTCCAGGATTGGTGAGGGTAAGCCAGCACTGCACCACCAACAGCAGTGCATTCCCGAGATGAAGAGGCGCAGGTATGTCTAAGGATCGAAGTTGGCATGTAAGTTTTTTTGTTTGTAAGAGGTGAGGTCTAGTGGGAGGCAAGATCCCCCCCTACATCCGGCGAGCTAAGCCGTGCATCGCTAGCATGCCATGGTCTACCCACTGGACACTCGTTCCCACCCCTTATCCTAATCCCCGATTCCTTTCCTTGGAGTTTCCTTTCTTACCTCTCCCTTCTCATCTTTTTCCTATCTTTTCATTTTCCTTCTCCCTATCCTATCCGAATCCCCTCTCCACACGTTCGCTCCTTATTTCCTCATCCTAATTGCCTCGTAATATTACAAATTTATTTTATTTGCATATATATTTCAACAATATTCTCTTCTCCGCCTTTTTTATGAAGACGCGAACTTGTTTTTGTTTTGGTTTGGTGCAAGGAGTGAGGCAAGTATGGTAAATATGTATGTATATGAGATTGTTCTGAATTGTTTTCCTTTTCAGTCAGCTGTACAAGAATACAAACTAAAGGCTTCAAATAAATTTACTAAGACTTTTTGACATGTTCTTGGGCACAATCGAGTGCTGCGATTCAATACCTACCCGAAGTATACATTTAAAATGGACCAAAACCAAAAGATGCCAATTATTATCAAGGTATAAAATAAATAAAATAAGGAAAACAAATATTTTGTGCCATTTACTAGAAAACGAAGATATATGTAAATCCATCCATTGTTCATTTTTGGGCAAACAATTTATATATACTCAACAAAATACATGTGACGCCCGCGCCGCAAGCATACAATTTGTTTATTGTGCCATTTTCAAAACACGCTATACGATTCTGACAAATTGTCAGCGCACATGGAAAATATAGGTATTTTAAAGTGCAAATTAATCAAAAAATATTTCGAATTAAATTCAAACCAAATATATAAATAAAATGCACGGATCACAATAAGAACTTAACAAACCGAAATGATAATTTGTGTTCTTTAAGCATTTTTTTTTAAATACGATGTTTAACATTGATTGAAAAATACTAACAAACAAAGTCATCCGGACAAATAAAGTAGGCCTTACATGAATCTTCATCTGCATCGGCATCTGAAAAAAAGAGGACACAAAATACATAAATTATGCTTGTGCGATAGAGAGGAGACACCAACATGCAGATCATCTTCATGTATGAAGAAATTAGTGCGGTATTACACTTAGACGTTTTTGCAAGGACCGTTACGGCTACCTGTAGGGTGAAATGAAAACATAAAAATTGTATTAAGTAGAAAAAAAATGAGAAAATTAAATTATCTGTAAATGCTTTGCACGGTGAAATTCTTCTGTATTAATATCATACATATATACTACCTAATGTTCGCCTTGTTAAAATGAAAAAAAATGCAAGTGGTTATCAGTACACTTGAAATTATGTATCTTGCATGCTAAATGCACTGATAAATCACTACACGATACACAAAAAAAAAAAAAAAAAAAGGCTGCAATTCATTGCATTTATGTCGCACTTATTTAAGCACTATGGTGCCATTGTCTTTAGGAAATCTACACTACGAAAAGGGGTTACCTGATTTAACTGTATATCGAGATTCCTGGAACAGATTGTTGTAAGGATTTAGGGATCATGAGGTTTAGGAAAGGGAAGTGGATTAGATAGGAAATAGAAGAAAAAGGAAATGGGTATGAGAGGAAGGGGAAACTATAGGATATGAAAAGGAATGCTAACACTTGTTTCGGGAACGGATAGAAAATGGTAAGGATAGGATAAGGAAGTGAAGTCGAACGCCATCTATGGTTAGATATGGAAAGGAGAAGGAATTTTGAATTTAAATTTAAATGGACGGGCAGAAAACAGGAAAGATGGTGGATCGGAAGGAACCGTTGAGGTTCATGGTTCTTTGGTAACATCAAAAGAAACAGATGGAAATGGGTGTATGATAGGAAAAGGAAACCTAATATGGAAGGAAATGATTAGGTATTAGGATGATTTGAAAAAAAAAACGGTTAAATATTCAAACAAAGAATTAAAAAAAAAAAACAAGTAGGAAATTATAGACCTAGACGAATACCAAGAGATCCGAAGGAAGAAGGGAAAACCTGAACAAGGGGGAAGGAATTGGAAGGATCAGGACATCTGCCATTGAGACCTGGCACGCTCGCTAGGCACGGCTCAGCTCGCCGGTTTAGGGGAGGATCTTGTTCCAATGACAAACGAGGACCTTACAGCAAAACACATATCGTGCCAAAATTCACAACACAAAAATAAATAACCTCCACCAAATCAAAATAACATCAAAGCCACCACCAAACGAAACCTACCACACTTTGTCCTGCAGATGTTGGCAGGATTGCCGTACCCCTTCGACCATGAGTCCGTGCGGGATGTATCGGACTCTCCACCGTACTCTTTGGATGCTGCCTTTAGGTCATCTCTCCACCAAGCGACTTAGCCGCTCTCTCCTCACCCCTGAAAATGTTTTTAAATTGCCAATAAGCCTCTATTGGCTCAGAAAAAAACATTGAATGGTGTGATGTACATCATCATTTAAAACTTTTTATTCATTCAATAAGAAAAAATTACAAAAATAACAAAATCAGCTTGAATAAGTAACATGTAATTAGGAAAACATACTAAACGAAGATTCAACTGAAATGATATAACTAAAACTAATTTAAAAATTAACAAACAAAAAATTTAACTTAAAAACGCAACAGAACTTAATAAATAAAAATAAATTAATAAAAAAGAAAAAAAAATAATTAAAACTAAATGAACAATAAAAAACTTAAGAATTTTGTTATCAAAAAAATAGAACCAAATTATCGAAACCTTAACTTTAGGACAGAAAAAAATGTATGAATTATGAATTTAATAAAAAAACAATATATATATCAAAAAAATCACAAAAAAATTATAAAAATTTGGATAAGAAGCCCAATGCCTGGAAGTTACAGCTTATTCCTTCACCCAGTTGCCTTGAAAAAAAAATTTTACAGTACGCCTGAATTTGGGCACTTATGGGGTTTCGAGAAAACGGTCGCGTCCCTGCCTAAAAAGAGCTCTATTTAGGAGTACGGTTTCCACCTAGGTTAAACAACGACACTTTGTCCACCTACGTCCCGCAAGTAACCGGAGTGAAGTACTACCTTAGCTTCTTAAAAAAATACAAAGAAAGGCAATCTTCCTCTTGTTCTTCCCGATTTTCCTTTTTTTCCTTTTTTTTTTGTCCTTCACAACATTTAACACATTTAAAAAAGTTAATTAAAAGCCATAGAACAAAACTAAACTAAAAGAAATCACGCCAAAATAATTTAAAAAGAAACAAAAAAATATATCGGCATTCATCAACGGATGTCCACAAAAAAAAAGAAACGAAGGTTAGTTTTTTAGGGCTCCACTGTCGCCTTGCAACAATCCTTTGTTGAATTTCCTAGGCCCAGCAAAAAAACTTGCAGTCCCGACGATGCGTATCCTTTCGTCGGCGACCGCAATACCAAAAGATGGCGAACCCTTTAATCTCCTATTCAATTTAAATTTCATATCAAATATACCCTCCCAGAAAAAAGAGGTAATTTTACTCACCCCTTTTTTTTAGTACCTTTCCTTCCTTCTTTTCTTATAGGGTCCTCTTTTCCTCCTTGCGAAAAAAATGATGTCTTGTCTGCCTTTTTTTTGTATATCCGCGAAAACTAACAACAAAAATCGCACTTCACTTTTTTAAATTCCATTTTTAACCACCACCTTTGTATATACACTGCACATAGTACTATCATGGAGCATCATTTTTTAGTTCTGAATTAAGTCGCAATGAGGCGTGCTGAAATTGCCAATTGGTGTGAATATAGAATAAGTACAGACAACAAAATTTTATTAAATACTGGTAAAATATCGGTAAAGGTTCTCGTATCCACTATTTAGAGTTAGTTCTGAATCAACTAGGAAGATGGCCAGACAAAAAATGACCACCATGAGAGTACTATAGAAAATGTATATACAATGCCACCACTTGCCTATTTGGCTGTTTCTAACAATCTGTGCATTTTATCATCAAAATTCCCAAATGGTCCATCCATTTCCACATTCCCATCTTTTTCCACCCATACACCCCCTCTCCCTGTAATCCAACAAATCTAATATTCTTCTTAATTTATAGGATTACCTAAAAGTGGGCTATCTTTTATTCACAACAAAAATAACATCAACATAAATTCTAGCTTTACCGCATGTCAGAACCCTTCATCGGATAACATTATTAACCGATTCGTCATATAATTATGTACATAAAACATGAATGGTTGGGCAACGTGCTGACATCACAAAGAAAAATTTTCTAAATTATAATAAAATCTAGGTATCCCTATCGTCTATCTATCTATTCTTATTTTCTTCGATTCACGTGGTTTTGTGTGTTTTTTTATAGTAAATCTAAAAAGCAAAATTTTAAAGAAGTGCAAAAAAAACCATAAAAAAACGCAATTTCGAATTGCATTCGGACATGTCAGTTGGTAAGTAAGCCTGTAAAAATTACATAAACAAAAAAAAAAATTCTATAATTGTTAATTTATTTCCGATATTGCAGAATAATGCCGTTCTCCATTGGTGCTTAGCCATCCATAAAGAGGGTTTTTGGTGAGAAGGAATCTGCTTGAAAAGATAAGTATTATGATATAGATAAACTATAGCAACCCTAATTTTTGCTTTTGTTTGTTTCTATCTTGCAGGAATTCGTAACAAAACACCGGTTCTGGGTCGAAACTGCGATCCAGAAACGGTGGAAGCAATTCCTGTGGTGAAACAGTGGGGAAGAAACCCACAAAGAAAAACGCCGGGCATATGTACATATGTGCACATACGTATTCGATAGCTGAAGCTAATGAAACCCCTGCCCGTCCTAAGGTAATGTATCCTATTACTGTCGCATTCTCCTACTCATTTTGTATTATTTTTATTTCTTGTTCTCTTTGCGGAATAGATTGAGTAAACAACATTGCACAGAACACAGAGGCCACCCATCCTTTTAACATGAACTATGGCACTTGCCTAGCCCTTCGCCCCCTAGGGGTTGTTGCAAGGTTATTCAAGTTATTCCCACTTGGTTCTACTGGTTAAGTCTCATACGATATACTTTATATTGAATTTGCGTATATCTAAATAAAAAAAAAAAACTATATGCGTATGTGTGAACATGTGAGTTGTGAGTGCACAAGTGGTTCGATCGTTTAAGTAAGCACCTTTTTCAATTTCATGACACCTACCTTTGATAATCTATTGTGATATTTTGGCCTGGGGTTCGACAAATAAAACTCAATCAAAATTCCACAATAATAAAACAAATCTCTTTATTTTATAAAACACAACGTCTTTCAGTTTAAATAACACCAATTTAACTTATTTCACTTATTCACAATTCAAATACGTTTTTATAATTCAACACTTTTTATTTAATCTCAATTCAATCACTTTTTACTAATACTTCCAGTTGTTAACAATTCCACTTTCGAAAATAAACTGAACAGTCAATGCAATCTACTCTTGTATTTATACAACTTTAAAAGCTTCTGGAAGCTTCTGTCTGGTTCTGGCACAATCTAAGCTTTCGGTACTAATTCGAGTCTCGAATTGTTTCGTCAAGTTCGATTTAGTACTAAGTTAAAACATGTTGCAAATATGTAGCATACTTCTAGGGGCATGGTTGTTGTACACAATAAATGGTGGTTGTTGTACACAATAAATGTTGGTTGTTGTACACAATGAATCCAACAGATGGCGTTAATTTACAAAATGTATCTAAACTTGTTGCCACATCACATTGTCCCCCTCTTAGTTTTGTTCGTCCCGAACAAGCACATCATCATTGTTTCCGTGGTAACGATGCAGTCGATCCACATGGACAATTTTCATTTTTGCTCTTGGTCCTCTTTGGATTCGGAAAACGACGTCATTAATGCGCGTAACTATTTGGTAGGGACCTTCCCAGTCCTGCTGAAGCTTGGGCGATTTTCCCTTTCTGCGATGTGGGTTATAAAGCCATACCAGATCTCCCTCATTGAATTCAGGTGCTGTTGCTCTCGCATCGTATCTGGTCTTCATGCGGTCACTCGCAATTTTTATGTTGTTTCTTGTTCTCTGGTGAATGTCGTTGATCCTTTCTCTAAGATCTAACACGTAGTCCTCTTCGCATTTTGGGTCTTCAATAGGAAATCCGAATTTTAGCTCACTTGGAAGCCGGGCAGTTCGTCCAAATAGAATTTCGGATGGAGTGTATCCAGTTGTACTATGAACCGCATTCCGGTAGGCCATAAGAAATAAAGGAATTCGCCGATCCCAATCCCGTTGGTTCTCGTTCACGACTTTGGACAGATGTTCCTTCAAGGTCTTGTTAAATCTTTCTACCATTCCATCAGACTGTGGATGAAGAGGTGTTGTCCTTGTTTTCTTTAACCCGAGTGATGCGCATACTTCCTGGAATACCTTCGACTCGAAGTTTCGCCCTTGGTCGGAATGCAATTCCATAGGCACCCCGAACCTGCAGACCCAGTGGTCCACTATCTGCTCGACAACGGTCTTAGCTTCTTGATTGGGTATCGCAAAAGCCTCCGGCCATTTGCTGAAGTAGTCCATGACAACAAGGATGTAACGGCTACCGTTTTCAGTTTCCGGGAACGGGCCTGTGATGTCAACGGCGATTCTTTCAAAAGGGGCGCTCACGTTGTACTGGTGCATTTTACCTCGTGTTTTGACTTTGGGTCCCTTGCTAGCTGCGCATGTTATGCACTTTCGACACCAGCTCTCTACATCGTTTCTCACGCTTAGCCAATAAAAGCGTTCCCGTACCTTTTCCAGTGTTTTGTTGATTCCCAAGTGCCCACCGGATATTCCAGCATGCATTTCTCGTAGGATCTCCTCTACTTTCGATCGTGGAACCACAAGCTGCATCTTAAAGGATCTTCCATCTGGCATTTCCCATTTTCTTCGCAAAACACCATCTTCCACATGGAGAGAGTCCCACTGCGCCCAGTATGCCTTTAAAGTAGGACTTCTGTCGGAGATGTCTCTTGCGTTTGGTTTCTCCATAGATTCCTTCCATGCAAGGATTGGCTCGATGTCAGGGTCTTCTTTTTGTGCATTACGAATTTCTTCGGCACTCCAACCCTCTACAGGTTCGGCTCTTATTCTCTGGACAGATATACCTTCATCCTTTTCCTCTTTTCGCGCACAATGTTTGCAACTGGGCTCACATGGTCTGCGGGAAAGCGCGTCCGCATTGCAGTGCAGTCTTCCTTTGCGATGCTGTACTTCGAAGTCGTAAGTCTGCAATCGTTCGATCCATCTTGCTACCTGCCCCTCAGGATTTTTGAACTGTAGCAACCATTTTAAAGCGGCGTGATCGGTACGCAGGATGAATCTCTGTCCATACAGATATTTATGGAAATGTTTTGTCGCCAGTATCAGAGCAAGGAGTTCCCGTCTGGTTACACAGTAGTTTCTCTCTGGTCGCGACAGAACTTTGCTGAAATAGGCTACCACTTTCTCCTGCCCATCTTGTATCTGCGACAGAACTGCTCCAACACCCACGTTACTAGCATCCGCGTCCACAATAAATGTTTTGCCAGGGGTGGGGTAAGCTAGTATTGGTGCCTCACAAAGTCGCTGTTTTAGATGTTGAAAGCTTCTTTCGCACTCACCTGACCATTTAAATTGTCTACCCTTCTCAGTTAGCTGGTGCAGACACTTTGCGATTCCGGCAAAATCTTTGACGAACCTCCTGTAATAAGTGGCGAGACCTAGAAAGCTCCTCAGCTGGTGTTTATCTTCGGGAACTGGCCAATTTCTCACGGTTTCGATTTTCTCCGGGTCAGTGTTTACTCCATTTGATGATATCACATGTCCCAAATATTTCACCTCAGCTTTGAACAGAGCACATTTCTTTGGATTTAGTTTCAAATGTGCAGTTCGAAGTCGTGTAAACACCTCCCTCAAGTTGTCGCGATGTTCAGCGAACGTCTTTCCCACAACGATGACGTCATCCAAGTACACCAGGCAGGTTTTCCATGTCAGACCCTGTAACACACGTTCCATTAAACGCTCAAAGGTGGCTGGAGCGTTACACAAGCCAAATGGCATAACGGTAAACTGCCATAGTCCATTTCCCGTTGTGAAAGCGGTCTTTTCTTTGTCTTCTGAATGGATCTGTACCTGCCAGTAACCACTTTTCAGATCGAGGGTGGAAAACCATTTCGCTCCAGAAAGGGTATCCAAGGTGTCATCTATTCGAGGCAAGGGGTAGCTGTCCTTCTTGGTGACATCGTTGAGCCTCCGGTAATCCACGCAGAATCGAGTGCTGCCGTCCTTCTTTTTCACTAGTACAACGGGTGATGCCCACGGACTTTTTGAGCTTTCGATTAGACCGTCTTTTTCCATGGTTGATATCATCTCATCGACTTCCGACTGTTTTGCCAATGGAAGTCTTCTAGCAGGTTGTCGGATCGGTCTGCTATCGCCGGTGTCTATTCGGTGCTGTACTAGGTGTGTTCGACCATAGTCTCCATCCTGCGATGCAAATATATCAGCAAACTCGCCAATGAGATTTTTGGCCATGGTTTTCTGCTCCTGATTTAGCTCACAGTTTCCAAGGATAGCATTACATACCTCAGCCAATTTTGTTGCAGAAACAGGACTCGCAGAATCACTCCCAGATGTTGTCGATATGGCTGCAATGGGTACGCATCTTCCAATCACCTCTCCTTGTCTGAGCTTGACGGAGTGTTTGTTCGGATTCATCAGCCTTACCGGAACCATGTTTTTCTTTGGTTCCACTAAAATCTTTCCAACGATATAGCTTGGAAAGTCCTCTTTATTATCTGCTTCAATGAAATAGAATCGGTGGTTCCCAGGATCACCCTCCAAACGCGTCCAAAGAACTGTCTCTGAAGATGGTGGTAGGACTTCATCTCTGCTTATAACCGCCCGAAGATTCACAGCGTTCTCGTTTCCGTATACCATAGGGATCTCAACGGTTCGATACCTTAATACTTGCATTCGAAGGTCTATGATTACCTCATGTGCCTTCATGAAATCCACTCCAATGATGCATTCGTCGCATATGTCGGCTACCAAGAATGCATGTGAGAAGGTCAACCCTGCCAGTTGTATCTTTAGAAATACCTCCCCGTATACTTTTGCTGCTTCTCCCGTAGCTGTCTTCAGAGTGTAGCAGCTGGTGTTATGTAGCCATGATGTCTGAACAAGGTCTCTTCTGATTATGGAGGCTGTGGCACCCGTGTCGATAGTGGCCACACATTTTCTGTTTCTGATGACTGTCTCCACTGTCAAGCTCTTGCTGCAGCGTGTAGTTTGCGAAACTTGGATGATGGTCCTGGGGGCGTCGATTCCATCAACCAACTTCAGCCCCGCGAAGTTGGTTCTTAGGCGTTTCCCGCCTGCTGTTGATCAGAAGCTTGTCCAGCAGTGTAAGTGTTATTCCTGCCAGATGCTTCGTCATTCTGCCTCCTCCTTGTGCAATGTGGGCAGCTTACCTGTCTAGGCATAGATCTGCATTGTCGCTGTAGGTGTCCTAGCTTGTTGCAATTCCAGCATCTCATTTGACCTCGAACAGTGCTCGGGTTTTGTCTTTCAATGTCGACACGTTGACATGAGCACTCTAGCGTAGCCGTTTCCCTGACGCGATGGCTACCTTGCGAAGCTTGGTCTGCTGCTTCCATTGTCAGGGCAAATGCTAAAGCCTCAGCGAGCGTTTTCTTACCTGCCATTCTCACAGCCATTTGTAGTTTTCCATCTGCAATGGCATTAGTGAACGCATCGGTTGCCAGTTCGTTTATGATTTCCCTGCTGGTATTGGGATAAGACAAATTCGCCAAGCGCTCAATGTCAGCTTGCAATTGTTGTAGCGTTTCACCTCTTGCCTGGACCCTTCTGCGCAACTGGACTCGGTAAACTTGCTGCATGTGGTCGTCGCCAAACCTCATCTCGATTGCCTTGACCATGGCATCATAATCCTGATGTTTGTCTTCAGGAATGGTCTGCAGCAATTCGGCAGCTGTTCCTCTGAGAGCAAGCGTAAGAGCAATTGATTTGTCTTCGTTGTCCCAGTTGTTCGTCAAGGCGGCAGCTTCGAACTGCCTCTTATAAATTGGCCATGATGTTTGACCATCGAAGACAGGGGGCTGCATTTCCTTTCTTCGTGGACCGTCGCTCGAATATTCCCGAAGTTTCTGTTTCCTCAGAGAATCAACCTCCTTAGCCAGATGTTCGTACTGTTGTTCTACACTTTCTATCTGCTTTCCGAATTTTTCTTCTAAAATTTCTATTTTCTGGTCTACTTTTTGGAGTCTTTTGTCGAGGAAAACATTCTGTGCATCGAGCTTATTTTCGAGAGCATCCCTTTGTTCGCTTAGTTGCTTCTGGAGAACTTCTAAAGAATTCTTTTGCTCATTCTTTTGTTCATCAAATTTACGTTCGAGAACGTTCTTTTGTTCTTTCGAGGAACTTTCCAGAGCATCGAATTTCGACAGAAGCAACTTCATGAAAGCAGGCATTTCATCGGCTGTACTTACTGTGCTTTCTCTCCCTTGTTCTTCAACATCGAACAACATGGTATCGGGGTCTCCACCATCCTGAGTGATAGCATTCTGAAGTCGGAGCAATAGTTCCTTTTTCAGCCCCGAAGTCTGAAGATTTCGTTTTCCTAATTCTTCTTTCAACTCAGCTGTTGTCAATTGTTCTAATTTGCGACCCATTTTATGTAACTGAAACACTATTTTCACAACACAGTCAGTTTTATTTTAATGTCTCTTCTAGAAAAATCTTTTTCCAACACTATTTTTAACAAAAATACTCGCTATTCACAGTTTTATAACACAATCAGTTCAATAGTTTCTGGAAAATTCCACTTTCACAATTAAATGAGTCACCGAAACTGTTTTAGAAAATGTCATTATGGAATTTTCTAGCACTTTACTGAGTTTTATCCCACTTCTGACACCAATGTGATATTTTGGCCTGGGGTTCGACAAATAAAACTCAATCAAAATTCCACAATAATAAAACAAATCTCTTTATTTTATAAAACACAACGTCTTTCAGTTTAAATAACACCAATTTAACTTATTTCACTTATTCACAATTCAAATACGTTTTTATAATTCAACACTTTTTATTTAATCTCAATTCAATCACTTTTTACTAATACTTCCAGTTGTTAACAATTCCACTTTCGAAAATAAACTGAACTGTCAATGCAATCTACTCTTGTATTTATACAACTTTAAAAGCTTCTGGAAGCTTCTGTCTGGTTCTGGCACAATCTAAGCTTTCGGTACTAATTCGAGTCTCGAATTGTTTCGTCAAGTTCGATTTAGTACTAAGTTAAAACATGTTGCAAATATGTAGCATACTTCTAGGGGCATGGTTGTTGTACACAATAAATGGTGGTTGTTGTACACAATAAATGTTGGTTGTTGTACACAATGAATCCAACAGATGGCGTTAATTTACAAAATGTATCTAAACTTGTTGCCACATCACACTATTATAAGAATAGGAAAAGGGTCCCCAAAGTATGCAATTATTTGACCTGCGATACTAAAGTACCTATTTAACAAAACAACACAATACACATACTTGTACCACCACTTGTGCGCTCATAGACCACATACATATTGTGCTATTTTGGCCTGGGGTTCGACAAATAAAACTCAATCAAAATTCCACAATAATAAAACAAATCTCTTTATTTTATAAAACACAACGTCTTTCAGTTTAAATAACACCAATTTAACTTATTTCACTTATTCACAATTCAAATACGTTTTTATAATTCAACACTTTTTATTTAATCTCAATTCAATCACTTTTTACTAATACTTCCAGTTGTTAACAATTCCACTTTCGAAAATAAACTGAACTGTCAATGCAATCTACTCTTGTATTTATACAACTTTAAAAGCTTCTGGAAGCTTCTGTCTGGTTCTGGCACAATCTAAGCTTTCGGTACTAATTCGAGTCTCGAATTGTTTCGTCAAGTTCGATTTAGTACTAAGTTAAAACATGTTGCAAATATGTAGCATACTTCTAGGAGCATGGTTGTTGTACACAATAAATGTTGGTTGTTGTACACAATGAATCCAACAGATGGCGTTAATTTACAAAATGTATCTAAACTTGTTGCCACATCACATTGTCCCCCTCTTAGTTTTGTTCGTCCCGAACAGGCACATCATCATTGTTTCCGTGGTAACGATGCAGTCGATCCACATGGACAATTTTCATTTTTGCTCTTGGTCCTCGTTGGATTCGGAAAACGACGTCATTAATGCGCGTAACTATTTGGTAGGGACCTTCCCAGTCCTGCTGAAGCTTGGGCGATTTTCCCTTTCTGCGATGTGGGTTATAAAGCCATACCAGATCTCCCTCATTGAATTCAGGTGCTGTTGCTCTCGCATCGTATCTGGTCTTCATGCGGTCACTCGCAATGTTTATATTGCTTTGGGTTCTTTGGTGTGTGTCGTTGATCCTTTTAATCGGGGCGCTCACTTTGTTCTGGTGCATCTTAGCGCTTGCCTTGACTTTGGGTCCTTTACTAGCTTTGCACGTGGTGCACTTTCGACACCATCTCTCGACATCTTTTCTTACAGTTAACCAATAAAAACGTACCCGTACCTTTTTCCGTGTCTTGTTGATTCCTAAGTGCCCGCCGGATTCTTCATCGTGCATTTCCCTTAAAATCTCCTGCACTTTCGACCGTGGCACCACAAGCTGTATCTTAAAGGATCTTCCATTGGGCATTTCCCATTTTCTCCACAAAACACCATCTTCTACATGGAGAGAGTCCCACTGCGCCCAGTATGCCTTTAAAGTAGGACTTCTGTCGGAGATGTCTCTTGCATTCGGCTTATCCATAGATTCCTTCCATACAAGAATCGGCTCGATGTCAGGATCTTCCTTTTGTGCATTACGAAGTTCTTCCGCGGTCCAACCCTTTACAGGTTCAGCCCTTAGTCTCTGAACAGAAATACTTTCGTCCTTCTTACCGTTCAAACACTTAGGATGCGCTCTTTCTGAAGATGGCCGGAGAATTTCATCACTGGCTATGATCGTCCGAAGATTTACAGCATTCTCGTTTCCGTACACCATTGGAATCTCGACGATTGAATACCTTAACACCTGCATTCGAAAGTCTAGGACTACTTCATGCGCCTTCATAAAATCCACACCTAGTATGCAGTCGTCGCATATGTCAGCTACCAAGAATGCATGTGCGAAGGTCAGCCCTGCCAGTTCTATCTTCAGAAGTACCTCTCCGTATACTTTTGCTACTTCTCCCGTAGCTGCCTTCAGACTGTTCCAGCTGGTGTTGTGTAGCCAGGACGTCTGGACAAGGCCTCTTCTAATTATGGAGGCCGTGGCACCCGTATCGATAGTGGCCACACATTTTCTGTTGGCGATGACGGTCTCCACCGTCAAACTCTGGTTGCAGCGTTTCGTTTGCGCAACTTGGATAATGGTCCTGGGGGCGTTCATTTCATCAACCGACTTCTGCTCTGCAAAGTTGGTTCTTACGCGCTTTCCACAATGATGTATCCCCAAATCATGCCCGGTAGGGTAAGCGATATCCCTGTCAGTAGGCCTTTTTCTCTCGCTATGTGGGCAGCTTACCTGTGGAGATCTGCATTGTCGCTGTAGGTGTCCTAGCTTGTTGCAATTCCAGCATCTCATTTGACCTCGAGCAGTGTTCAGGTTTTGTCTTTCAATGTCGACACGTTGACATGAGCACTCTAGCGTAGCCATTTCCCTGACGCGATGGCTACCTTGCGAAGCTTGGTCTGCTGCTTCCATTGTCAGGGCAAATGCTAAAGCCTCAGCGAGCGTTTTCTTACCTGCCATTCTCACAGCCATTTGTAGTTTTCCATCTGCAATGGCATTAGTGAACGCATCGGTTGCCAGTTCGTTTATGATTTCCCTGCTGGTATTGGGATAAGACAAATTCGCCAAGCGCTCAATGTCAGCTTGCAATTGTTGTAGCGTTTCACCTCTTGCCTGGACCCTTCTGCGCAACTGGACTCGGTAAACTTGCTGCATGTGGTCGTCGCCAAACCTCATCTCGATTGCCTTGACCATGGCATCATAATCCTGATGTTTGTCTTCAGGAATGGTCTGCAGCAATTCGGCAGCTGTTCCTCTGAGAGCAAGCGTAAGAGCAATTGATTTGTCTTCGTTGTCCCAGTTGTTCGTCAAGGCGGCAGCTTCGAACTGCCTCTTATAAATTGGCCATGATGTTTGACCATCGAAGACAGGGGGCTGCATTTCCTTTCTTCGTGGACCGTCGCTCGAATATTCCCGAACCTTCTGCTTTTTCAGAGAATCAAATTCCTTAGCCAGATGTTCGTACTGTTGCTCTACACTTTCTACTTGCCTTCCGAACTTTTCTTCTAAGTTTTCTATTTTCTGATCTACTATTTGGAGTCTTTTGTCGAAGAGAGCATTCTGTGCATCTAGCTTGTTTTCGAGAGAATCCCTTTGTTCGCTTAGTTGCTTCTGAAGAACTTCTAAAGAATTCTTCTGCTCATTCTTTTGTTCGTCGAATTTACTTTCGAGAACGTTCTTTTGTTCTTCGAGAACGTTCTTTTGTTCTTCGAATTTCGACAGAAGCAACTTCATGAAAGCAGGCATTTCATCGGCTGTACTTACTGTGCATTCTCTCCCTTGTTCTTCAACATCGAACAACATGGTATCGGGGTCTCCACCATCCTGAGTGATAGCATTCTGAAGTCGGAGCAATAGTTCCTTTTTCAGCCCCGAAGTCTGAAGATTTCGTTTTCCTAATTCTTCTTTCAACTCAGCTGTTGTCAATTGTTCTAATTTGCGACCCATTTTATGTAACTTAAACACTATTTTCGCAACACAGTCAGTTTTATTTTAATGTCTCTTCTAGAAAGATCTTTTTCCAACACTATTTTTAACAAAAATACTCGCTATTCACAGTTTTATAGCACAATCAGTTCAATAGTTTCTGGAAAATTCCACTTTCACAATTAAATGAGTCACCGAAACTGTTTTAGAAAATGTCACTATGGAATTTTCTAGCACTTTACTGAGTTTTATCCCACTTCTGACACCAATGTGCTATTTTGGCCTGGGGTTCGACAAATAAAACTCAATCAAAATTCCACAATAATAAAACAAATCTCTTTATTTTATAAAACACAACGTCTTTCAGTTTAAATAACACCAATTTAACTTATTTCACTTATTCACAATTCAAATACGTTTTTATAATTCAACACTTTTTATTTAATCTCAATTCAATCACTTTTTACTAATACTTCCAGTTGTTAACAATTCCACTTTCGAAAATAAACTGAACTGTCAATGCAATCTACTCTTGTATTTATACAACTTTAAAAGCTTCTGGAAGCTTCTGTCTGGTTCTGGCACAATCTAAGCTTTCGGTACTAATTCGAGTCTCGAATTGTTTCGTCAAGTTCGATTTAGTACTAAGTTAAAACATGTTGCAAATATGTAGCATACTTCTAGGAGCATGGTTGTTGTACACAATAAATGTTGGTTGTTGTACACAATGAATCCAACAGATGGCGTTAATTTACAAAATGTATCTAAACTTGTTGCCACATCACAATATCTTTAAGTATTTCTGGATGGCCGAATGAATTACCCACCACGGGAAAAGAAAAGGTATACATTTGTCTTGCGAGTGGTGATTCTTTTTGGTGGGTCAGGCAAACTTATGGTAATGATACACATACGTGTCTATTGTGTATGTGGAATCGTATGGAGGATGTAAATAGATTCATAAGGTGATCAGGGAAGGTTAAAATTTTATTTTCGTGACAGATTTTTATTGTTTGGTTAGTAATTGACTAGTTAATAAAGCACTATTATGCTTTTCATATTGCACTTAATGTTAATTTGCGTATTAGCGATGAGGTTTTCGTAAAACTATTGCACTTAGATTTGGAAGAGGTTTTAGGTTTGTGATGTATTCTATTAGTTCGTAGGGGTTGGATATTGCACATTATTCACATAATGATCGTTATTTTACATGGTCAGGTGTTCCGTTTATAGGGATCATATTTAAATATAATTTCTTATTGTTATATAGATGAGTATTGCACAGAAGATGATGGAAAGGAGTTCGAAATGTGGACATTGCATTAAATAGTTAAGTTTTCGGTTGATAGGGGTCATTTGTAAAAGATGTTTCTTATAGTTATAAGGGTAAATATTGCACATAATTGAAAATGGTAAGATGAAAAGGCATCTTTAAGTGGAAGCTATACTTATAGCCAATTTCGGTTTTAAAATTTGTTTGCTATCGAAAAAAAATATTGCACGGATTTGTAGAACAAAATAGTGTTCAGTTTTAAAATTTGTTTGCTATCGAAAAAAAAATATTACACGGATTTGTAGAACAAAATAGTGTTCAGTTTTAAAATTTGTTTGCTATCGCAAAAAAAATATTACATGTAAAATTAGTATTGCACATTAGGTTGCGAGGTTGAATTTCGTCATTTATTTTGCCATGGGAGTATTTGTACTGAACATTTTTCAGTTTCTAAATGAAACTCAGGTACTAGAAGTTTTATCACAGATTTCTATTGCTTTAAGTCTTTTGCATGAAAAATGCCTATCTTTTTACCGTTTAGGTTTTCCAGCTCGTACATGTTCTTGCCGATTGATTTCGTTATTCGACATCGGACGAACTTTGGGCAAAGTTTGGAGGAGAGGTACTTCGACGAGTCGCTTAAGCCGAAATTCCGTCGATAAACCTCTTGCACCGGCTGATAGCGAACGTCACGGCTTCGTACATTGTACGTTTTAGCACTTCTCTCGTTAGCTTCGCGAACATTGTCTTTAATTTTATCCCTAATGCATTGCAGCCGACTTTGTCGTGGGAGAGTCAATAGTTCTCCATCTTCTACCGTATTCAACCTCTGGACAAGCTCGTAGCACTTGCCGTTTGTCATCATAATTACCCCAAAAAGAGCAAAGTATGGTGACACGCCGGTCGAAGAGTGTACGGAACTTCTCAACGCGCCTGCTATGTCACTAAGGTGAACATCCCAGTCGCGTTGATCGTCTTTAAGGTAAGAACGTATGGCAGCTGATAGAGTTCTATTAACTCTCTCTCAGGCGTTCGACTGTGGAGCGTAGTGGGCTGTTTTGAAATGATGAATTCCATACTTTTGAAGCAAGTTTTGAAAATCTTTAGCCGTAAAATGTTTTCCGTTGTCAGAATGGATTACTCCGAATGCATCAAACATTTCATTTTTTCAAAAACTTAATAACGTTACTTGTATTCGCTGAATGCAAAGGTTTAAAGAACACGTACTTTGTCAGATGGTCAAGTACAACAAAAACAAAAGAATTTCTATTTTTTGATCTTGGGTAAGGTCCCAAGAAGTCAATATAAATTTTTTGAAAGGGTCGGTCAGTATGAAAGCTATTGCTAATGGGTGGTCGGAGAGTTTGGTTGGAGGCTTTGCACTGCTTGCAGGTGTCACATTGTGATATATATTGTCGGATCTGTATTGTCATATTCGGCCAGAAGAAGAATTGCTTTACGCGGTGCAAGGTTTTTGCGATGCCCCTATGAGCTGCTTGAGGTGTTTGGTGAGCTTGTCTGATGACACTATCAGTCAGACCTGAAGAAATCCACAATCCATGTATTGTCTATCAGGGTTTCATCACCCCCGCTGGGAAGTGACCGTTTGTATACATCTTCCATCTCCAGACTCTCTAGGTGTGCCCGAGAAAGGGTATCTGGCACGACATTCAGTGAACCTTTTCGGTGTTCTATGTCGAAGGTAAAGGCTTGAAGATCCAAACTCCACCGGGCCATTCTCTACCGTTAAGGTCTTAAGCTGGAGGGATCAGTGATGACCGTGAAGGCCATACCCTCGACATAGGGCCGCCATGACTGCTGCCATACATTCTTTCTCGGTAACACTATAATTACGTTGGCACGAGTTGAGTTTTTGGGAAAAATAAGCTATCGGAAATTCCTCGTCGTACTTGCCTCGGATTCTTCGGAGTTGGGAAATCCACTACTGCTTCAATGTTTGCCGGACCAGTCTTCATCTTTCCACCACGAACGATAAATCCCAAATATTTTAGCTCTTTAAAGCAAAACTTTGACTTTTTAACGTTGATGGTGAGATTGGCCTTCCTTAAGCATTCAGCTGCTTCATCCAGCAAGGCGATATGAGTCTCGAAGTCCGGTACAATTATGAGCAGGTCGTCAAGATATAAGAACACGCGATCCCGTAATCGTGCAGGAATTACCTTGTCCATTAGATGACATAACCTTTGAGCGGCATTACACAACCCGAAGGGCATGACCGTAAACTGGTGCAAGGGTCTTCCCGGTACCGCAAACGCAGTTTTCTCCCTACTCTCCTTCACTAACGGTATTTGCCAGAATGCTTCCTTAAGATCAACACTACTAATAAAGTAGGTGTCTGGCAGACCACTGAGCAGCCCATCGATATGAGGAAGGGGATTAGCGTCCTTCTTACTCACCGCATTGACCTTTCGTGAATCCAAGCAGAAACGATACTTGGTGGTTCCATTCTCCCCGGGCTTCTTGGTAAGTACAACCGGTGAGCACCAAGGACTCTCAATCCCCTTGATAACTCCAAGCTCCAACATTCAATCCACTTCTTGGTACAAAAGGGCTTGTACCGGTGGAGAAACAGAAAAGTGACGCTGCTTTATCGGAATCGCGTCCCCGGTATCTATAACTTGCTCCGTAAGGGACGTTTTCCCGAGGCCGTGGCGATCATAGTCCAGAAACTTTATCTTGACTGCCGGCAAGACTCGCGTTTATCGACTTTATAAAATTATCTCAATTCTTTCCCAAAATACTCACGCACGCCCCACTGTCAAGCAAACCTAAAACCTCTTTATCGACGATTTTAATTTTCGCATATGGTCTGGGGTCTGTATTGGTATCTATGACTGTAGCTACAATATTTCTCCTTGCTTCTTTTCTTAAGTTGAAGCGCTCTCGTGTTTTCAAAATTTTCGTCTTTACCTTGCCTTTCCCCCCGCTGAAAATCCTATTTCTTGCTTCCATATATTCTTTTAATCTTATATGCAAAGGTCTAATTTCATACAATTTCACATTTTTATTTCCAGTTTCCTTATTTTCCCTAATTAATATTTTTTCAATATGTTTTTCCCCCTTTACTTCTGCCCTTAAAACTAATTCCCTCGGGGCGTCTGCGTCGAACGTGACTCCCCCTGATGAGCCACGCTCCTCTGCCGGTTTTCCGGATTGCAGGTACGGCATTGAGGAGTAATCACCCCCTCCTGACCGCACCTGAAACAAAATATATTCCTGGTGGAAGCTGGACAATCCATGAAGGAATGACCTGGAGCTCGACAGTTCCAACAGGTCAACGATCTCTGCTCTCCTTGGCTTTGGCTGTTTGTTGCTCTGATAACTGGTGGTTGGACGGCTGCTAGGAATTCTTCCTGGAATCCTGGGACATCTTCAACCTCCAACTCGTTTGCCATGTATCTCGCCAGTGGTCTCTGTTGCCTTGAACCGTCTCTATCCCGATTCGGAAACATCGTCTCCGTATCTCTGCTGCAAAATATTCATCGCAGGTCTCCCAGAGCCCTTACCGGTGATCCATTATGTCCCTCATGACTTCCCAGTCAGACTTCGGATTTCGGTATTGGCCCATTAATGCATCCCGAAGCATTTGCCAATCTGGGTTATAATGGGTCTGCTGATACTGCCAGTACCAATCTTTGGCAGCCCCCGAGAGAAGTAAATGAAAATCCCTTAGCACTTCTCCCCAGGAACACCCGTATTTGGCTCGTAGGATCTTCACTCGAAAGATGAAATCCTCCACGGTCAGCGTACCAGACGTTCCTTCAAACCTTAATCCCCATTTATCAACTTTAATCGACGTCCCATAACCCGTTTGGGGATTGAAAACGGGTGTCTGGTAACACTCCCCGGGAGGATTTTCCCCGTAGTGAGCGTACTCCTGCAGACGAGGCAGCTGGTATACTTCAGTTGTTCCACCTTGCTCCCTGTTCGTCGTTCTGCTAGGATCTCTATACATTTTTCCAATGGGAATATCACGTCCAAAATTCGGATGTGGTTGCGAACGTACCCGAGAACTTGCTAGCGAACGCTGTCCACTATGAGGTCTGTTGTTTCCGTTTGGAGGTCTCGAAATACGTTTTGGCTTCAGAGATCTTTCTTCTAGTGTTGGCTCCGGGCGAGTTGTCCGATTGATGTCTCCCATGAATTCCAGGAAATTCCGTTTTAGTTCTACTTTCAGAGACTCCGAGATTTCTGCTCTCATTGAACTGTTATATGACTCGTACGCCTCCGCCACAGCAACATAGATCGCTGACCTCAACTCTGATGAAATTTCAGGAACTTCTCGACGACGGCTTTCCAAAGTAGCTCCTTGTTTGGTGGCTTGCTCCACCCCAGCGTTCAAATTCCAGTCGTTATGACTTGAAATTCGACTGGTCTGTTTCGGCACTGTACCCGTCCCACATCTTACGTTGTCACCCGGTTTTGGAGTGCCTGAGGACGCGAGACTTACCCCAGGTACAGTTCCCCCACCTAATATACCCAGCTTCCACCAGTCCGTAACAGATTTAGCCCCATTCCCCAGGTCTAAACCCGTACCCACTACTGTGTCGGAGCCTTCCTTCCGCAATCCCCCAGTGGTTTCCTCTACCTCGCTATCTGGACCCCAGGAGGGTGCACTAGAATAGTCGTCACTGACGACTCTTGGACGTGAAATGGAGGGTGATGGAGGAAGATGATGTAAGTGGCTTCTACTCCCGGATGGACCTACTTGGTTCGCCTTTTTCGTTATTGGAGTGCGTTTTACCGGTGCCATTTCCAAACCTAAATTTAAAAACTTATTTTTGTTCGATCGGGTGATAACTCGGTTCCGAATCGTATAGTACCTTTTTCTCAGTTTCCTATCTCCTGCAGGTTTCATCCAAGATGCAAAAGGATTCCTGGATATATCCTGAATTCTCGAGGACCAACAAAATTAAAAGGAAGGACGACTCTATAAACGGAAACTCGAGGTATAAATATTTATTGATTGATATTATTTTCACTAATGCAAACAAATTTAATTTTTTTTCAGTGGCCTGATTATCAATACACGCTACTCATCAGTCATCAAAATCGAACCAAAAACATAACCTAGATTGTAAATATACAAATAATCGATCTACACCTAAAATCTCTCTAATAAATACTCTAATCACTAAAGTTGTAACTAAACTACTTATCCTAAAATCTACGCCCAAAACACAAAAACGTTACTATTCACAAAAAAACAAGATACCTACAAATATAAACTTTTATGCTACTAGAATTGGATCTCTTAAAGTACATAAAACAGCTTATTAACCTATGATTCCTAATGTCTAAAAGCTTATATATTTCTTACTAGCTTACTTTTAATTTTTTTTTGTACATTTTTATTTTATTTACTTTAAATTGTTTTAGATACTAACTTAAGTCTATCTTATCTGCCTATGTTACTTATAATAGCTTAATTTAATCTTAATTTCTATGTCCTTATTCTATATTCTATCTCCTGCTTAAACTTATTCTTAGGTACTATCTCAAAATATATCTTCTTTTATCCACTAGCCTAGCTGTTTTTTGTATTATTTTATTTAGTTTAATATTTTTTTTTAGTTTTTGTTATTTTTTCTATTTTTCTTATGTACTATCTTATTTATATCTTTTACTAGCCTATACCTTTTTTTGTGTTATTTTATATTGTTTTTTATTTATCTGTTCATAAATTAACTTAACTTAGGAACTAACTTAATACTATCTTTTATTAATCTAATATTTTTTTTTATTTTCTTTGTTCCTTTTTTTTATTTTATTTAATTTATATTCAATCTTAGCTACTATCTTAAGTCTATCTTATATTCTACTATCTTAAGTTATCATATATTTTTTTGTTATCTGTCCTATATACTGTGATATTTTTGGCCTGAGGTTCGATAAATAAAACTCAATCGAAATTCCACAATAATAAAACAAATCTCTTTATTTTATAAAACACAACGTCTTTCATTTTAAATAACACCAATTTAACTTATTTCACTTATTCACAATTCAAATACGTTTTTATAATTCAACACTTTTTATTTAATCTCAATTCAATCACTTTTTACTAATACTTCCAGTTGTTAACAATTCCACTTTCGAAAATAAACTGAACTTTCAATGCAATCTACTCTTGTATTTATACAAGTTTACAAGCTTCTGGAAGCTTCTGTCTGGTTCTGGCACAATCTAAGCTTTCGGTACTAATTCGGGTCTCGAAATAGTACTTCAAGTTCGATTTAGTACTCAGTTAAAACATGTTGCAATATGTAGCATACTTTTAGGCGCATGGTCGTTGTACACAATGAATGTTGGTTGTTGTACACAATGAATCCAACAGATGGCGTTAATTTACAAAATGTATCCTCCGAATATCTAAACTTGTTGCCACATCACATTGTCCCCCTCTTAGTTTTGTTCGTCCCGAACAAGCACATCATCATTGTTTCCGTGGTAACGATGCAGTCGATCCACATCACAATACTATCTTATGTCGATCTTATCAATCTATCTTCCTTATGCTAACTTATTTTGATCTTAATTTCTAGGTCTTTATTAATAACTATACTACGATTTATTACTAAAAATTATTAGGGACTATCTTAATGTCTATTACTATTATCTAGTAGCCTAGCTCTTTTTTGTATTATTGTATTTTATATATATATTTTTGTGTGTTTTTTTTTTATCATATACTTAAATTACTTAGAAACTATCTTAATATCTATCACTATTCTAACTTTATATCCTAAATATTCCTTCTTCTTTATTTATTATTAAGGGTCACGAATGTGAAATCATAAACGCAATTAGATAGATTGAAAACAAAGAATTTAGTTTATTTTTAATTTGGTTTAGTTTACTCTTTTGCAGCAGTTTTCTCATGGAAGTTGGGGGTGATTCGAGACAGCTGTTTTCGGCGGTTTCTGCTTCCCGAAGTTAAGATCGACCTAAAGCAGCATCCTCAGCATCGTTTTTCGGATTTTTTTTCAAAGTGGTAGTTTCAACATAATAAAAACGACATAAATACGTGACAAATTCACAGTAGAAGTCGTGGTCGCAGTCGGCACTGCTGGTCACGATTTTTCAGGCGTTCTAAGAGCTATCCTGAAAAAGACTTACGAACGGTCCCGGCACCGGCCACCACCTCCACTGAGAATGGGATAGAACGTTACCATCGTTGTCAAATTTGAAATTCCAGTCGCGAATCTATACTACTATGGGAAGACTTATTGGAATTTCGCATTTGGTAGCGATGGTAATAAGACACTTTATCTCAGATTTGTCTTGCATCCAATGACTAAGTCCAAAAACGCATCGCAAATGATCAGGCTTTCTTACGAGCGATCCTGATCATGACATATGAGTTGCTTGACTGAACCATTGGACACAAGTCAATCTGAGTCATTTTTTGAAAAGGCGGGAACATCAGTTGTTCTTGCTCTCGATGGCATCACCAATTGGTTTGTGTCAAGTGCTCAAGCATTCTCATGAGCGATCCTGAACACGACATACGAACTGCCTGGTGATAGCATCGGGACCAAGACAAACTGATACATTTAAGGACGAATGACAGGACTACACAAACGTTGGGCGCCATTGTTGTAAGGATTTAGGGATCATGAGGTTTAGGAAAGGGAAGTGGATTAGATAGGAAATAGAAGAAAAAGGAAATGGGTATGACAGGAAAGGGAAACTATAGGATATGAAAAGGAATGGCAACATTAGGTTCGGGAACGGATAGAAAATGGTAAGGATTTTTTTTTTTATAATTAACGCGCGCACAAGGGATTATGTGTTTCCCTTTTAGTGTAGAACACACTGCGTGGGCATTACGAAGATAGAGAGGGGAGAGATAGGAAGTGCCGATTAACATTGGTTTTGAACGTTTGCAGATCAAAATGGCAAGGGAAAATCCCGCCGGGTAAACTATTCCAAATTCGTGTCGTTCGGCTAAAAAAAGAATCCCTATATTTCACGGTACGTCCGAAATTAGGCTCAAGGGTGAACTGATGAGCATTCCTTGCGAGACGAGTATTACGGGAGAAACTTTTAAGGGGAGGAATGCAACTGGCTACTTCGAGTGAACATTTTTTGTAAAAGAAACGATAAAATAAGGAAAGACATGAAACATTGCGTCGGTGTTCGAGTGGGGCAATTGTTTCAGCGGCAGTTCTATTACCTATCAATCTTAACGCTCGATTTTGTATTCTATCAAGCAGGTGAAGCGATGTTTGCGAAGCACCTGCCCAGAGGTGGGAGTTATACTCGAGTTTAGGGCGTATAAACGCTTTATAAATTGTAGCCAGATCATATGGGGAAAAATACTTCTTACACCGATACAGAAAACCTAAGCACTTTGCAGCATTCTTAGCGATCTCAAATATATGTTCGTTCCAACGGAGGTCGTCGTTGACACACATACCGAGTACTGAGAGCTTTTCGGTTTCTTCGATGTAAGTGCCATTCATGGACAATGGCTTTGGGGGAATGTTTAGCTTTAACGACAGAAGACAGCATTGAGTTTTCGAAGCATTAAACTCCACACGATTTCTATTACCACATTTGACAATGCTGTATAAATCGGAGTTTAATGAGTTTGACATACGTCACCGTTGCAATTGTACGTCCGAAGGCGAAGGACGTGAATTATCGAACGAATATGAAAAGCTGAGGGTAGAGTCGTCAGCAAAACAGTTAAGTGGATTAGAAGTAACAGACAGAAGATCGTTTATAAAAAACGAGGAAAACAGTCGGAAACAGAACAGAGCCCTGGGGCACACCAGCATTTATTTTGTGCGAATCAGACTTGAATCCATCCAATACAACTTGTACTGAACGGTCCAGAAGATAGCTTCTAATCCAACGAACAAGTGTATCAGCGATCCCAAAAGCACGCATTTTCGATAAAAGAGCTTCATGCCAAACTCTGTCAAATGCCTTGGAGATATCAAGAGCAATAATCTTACTTTCACCAAGGCGATGTAAAGTTTTGTTCCAGTGTTCGGTGAGATATGCCATCAGATCACCAGTGGAACGGTTGCTGCGGAAGCCGTACTGACGGTTATGGAGAAGCTTTCGATCTTTAAGATATTGCTTAAGCTGACGGTTAATCAATGTTTCCATGACCTTAGAAAGAAGGGATGTCAGTGCTATGGGTTGGTAGGAGGAGGGGGAGGATGGGTCACCTTTCTTAGGGACAGGCTGGACAAATGCTGGATAAGATAAGGAAGTGATGTGGAACGCCATCTACGGTACGATATGGAAAGGCGAAGAAATTTTGAATTTAAATTTAAATGGACGGACAGAAACCAGGAAAGATGGCGGATCGGAAGGAAACCGTCCAGGTTCATGGTTCTTTGGTAACATCAAAAGGAAAATGATAGAAATTGGTGAACGATACGAAAAGGAAACCAAAAATGGAAGGTAAGATTAGGGATTAGGAAGATTTGAGAAAAAAACGGTTTAATATTCAAACGAAGAATAAAAAAAAAAATGACAAACGAGGACCTTCCAGCAAAACACATATCGTGCCAAAATTCACAACACAAAACAAAATAACCTCCACCACATCAAAATAACATTAAAGCCACCACCAAACGAAACCTATCACACTTTGTCCTGCAGATGTTGGCAGGATTCCCGTACCCCTTCGACCATAAGTCCGTGCGGGATGTATCGGACTCTCCACCGTACTCTTTGGATGCTGCCTTTAGGTCATCTCTCCACCAAGCGACTTAGCCACTCTCTCCTCACCCCTGAAAATGTTTTTAAATTGCCAATAAGCCTCTATTGGCTCAGAAAAAAACATTGAATGGTGTGATGTACATCATTATTTAAAACGTTTTATTCATTCAATAAGAAAAAATTACAAAAATAACAAAATCAGCTTGAATAAGTAACATGTAGTTTGGAAAACATACTAAGCGATTCAACTGAAATGATTTGACTAAAACTAATATAAAAATTAACAAAAAAAAAATCAAACTTAAAAACGCAACAGAACTTAATAAGTAAAAATAAATTAATAAAAATAAAAAAATAATCAAAACTAAATGAACAATAAAAAACTAAAGAATTTTGTTATCAAAAAAATAGAACCAAATTATCGAAACCTTAACTTTAGGACAGAAACAAAATTTATGAATTATGAATTTAATAAAAAAAACAATATATATATCAGAAAAATCACAAAAAAAATTATAAAAAATTGGATGAGAAGCCCAATGCCTGGAAGCTACAGCTTATTTGTTCACCCAGTAGCCTTGAAAAAAATTTTAACAGCGCGCCTTAATTTAGGCGCTCTAAAAAGAGCTCTATTTAGGAATACGGTTTCCACTTAGATTAAACAACGGCACTTTGTCCACCTATATCCCGCAAGTAACCGGAGTGAAGTACCACATTAGCTTCTTAAAAAATACAAAGAAAGGGAATCTTCCTCTTGGTCTTCCCGATTTTCTTTTTTTTGTCCTTCACAAAGTTTAACACATTTAAAAAAGTTAATTAAAAGCCATAGAACAAAACAAAACTAAAAGAAATCACGCCAAAATAATTTAAAAAGAACCAAAAAAAATATATCGGCATTCATCAACGGATGTCCACAAAAAAAAAAAAAAAAAGAAACGAAGGTTAGTTTTTTAGGGCTCGACTGTCGCCTTGCAGCAATCCTTTGTTGAATTTCCTAGGCCCAGCAAAAAAACGTGCGGTCCCGACGATGCGTATCCTTCCGTCGGCGACCGCAATACCTAAAGATGGCGAACCCTTTAATCTCCTATTCAATCTAAATTACATATCAAATATACCCTGCCAGAAGAAAAAGGTAATTTCACTCACCCCTTCTTATAGTTTTAATTTTTTTATTCCTCCTTCCTTCTTTCCTTATAGGGTCCTCTTTTCCTCCTTGCGAAAAAAATGATGTCTTGTCTGCCATTTTTTTGTATATCCGCGAAAACTAACAAAAAAAATCGCACTTCACTTTTTTAAATTCTATTTTTAACCACCACCCCCCCTCCCAGTAATCCAACAAATCTAATTTTCTTCTTAATTTATAGGATTACCTAAAAGTGGGCTATCTTCTATTTTTATAGTAAATTTAGAAAGCAAAATTTTAAAGAAGTGCCAAAAAAAAAAACAAAAAAAAACGCAATTTCAAATTGCAGTCGGACATGTCAGTTGGTAAGTAACCCTGTAAAAATTACATAAACAAAAAAAAATTCTATAATTGTTAATTTATTTCCGATATTGCAGAATAATGCCGTTTTCCATTGGTGCTTAGCCGTCCATAAAGAAGGTTTTTGGTGAGAAGGAATCTGCTTGAAAAGATAAGTATTATGATATAGATAAACTATAGCTACCCTAATTTTTGCTTTTTTGGAATTCGGGGTCGAAACTGTGATCCAGAAACGGTGGAAGCAATTCCTGTAGTAAAACAGTGGGGAAGAAACACACAAAGAAAAACGCGGGGCAAATGTACATATGTGCACATACGTATTTGTTAGCTGAAGCTAATGAAACCCCTGCCCGTCCTAAGGTAATGTATCCTATTACTGTCGCATTCTCCTACTCATTTTGTATTATTTTTATTTCTTGTTCTCTTTGCGGAATAGATTGAGTAAACAACATTGCACAGAACACAGAGGCCACCCATCCTTTTAACATGAACTATGGCACTTGTCTAGCCCTTAGCCTCCTAGGGGTTGTTGCAAGGTTATTCAAGTTATTCCCACTTGGTTCTACTGGTTAAGTCTCATACGATATACTTTATATTGAATTTGCGTATATCTAAATAAAAAAAACAACTATATGCGTATGTGTGAACATGTGAGTTGTGAGTGCACAAGTGGTTCGATCGCTTAAGTAAGCACCTTTTTCAATTTCATGACACCTACCTTTGATAATCTATTATAAGAATAGGAAAAGGGTCCCCAAAGTATGCAATTATTTGACCTGCGATACTAAAGTACCTATTTAACAAAACAACACAATACACATACTTGTACCACCACTTGTGCGCTCATAGACCTCATACATATCTTTAAGTTATTCTGGAGGGTCAAATGAATTACCCACCACGGGAAAAGAAAAGGTATACGTTTGTCTTGCGAGTGGTGATTCTTTTTGGTGGGTCAGGCAAACTTATGGTATTGATACACATACGTGTCTATTGTGTGTGTGGAATCATATGGAGGATGTAAATAGATTCATAAGGTGATCAGGAAAGGTTAAAATTTTATTTTCGTGACAGATTTTTATTGTTTGGTTAGTCATTGACTAGTTAATAAAGCACTATTATGCTTTTCATATTGCACTTAATGTTAATTTGCGTATTAGCGATGAGGTTTTCGTAAAACTATTGCACTTAGATTTGGTTTTAGGTTTGTGATGTATTCTATTAGTTCGTAGGGGTTGGATATTGCACATTATTCACATAATGATCGTTATTTTACATGGTCAGGTGTTCCGTTTATAGGGATCATATTTAAATATAATTTCTTATTGTTATATAGATGAGTATTGCACAGAAGATGATGGAAAGGAGTTCGAAATGTGGACATTGCATTAAATAGTTAAGTTTTCGGTTGATAGGGGGCATTCTTAGCGATCTCAAATATATGTTCGTTCCAACGGAGGTCGTCGTTGACACACATACCGAGTACTGAGAGCTTTTCGGTTTCTTCGATGTAAGTGCCATTCATGGACAATGGCATTGGGGGAATGTTTAGCTTTAACGACAGAAGACAGCATTGAGTTTTCGAAGCATTAAACTCCACACGATTTCTATTACCACATTTGACAATGCTGTATAAATCGGAGTTTAATGAGTTTGACATACGTCACCGTTGCAATTGTACGTCCGAAGGCGAAGGACGTGAATTATCGAACGAATATGAAAAGCTGAGGGTAGAGTCGTCAGCAAAACAGTTAAGTGGATTAGAAGTAACAGACAGAAGATCGTTTATAAAAAACGAGGAAAACAGTCGGAAACAGAACAGAGCCCTGGGGCACACCAGCATTTATTTTGTGCGAATCAGACTTGAATCCATCCAATACAACTTGTACTGAACGGTCCAGAAGATAGCTTCTAATCCAACGAACAAGTGTATCAGCGATCCCAAAAGCACGCATTTTCGATAAAAGAGCTTCATGCCAAACTCTGTCAAATGCCTTGGAGATATCAAGAGCAATAATCTTACTTTCACCAAGGCGATGTAAAGTTTTGTTCCAGTGTTCGGTGAGATATGCCATCAGATCACCAGTGGAACGGTTGCTGCGGAAGCCGTACTGACGGTTATGGAGAAGCTTTCGATCTTTAAGATATTGCTTAAGCTGACGGTTAATCAATGTTTCCATGACCTTAGAAAGAAGGGATGTCAGTGCTATGGGTTGGTAGGAGGAGGGGGAGGATGGGTCACCTTTCTTAGGGACAGGCTGGACAAATGCTGGATAAGATAAGGAAGTGATGTGGAACGCCATCTACGGTACGATATGGAAAGGCGAAGAAATTTTGAATTTAAATTTAAATGGACGGACAGAAACCAGGAAAGATGGCGGATCGGAAGGAAACCGTCCAGGTTCATGGTTCTTTGGTAACATCAAAAGGAAAATGATAGAAATTGGTGAACGATATGAAAAGGAAACCAAAAATGGAAGGTAAGATTAGGGATTAGGAAGATTTGAGAAAAAAACGGTTTAATATTCAAACGAAGAATAAAAAAAAAAATGACAAACGAGGACCTTCCAGCAAAACACATATCGTGCCAAAATTCACAACACAAAACAAAATAACCTCCACCACATCAAAATAACATTAAAGCCACCACCAAACGAAACCTATCACACTTTGTCCTGCAGATGTTGGCAGGATTCCCGTACCCCTTCGACCATAAGTCCGTGCGGGATGTATCGGACTCTCCACCGTACTCTTTGGATGCTGCCTTTAGGTCATCTCTCCACCAAGCGACTTAGCCACTCTCTCCTCACCCCTGAAAATGTTTTTAAATTGCCAATAAGCCTCTATTGGCTCAGAAAAAAACATTGAATGGTGTGATGTACATCATTATTTAAAACGTTTTATTCATTCAATAAGAAAAAATTACAAAAATAACAAAATCAGCTTGAATAAGTAACATGTAGTTTGGAAAACATACTAAGCGATTCAACTGAAATGATTTGACTAAAACTAATATAAAAATTAACAAAAAAAAAATCAAACTTAAAAACGCAACAGAACTTAATAAGTAAAAATAAATTAATAAAAATAAAAAAATAATCAAAACTAAATGAACAATAAAAAACTAAAGAATTTTGTTATCAAAAAAATAGAACCAAATTATCGAAACCTTAACTTTAGGACAGAAACAAAATTTATGAATTATGAATTTAATAAAAAAAACAATATATATATCAGAAAAATCACAAAAAAAATTATAAAAAATTGGATGAGAAGCCCAATGCCTGGAAGCTACAGCTTATTTGTTCACCCAGTAGCCTTGAAAAAAATTTTAACAGCGCGCCTTAATTTAGGCGCTCTAAAAAGAGCTCTATTTAGGAATACGGTTTCCACTTAGATTAAACAACGGCACTTTGTCCACCTATATCCCGCAAGTAACCGGAGTGAAGTACCACATTAGCTTCTTAAAAAATACAAAGAAAGGGAATCTTCCTCTTGGTCTTCCCGATTTTCTTTTTTTTGTCCTTCACAAAGTTTAACACATTTAAAAAAGTTAATTAAAAGCCATAGAACAAAACAAAACTAAAAGAAATCACGCCAAAATAATTTAAAAAGAACCAAAAAAAATATATCGGCATTCATCAACGGATGTCCACAAAAAAAAAAAAAAAAAGAAACGAAGGTTAGTTTTTTAGGGCTCGACTGTCGCCTTGCAGCAATCCTTTGTTGAATTTCCTAGGCCCAGCAAAAAAACGTGCGGTCCCGACGATGCGTATCCTTCCGTCGGCGACCGCAATACCTAAAGATGGCGAACCCTTTAATCTCCTATTCAATCTAAATTACATATCAAATATACCCTGCCAGAAGAAAAAGGTAATTTCACTCACCCCTTCTTATAGTTTTAATTTTTTTATTCCTCCTTCCTTCTTTCCTTATAGGGTCCTCTTTTCCTCCTTGCGAAAAAAATGATGTCTTGTCTGCCATTTTTTTGTATATCCGCGAAAACTAACAAAAAAAATCGCACTTCACTTTTTTAAATTCTATTTTTAACCACCACCCCCCCTCCCAGTAATCCAACAAATCTAATTTTCTTCTTAATTTATAGGATTACCTAAAAGTGGGCTATCTTCTATTTTTATAGTAAATTTAGAAAGCAAAATTTTAAAGAAGTGCCAAAAAAAAAACAAAAAAAAACGCAATTTCAAATTGCAGTCGGACATGTCAGTTGGTAAGTAACCCTGTAAAAATTACATAAACAAAAAAAAATTCTATAATTGTTAATTTATTTCCGATATTGCAGAATAATGCCGTTTTCCATTGGTGCTTAGCCGTCCATAAAGAAGGTTTTTGGTGAGAAGGAATCTGCTTGAAAAGATAAGTATTATGATATAGATAAACTATAGCTACCCTAATTTTTGCTTTTTTGGAATTCGGGGTCGAAACTGTGATCCAGAAACGGTGGAAGCAATTCCTGTAGTAAAACAGTGGGGAAGAAACACACAAAGAAAAACGCGGGGCAAATGTACATATGTGCACATACGTATTTGTTAGCTGAAGCTAATGAAACCCCTGCCCGTCCTAAGGTAATGTATCCTATTACTGTCGCATTCTCCTACTCATTTTGTATTATTTTTATTTCTTGTTCTCTTTGCGGAATAGATTGAGTAAACAACATTGCACAGAACACAGAGGCCACCCATCCTTTTAACATGAACTATGGCACTTGTCTAGCCCTTAGCCTCCTAGGGGTTGTTGCAAGGTTATTCAAGTTATTCCCACTTGGTTCTACTGGTTAAGTCTCATACGATATACTTTATATTGAATTTGCGTATATCTAAATAAAAAAAACAACTATATGCGTATGTGTGAACATGTGAGTTGTGAGTGCACAAGTGGTTCGATCGCTTAAGTAAGCACCTTTTTCAATTTCATGACACCTACCTTTGATAATCTATTATAAGAATAGGAAAAGGGTCCCCAAAGTATGCAATTATTTGACCTGCGATACTAAAGTACCTATTTAACAAAACAACACAATACACATACTTGTACCACCACTTGTGCGCTCATAGACCTCATACATATCTTTAAGTTATTCTGGAGGGTCAAATGAATTACCCACCACGGGAAAAGAAAAGGTATACGTTTGTCTTGCGAGTGGTGATTCTTTTTGGTGGGTCAGGCAAACTTATGGTATTGATACACATACGTGTCTATTGTGTGTGTGGAATCATATGGAGGATGTAAATAGATTCATAAGGTGATCAGGAAAGGTTAAAATTTTATTTTCGTGACAGATTTTTATTGTTTGGTTAGTCATTGACTAGTTAATAAAGCACTATTATGCTTTTCATATTGCACTTAATGTTAATTTGCGTATTAGCGATGAGGTTTTCGTAAAACTATTGCACTTAGATTTGGTTTTAGGTTTGTGATGTATTCTATTAGTTCGTAGGGGTTGGATATTGCACATTATTCACATAATGATCGTTATTTTACATGGTCAGGTGTTCCGTTTATAGGGATCATATTTAAATATAATTTCTTATTGTTATATAGATGAGTATTGCACAGAAGATGATGGAAAGGAGTTCGAAATGTGGACATTGCATTAAATAGTTAAGTTTTCGGTTTATAGGGGTCATTTGTAAAAGATGTTTCTTATAGTTATAAGGGTAAATATTGCACATAATTGAAAATGGTAAGATGAAAAGGCATCTTTAAGTGGAAGCTATACTTATAGCCAATTTCGGTTTTAAAATTTGTTTGCTATTGAAAAAAAAATATTGCACGGATTTGTAGAACAAAATAGTGTTCAGTTTTAAAAATTTGTTTGCTATCGAAAAAAAAATATTGCACGGATTTGTAGAACAAAATAGTGTTCAGTTTTAAAATTTGTTTGCTATCGCAAAAAAAAAGTATTGCACATTAGGTTGCGAGGTTGAATTTCGTCATTTATTTTGCCATGGGAGTATTTGTACTGAACATTTTTCAGTTTCTAAATGAAACTCAGATACTAGAAGTTTTATCACAGATTTCTATTGCTTTAAGTCTTTTGCATGAAAAATGCCTATCTTTTTACCGTTTAGGTTTTCCAGCTCGTACATGGTCTTGCCGATTGATTTCGTTATTCGACATCGGACGAACTATGGGCAAAGTTTGGAGGAGAGGTACTTCGACGAGTCGCTTAAGCCGAAATTCCGTCGATAAACCTCTTGCACCGGCTGATAGCGAACGTCTCGGCTTCGTACATTGTACGTTTTAGCACTTCTCTCGTTAGCTTTGAGAGGATTGTCTTTAATTTTATCCCTAATGCATTGCAGCCGACTTTGTCGTGGGAGAGTCAATAGTTCTCCATCTTCTACCGCGTTCAACAAGCTCGTAGCTCTTGCCGTGTGTGATCATATTTACCCCAAAAAGAGCAAAGTATGGTGACACGCCGGTCGAAGAGTGTACGGCACTTCTCAACGCGCATGCTATGTCACTAAGGTGAACATCCCAGTCGCGTTGATCGTCTTTAAGGTATGAACGTATGTCAGATAATAGAGTTCTATTAACTCTCTCTCAGGCGTTCGACTGTGGAGCGTAGTGGGCTGTTTTGAAATGACGAATTCCATACTTTTGAACTAAATTTTGAAAATCTTTAGCCGTGAATTGTTTTCCGTTGTCAGAATGGATTACCTGAGGTACTCCGAATGCGTCAAATATTTCATTTTTTCAAAAACTTAATAACGTTACTTGTATTCGCTGAATGCAAGGGTTTAAAGAACACGTACTTTGTCAGATGGTCAAGTACAACAAAAACAAAAGAATTTCTATTTTTCGATCTTGGGTAAGGTCCCAAGAAGTCAATATAAATTTTTTGAAAGGGTTGGTCAGTATGAAAGCTATTGCTAATGGGTGGTCGGAGAGTTTGGTTGGAGGCTATGCACTGCTTGCAGGTGTCACATTGTGATATATATTGTCAGATCTGCTTTACGCGGTGCAAGGTTTTTGCGATTCCCCCATGAGCTGCTTGAGGTGTTTGGTGAGCTTGTCTGATGACACTAGCAGTCAGAAGTGAAGGAATCCACAATCGCCATGTATTGTCTATCAGGGTTTCATCACCCCCGCTGGGAAGTGACCGTTTGTATACATACCCATCTTGAACCTTCAGGTCTGGTAGCTCATGGGTGTTGCTTTGGATGGTGGATATCAGAGATTTATATTCCTCTGACTGAAATTGGTCCGACTCCAGATCGACATATGGTGCTACATCTTCCATCTCCAGACTCTCTAGGTGTGCCCGAGAAAGGGTGTCTGGCACGACATTCAGTGAACCTTTTCGGTGTTCTATGTCGAAGGTAAAGGCTTGAAGATCCAAACTCCACCGGGCCAATCTTTACCGTTAAGGTCTTTCATCCCCATAAGCCATTTTAGGCTGGAGTGATCAGTGATGACCGTGAAGGCCATACCCTCGACATAGGGCCGCCATAACTGCTGCCATACATTCTTTCTCGGTAACAGTATAATTACGTTGGCACGAGTTTTTGGGAAAAATAAGCTATCGGAAATTCCTCGTCGTACTTGCCTCGGATTCTTCGGAGTTGGGAAATCCACTACTGCTTCAATGTTTGCCGGACCAGTCTTCATCTTTCCACCACGAACGATAAATCCCAAATATTTTAGCTCTTTAAAGCAAAACTTTGACTTTTTAACGTTGATGGTGAGATTGGCCTTTCTTAAGCATTCAGCTGCTTCATCCAGCAAGACGATATGAGTCTCGAAGTCCGGTGCAATTATGAGCAGGTCGTCAAGATATACGAACACGCGATCCCGTAATCGTGCAGGAATTACCTTCTCCATTAGACGATATAACCTTTGAGCGGCATTACACAACCCGAAGGGCATGACCGTAAACTGGTGCAAGGGTCTTCCCGGTACCGCAAACGCAGTTTTCTCCCTACTCTCCTTCACTAACGGTATTTGCCAGAATGCTTCCTTAAGATCAACACTACTAATAAAGTAGGTGTCTGGCAGACGACTGAGCAGACCATCGATATGAGGAAGGGGATTAGCGTCCTTCTTACTCACCGCATTGACCTTTCGTGAATCCAAGCAGAAACGATACTTGGTGGTTCCATTCTCCTCGGGCTTCTTGGAAAGTACAACCGGTGAGCACCAAGGACTCTCAATCCCCTTGATAACTCCGAGCTCCAACATTCGATCCACTTCTTGGTACAAAAGGGCTTGTACCGGTGGAGAAACAGAAAAGTGACGCTGCTTTATCGGAATCGCGTCCCCGGTATCTATAACTTGCTCCATAAGGAACGTTTTCCCGAGGCCGTGGCGATCATAGTCCAGAAACTTTATCTTGACTGCCTCCAATCGGGACTGCTGTTCATAAGATAGCTGGTGTGCTTTCGATACCTCTCTTGGTTTCTCTGGAATCGAGACAGAACTCACTATATTAGGCGCAATGGCAAAAGCATTCCAAAAATCGACCCCGAGATAAAGTTCTTGGTCGAGATTTGGAACTAAATATGATATTATCTCTCGAATCTGATTCTTATATGTCGCATTAGTTTGATTTTTACGATAATGGATTGCTTCTTTCCATCCGCTGTTTTAAAATCAGAAAGATACGGCAAGACTCGCGTTTATCGACTTTATAAAATTATCTCAATTCTTTCCCAAAATACTCACGCTCGCCCTACTGTCAAGCAAACCTAAAACCTCTTTATCGAAGATTTTAATTTTCGCATATGGTCTGGGGTCTGTATTGGTATCTATGACTGTAGCTACAACATTTCTCCTTGCTTCTTTTCTTAAGTTGAAGCGCTCTCGTGTTTTCAAAATTTTCGTCTTTACCTTGCTTTTTCCCCCGCTGAAAATCCTATTTCTTGCTTCCATATATTCTTTTAATCTTATATGCAAAGGTCTAATTTCATACATTTTCACATTTTTATTTCCAGTTTCCTTATTTTCCTTAATTAATATTTTCTTAATATGTTTTTCCCTCTTTACTTCTCCCCTTAAAACTAATTCCCTTGGGGCGTCTGCGCCGAACGTGACTCCCCCTGATGAACAACGCTCCTCTGCCGGTTTTCCGGATTGCAGGTACGGCATTTAGGAGTAATCGCCCGCACCTGAAACAAAATATATTCCTGGTGGAAGCTGGACAATCCATGAAAGAATGACCTGGAGCTCGACAGTTCCAACAGGTCAACGATCTCTGCTCTCCTTGGCTTTGGCTGTTTGTTGCTCTGATAACTGGTGGTTGGACGGCTGCTAGGAATTCTTCCTGGAATCCTGGGACATCTTCAACCTCCAACTCGTTTGCCATGTATCTCGCCAGTGGTCTCTGCTGCCTTGAACCGTCTCTATCCCGATTCGGAAACATCGTCTCCGCATCTCGGCAGGCCATTCGCAACTGATCCAACGTGAAAATCAGCTTGGGATACACCAACCTACCTATACGCTCATTCAGGTTCTTTTTCAGCATCTGTACGAGCTCCATTTCCGTTACGGGCATCCTGAGCTGAGACCTTATTTTTCCGACGGCTGCAAAATATTCATCGCAGGTCTCCCAGAGCCCTTACCGGCGATCCATTATGTCCCTCATGACTTCTCAGTCAGACTTCGGATTTCGGTATTGGCCCATTAATGCATCCCGAAGCATTTGCCAATCTGGGTTATAATGGGTCTGCTGATACTGCCAGTACCAATCTTTGGCAGCCCCCGAGAGAAGTAAATGAAAATCCCTTAGCACTTCTCCCCAGGAACACCCGTATTTGGCTCGTAGGATCTCCACCCGAAAGATGAAATCCTCCACGGTCAGCGTACCGGACGTTCCTTCAAATCTTAATCCCCATTTATCAACTTTAATCGACGTCCCATAACCCGTTTGGGGATTGAAAACGGGTGTCTGGTAGCACTCCCCGGGAGGATTTTCCCCGTAGCGAGCGTACTCCTGCTGACGAGGCGGCTGGTATACTTCAGTTGTTCCACCTTGCTCCCTGTTCGTCGTTCTGCTAGGATCTCTATACATGTTTCCAATGGGAATATCACGTCCAAAATTCGGATGTGGTTGCGAACGTACCCGAGAACTTGCTAGCGAACGCTGTCCACTATGAGGTCTGTTGTTTCCGTTTGGAGGTCTCGAAATACGTTTTGGCTTCGGAGACCTTTCTTCTAGTGTTGGCTCCGGGCGAGTAGTCCGATTGATGTCTCCCATGAATTCCAGGAAATTCCGTTTTAGTTCTACTTTCAGGGACTCCGAGATTTCTGCTCTCATTGAACTGTTATATGACTCGTACGCCTCCGCCACAGCAACATAGATCACTGACCTCAACTCTGGTGAAATTCCAGGAACTTCTCGACGACGGCTTTCCAAAGTAGCTCCTTGTTTGGTGGCTTGCTCCACCCCAGCGTTCAAATTCCAGTCGTTATGACTTGAAATTCGACTGGTCTGTTTCGGCACTGTCCCCGTCCCACATCTTACGTTGTCACCCGGTTTTGGAGTGCCTGAGGACGCGAGACTTACCCCAGGTACAGTTCCCCCACCTAATACACCCAGCTTCCACCAGTCCGTAACAGATTTAGCACCATTCCCCAGGTCTAAACCCGTACCCACTACTGTGTCGGAGCCTTCCTTCCGCAATCCCCCAGTGGTTTCCTCTACCTTGCTATCTGGACCCCAGGAGGGTGCACTAGAATAGTCGTCACTGATGACTCTTGGACGTGAAATGGAGGGTGATGGAGGAAGATGATGTAAGTGGCTTCTACTTCCGGATGGACTTACTTGGTTCGCCTTTTTCGTTATTGGAATGCGTTTTACCGATGCCATTTCCAAACCTTAATTTAAAAACTTATTTTTGTTCGATCGGGTGATAACTCGGTTCCGAATCGTATAGTACCTTTTTCTCAGTTTCCTATCTCCCGCAGGTTTCATCCAAGATGCAAAAGGATTCCTGGATATATCCTGAATTCTCGAGGACCAACAACATTAAAAGGAAGGACGACTCTATAAACGGAAACTCGAGGTATAAATCTTTATTGATTGATATTATTTCCACTAATGCAATTTTTTTCAGTGGCCTGATTATCAATACACGTTACTCATCAGTCATCAAAATTGAACCAAAACATAACCTAGATTGTAAATATACAAATAATTTTACTATATCGAACTTAAAATTAGCTAATATATAAATATGAAGACAAATGTAAAACAAAAAATGTAAAACTAATCTAAGATTAAGTCTAAAATATGCCTTAAAAATCTATGTAAAACTACAGTAAAAACTTAAAAAAATAAACTTGAATGAAAGAAAAATGTAACTTAAATTTTAAAGCTTCTTTCTTTCCTATAACCTAAGATTCAATAATGAGTGGCCTATAAAAGAACGTGAAAAAAAACCATAGTACATATATATAAAAAAAACTAAAGTAAACAGTAACGATCTAAACCTAAAATCTCTCTAATAAATACTCTAATCACTAAAGTTGTAACTAAACTACTTATCCTAAAATCTACGCCCAAAACACAAAAACGTTACTATTCACAAAAAAACAAGATACCTACAAATATAAACTCTTGTGCTACTAGAATTGGATCTCTTAAAGTACATAAAACAACTTATTAACCTATGATTCCTAATGTCTAAAAGCTTATATATTTCTTACTAGCCTACTTTTAATTTTTTTTTTTACTTTTTTATTTTACTTACTTTAAATTGTTTTAGATACTAACTTAAGTCTGTCTTATCTGCCTATGTTACTTATAATAGCTTAATTTAATCTTAATTTCTATGTCCTTATTCTATATTCTATCTCCAGCTTAAACTTATTCTTAGGTACTATCTCAAAATCTATCTTCTTTTATCCACTAGCCTAGCTCTTTTTTGTATTATTTTATTTAATTTAATATTTTTTTTTTTAGTTTTTGTTATTTTTTCTATTTTTCTTATGTACTATCTTAATTATATCTTTTACTAGCCTATACCTTTTTTTGTGTTATTTTATATTGTTTTTTATTTATCTGTTCATAAATTAACTTAACTTAGGAACTAACTTAATACTATCTTTTATTAATCTAATATTTTTTTTATTTTCTTTGTTCCTTTTTTTTTATTTTATTTAATTTATATTCAATCTTAGCTACTATCTTAAGTCTATCTTATATTCTACTATCTTAAGTTATCATATATTTTTTTGTTATCTGTCCTATATACTGTGATATTTTTGGCCTGAGGTTCGATAAATAAAACTCATTCGAAATTCCACAATAATAAAACAAATCTTTTTATTTTATAAAACACAACGTCTTTCATTTTAAATAACACCAATTTAACTTATTTCACTTATTCACAATTCAAATACGTTTTTATAATTCAACACTTTTTATTTAATCTCAATTCAATCACTTTTTACTAATACTTCCAGTTGTTAACAATTCCACTTTCGAAAATAAACTGAACTTTCAATGCAATCTACTCTTGTATTTATACAAGTTTACAAGCTTCTGGAAGCTTCTTTCTGGTTCTGGCACAATCTAAGCTTTCGGTACTAATTCGGGTCTCGAAATAGTACTTCAAGTTCGATTTAGTACTCAGTTAAAACATGTTGCAATATGTAGCATACTTTTAGGCACATGGTCGTTGTACACAATGAATGTTGGTTGTTGTACACAATGAATCCAACAGATGGCGTTAATTTACAAAATGTATCCTCCGAATATCTAAACTTGTTGCCACATCACATTGTCCCCCTCTTAGTTTTGTTCGTCCCGAACAAGCACATCATCATTGTTTCCGTGGTAACGATGCAGTCGATCCACATCACAATACTATCTTATGTCGATCTTATCTATCTATCTTCCTTATAACTTATTTTGATCTTAATTTCTAGGTCTTTATTAATAACTATACTACGATTTATTACTAAAAATTATTAGGGGCTATCTTAATGTCTATTACTATTATCTACTAGCCTAGCTCTTTTTTGTATTATTGTATTTTATATATATATTTTTGTGTGTTTTTTTTTTATCATATACTTAAATTACTTAGAAACTATCTTAATATCTATCACTATTCTAACTTTATATCCTAAATATTCCTTCTTCTTTATTTATTATTAAGGGTCACGAATGTGAAATCATAAACGCAATTAGATAGATTGAAAACAAAGAATTTAGTTTATTTTTAATTTGGTTTAGTTTACTCTTTTGCAGCAGTTTTCTCATGGAAGTTGGGGTGATTCGAGACAGCTGTTTTCGGCGGTTTCTGCTTCCCGAAGTTGAGATCGACCTAAAGCAGCATCCTCAGCATCGTTGTTCGGATTTTTTTTCAAAGTGTGGTAGTTTCAACATAATAAAAACGACATAAATACGTGACAAATTCACAGTAGAAGTCGTGGTCGCAGTCGGCACTGCTGGTCACGATTTTTCAGGCGTTCTAAGAGCTATCCTGAAAAAGACTTACGAACGGTTCCGGCACCGGCCACCACCTCCACTGAGAATGGGATAGAACGTTACCATCGTTGTCAAATTTGAAATTCCAGTCGCGAATTTATACTACTATGGGAAGACTTATTGGAATTTCGCATTTGGTAGCGATGGTAATAAGACACTTTATCTCAGATTTGTCTTGCATCCAATGACTAAGTCCAACAACGCATCGCAAATGATCAGGCTTTCTTACGAGCGATCCTGATCATGACATATGAGTTGCTTGACTGAACCATTGGACACAAGTCAATCTGAGTCATTTTTTGAAAAGGCAGGAACATCAGTTGTTCTTGCTCTCGATGGCATCACCAATTAGTTTGCGTCAAGTGCTCAAGCATTCTCATGAGCGATCCTGAACAAGACATACGAACTGCCTGGTGATAGCATCGGGACCAAGACAAACTGATACATTTAAGGACGAATGACAGGACTACACAAACGTTGGGCACCATTGTTGTAAGGATTTAGGGATCATGAGGTTTAGGAAAGGGAAGTGGATTAGATAGGAAATAGAAGAAAAAGGAAATGGGTATGACAGGAAAGGGAAACTATAGGGTATGAAAAAGAATGGCAACACTAGGTTCGGGAACGGATAGAAAATGGTAAGGATCGGATAAGGAAGTGATGTGGAACGCCATCTACGGTAGGATATGGAAAGGCGAAGAAATTTTGAATTCAAGTTTAAATGAACGGTTAGAAACCAGGAAAGATGGCGGATCGGAAGGAAACCGTCCAGGTTCATGGTTCTTTGGTAACATCAAAAGAAAACAGATGGAAATTGGTGTACGATATGAAAAGGAAACCAAAAATGGAAGGTAAGATTAGGGATTAGGAAGATTTCAGAAAAAAAACCGTTAAGTATTCAAACGAAGAATAAAAAAAAAAACAATGACAAACGAGGATCTTACAGCAAAACACATATCGTGCCAAAATTCACAACACAATAAAAAATAACCTCCACCAAATCAAAATAACATTAAAGCCACCACCAAACGAAACCTACCACACTTTGTCCTGCAGATGTTGGCAGGATTCCCGTACCCTGCCTGATGTATCGGACTCTCCACCGTACTCTTTGGATGCTGCCTTTAGGTCATCTCTTAATCGAGCGACTTAGCCACTCTCTCCTCACCCCCTGAAAATGTCTTTAAATTGCCAATAAGCCTCTATTGGCTCAGAAAAAAACATTGAATGGCGTGATGTACATCATCATTTAAAACTTTTTATTCATTCAATAAGAAAAAATTAAAAAAATAACAAAATCAGCTTGAATAAATAACATGTCATTAGGAAAACATACTAAACGAAGATTCAACTGAAATGATTTGAGTAAAACTAATTTAAAAATTAACAAAAAAATTAAACTTAAAAACTTTAACAGAACTTAATAAGTAAAAATAAATTAATAAAAAAGAAAAAAAATAATTAAAACTAAATGAACAATAAAAAACTAAAGAATTTTGTTATCAAAAAAATAGAACCAAATTATCGAAACCTTAACTTTAGGACAGAAACAAAATTTATGAAAAAAAAAATCATAAAAAAATTATAAAAATTTGGATGAGAAGCCCAATTTTTGGAAGCTACAGCTTATTCCTTCACCCAGTAGCCTTGAAAAAAAATTTTAACAGCGCGCCTTAATTTAGGCGCTCTAAAAAGAGCTCTATTTAGGAATACGGTTTCCACTTAGATTAAACAACGGCACTTTGTCCACCTATATCCCGCAAGTAACCGGAGTGAAGTACCACATTAGCTTCTTAAAAAATACAAAGAAAGGGAATCTTCCTCTTGTTCTTCCCGATTTTCTTTTTTTTGTCCTTCACAAAATTTAACACATTTAAAAAAGTTAATTAAAAGCCACAGAACAAAACAAAACTAAAAGAAATCACGCCAAAATAATTTAAAAAGAAACAAAAAAAATATCGCCATTCATCAACGGATGTCCACAAAAAAAAAAAGAAACGAAGGTTAGTTTAGGGCTGTCACCTTGCAACAATCCTTTGTTGAATTTCCTAGACCCAGCAAAAAAACTTGCGGTCCCGACGATGCGTATCCTTCCGTCTGCGACCGCAATACCAAAAGATGGCGAACCCTTTAATCTCCTATTCAATTTAAATTACATATCAAATATACCCTCCAAGAAGAAAAAGGTAATTTCACTCACTCTTTTTATAGTTTTAATCTATTTTTGTATTCCTCCTTCCTTCTTTCCTTATAGGGTCCTCTTTTCCTCCTTGCGAAAAAAATGATGTCTTGTCTGCCATTTTTTTGTATACCCGCGAAAACTAACAAAAAAAATCGCACTTCACTTTTTAAATTCTATTTTTCTATTTCTAACAAAAAAAAATTCTATAATTGTTAATTTATTTCCGATATTGCAGAATAATGCTGTTCTCCATTGGTGCTTCGCCATCCATATAGAGGGTTTTTGGTGAGAAGGAATCTGCTTGAACAGATAAGTATTATGATATAGATAAACTATAGCTACCCTAATTTTTGCTTTTGTTTGTTTCTATCTTGCAGGAATTCGTAACACGATAGACTGGAGAAACATTACATAAGTTACTAAAGTTAATTAAGTAACAACAAAACTACGTAATAACAAAAATAAGCCGACAGTGCAGCAAACATAAACACGGACAGTAAAGAAATTGACATTTATGTATTTCTGTTTGTTTATGTATGCTGATTTTTAGCTTCGGACAACTTTAATTCGCCGCGAGTATCGAGAAGGAGAAAGGAGTGGTGGCATTCTGAAATAGGGGGAACAGTGGAATTTGAAGAATGTTGCAAACTGTCCACATTGTCGGATGGATAGATTCACCATCGATTTTGGTGGTGGGGGGGGGGGGGGGGCGTAAGAGGGGAGTCCCAAGTTAAAATTTCCGAAAAACGGTAGAGCGAACGGCTTTTCGAATTTAAGCTCACCACGGGATGGCGCAATTGGAGGTTGCGGTAGATTGGACACAAAACAAAGCAAATCACGGGATAAGTCGCCAACCGGTAGAGTAAAAGCTATAGCTACGAACGAAAAAGTTGTATTTTTTGCAAATTAAGTTAGGTTTTTTTTTGCAAATTTAGGTGAAAAAAATAATTAAGGTGCAAAAATAAATTGTAAGTTTCATCTGAAATACGGATAAAAAAGTAAAAATAAAATATATTTACAAATAAATATTAAATAATAGTGTCAAGTGTGTATAAGCGGCCAAATAAAAAAAAGGGATTTCTGAAAGTGAAGGAGAATTAAAGGACGCTGGAATTGTCCTTATCTCAGTTATAATTACGTATCGCAGGTAAAATTATTTGTTTCTTATAGAGGGGAATAGATTCCTACAGTTTTTAAACCCATATATAGGCACAGAGACCAGGGCGGCTTTAGTACGAAGGAGCCGCCAGATTCTTTGGGTGGAAGTCGCCGACCTGCTGATGGAACCTGCCAGGTGCGGTTTGAGAAATTAAGATATAAAAAAAAGGACATTTCCAGCTCCCAAAATTCGAATGTACATAACGATTTTTTTTGAATTTTGGAAAATTGCCACCAAATTTGGAAGTTTCCACTAAGGGTTGGCGTAGTGGGTAGCGAATGGGCTACGCATTGACATTGGGCTCAAAAGAGTGGAAGCACGGGCCACAACCAAAAAAAATACTCCAGGTGAATTTTTTTTAAAACTAAAGCGGAGACGTCCACCGTTTGGGGACATCCATAAACACCAGTTCCAGTTCCGGAGGATATGACACTTTTTTTTGGCGATGGTCGTTTTATTTTGAATTTTGTGTTTCTATTGGAATTCGTTATCTTAATAATATTACCTCTTTATTTTTGATTAATTTTTTTTTTTTTATAATTAACGCGCGCACAAGGGATTATGTGTTTCCCTTTTAATGTAGAACACACTGCGCGGGCATTACGAAGATAGGGAGGGGAGAGATAGGAGGTGCCGATTAACATTGGTTTTGAATGTTTGCAGATCAAAATGGCAAGGGAAAATCCCGCCGGGTAAACTATTCCAGATTCGTGTCGTTCGGCTAAAAAAAGAATCCCTATATTTCACGGTACGTCCGAAATTAGGCTTAAGGGTGAACTGATGAGCATTCCTTGCGAGACGAGTATTACGGGAGAAACTTTTAAGGGGAGGAATGCAACTGGCTACTTCGAGTGAACATTTTTTGTAAAAGAAACGATAAAATAAGGAAAGACATGAAACATTGCGTCGGTGTTCGAGTGGGGCAATTGTTTCAGCGGCAGTTCTATTACCTATCAATCTTAACGCTCGATTTTGTATTCTATCAAGCAGGTGAAGCGATGTTTGCGAAGCACCTGCCCAGAGGTGGGAGTTATACTCGAGTTTAGGGCGTATAAACGCTTTATAAATTGTAGCCAGATCAGATGGGGAAAAGTACTTCTTACACCGATACAGAAAACCTAAGCACTTTGCAGCATTCTTAGCGATCTCAAATATATGGTCGTTCCAACGGAGGTCGTCGTTGACACACATACCGAGTACTGAGAGCTTTTCGGTTTCTTCGATGTAAGTGCCATTCATGGACAATGGCATTGGGGGAATGTTTAGCTTTAACGACAGAAGACAGCATTGAGTTTTCGAAGCATTAAACTCCACACGATTTCTATTACCCCATTTGACAATGCTGTATAAATCGGAGTTTAATGAGCTTGACATACGGCACCGTTGCAATTGTACGTCCGAAGGCGAAGGACGTGAATTATCGAACGAATATGAAAAGCTGAGGGTAGAGTCGTCAGCAAAACAGTTAAGTGGATTAGAAGTAACAGACAGAAGATCATTTATAAAAATGAGGAAAAGAGTCGGAGACAGAACAGAGCCCTGGGGCACACCAGCATTTATTTTATGGGAATCAGACTTGAATCCGTCCAATACAACTTGTATTGAACGGTCCAGAAGATAGCTTCTAATCCAACGAACAAGAGTATTATCGATCCCAAAAGCACGCATTTTCGATAAGAGAGCTTCATGCCATGAAATTACCTGTTTGATATAAGTAATAGAAAGTACAACACCCTAACCCTTAAGGTTAGCCCTAGGGTTCCTGCACCCTGCTCTCTTTTTTTTTAATATTGTGTTTCCAGTATTGTACATCCAAGTTACACAAGTACGCCCTCGACGAATTAGAAGAAAGAGCTCTTTTTTTTGTTTGCGACTGTGTTGGGGATGTAAAGATACCCTCCAGGAGATATAAGTTATAGCATCTGGTCACCCTAATGTTAATTCCTTTTTTCTACTCAATTATGTCAATCAAAGAAACAACATAAATTTAAATTACATTATATAGAAACTGTTAACTTGATAAGAGAGAGAACTCTTATCAAGTTAATGATTCAAATTAGCAACTACAAGCGATGTTTGGTACAGTTGAACATTAATTCCTTTAGTCTGTTCTTGCAAGCTGACCACTGCATATCAATGTGTTAATTTTGTTATAGTACAAAAAAATAAACTTATTTAAAGTTCTAAACGTGTAGTTTTATTTGGCGCCCAACTTTTAGTGTCGCGTTGGTAAATATCTTAAAAGATCAATTAAATCAACAAAGTCGGCCAGTTTTTAATCGAAACCCACTCTGCTAGAACACTAAAAAAAAAAAAAAATATCGTAATAAAACCTACAATAAAATTATTTCAATTTCAAGTTCTTAAATGTGAACCGAAACTGCATTGAATAAATTGAAAAAAATTACAAAAAAAAACTGTAAAAAACTGAAATACAAAATCTTAAAAAAAAGCATAAAAAACATGAAACAAAAATTATTAGAAAATAAATTATTCGAGTTCTATTTTATTTAGAAGTGTTTATCCTTATAAGGCTAAATAAGTTTGCCGTATGGAACAATAAAAAAAAACTTAAAAAAAAAAATGAAAAATAAAAGCGAAAACTTTGATTTATAAATTTGGACTAGTAAAAGAATTGTTCAAAAATTACACAGAGAAGGCGTGTTTAATTAAGAATTCATCAAAATTATTAATCAGAAGGGAATTGAATCTGCAGAAAACAACCGTAAGATGATAGAAAGAGAAGAGCATTGTAGCACCTATACATTGAATTAATTATTATCGAATTAAAACTATAAATTCATTAACTTGTAATATCTAAAACAAATTATCTATTTTAATTAGTAATTAGCCTAATATTTAAGAATCCATAATTTAGTTCTAAGAATACATTTTTGGTTTATTAATTCGTTCGCTATCTTTCTTTAATTTGACTAAACATAATAATTTTAATATATTACAAATAACTAAATAATATTATGTTTGTTTATATCATTGAATATCTGAAATTGTTTCAAAATGAATAATGAACAAATGAATGCAATCATAAGTGCAGCTGTCCAAGCTGCGACAGAGCAAACGAGGCATACTTTTAACAGTACAATTGATGAACTGACAACAAGACTTAGGCAACTAGAGACACCAAGAGCTGTAGAGGTTTATCAACCAGTGGGTATTGAGGCAGGAAAAACTTGTGACGAGTCGTTAGACCTCGTGAAGTCTTTGCCTGAATTCAAGGGCGAACAGGTGAGATATATTTCCTAGCGTCAGGCTGCTTTTGCAGCTTTTAAATTATTTGAAGGATATGAGGGAAGCTCAAAGCATTACCAGGCAGTTGCTATTATCAGGAATAAGATCGTTGGTTCTGCGGATCAAGTCTTATCTTCTTTTAATACTGTTTTAAACTTTAAAGCAATTATTTCCCGATTGGATTTTACTTATGCTGATAAAAGACCAGTATATCTTATAAAGCAAGAAATTTCAACTTTACGTCAGGGAAGATTATCCATAATTGAATTTTATGACGAGGTAGAAAAGAAATTGACCTTAATAATTAACAAAACCATAATGCTTCACGAGGGAAACAAAAGCTTAATTGATTCACTTAGCCAAAAATATCGCCAAGATGCGTTAAGAATTTTTATTTCAGGGTTAAGAAAGCCAATGTGTGACATATTGTTTTCATCACAGCCTACTGATATGCCAGGAGCTCTCGCTCTAGCACAAGAGTTAGAAGCAAATCAGGCAAGATATCTTTTTGCGAATTCTTTCTCTAATAGAAATGAACGTTCGATTAACCTCCCACCACGGCAATATAGCAATGCCAACCCATATAGTCCATTTAATTCTCCGCACTATAAGCCTACTTCCTCTAGCCACATGCAATCGAAACCAACTCAAATGGAAGTAGATCCGACTCTTTCTCACTATAGAAATCCAACAGCTTTCCAAAATTCCCTTCAAAATCCAAGCAATATCCAAACAGCTGCCATACAAAATCAAGTTTCATTACAGGACCGGATGGCTAACAATAATAAAACACGACCTCCACAACAACCTTATCAAAATTATAAATCTTTTCATCTAAAGAGACATCGCGATTCTGACAGACAAACACAACCAAAGTTTCAAAGAGTTAATCACATCCACAAAAACGAGTTTTGCCCCACTGCTAGTGAAGAAAGGGCTTATGCATACGATTATAATTCAGAACCGCAGTATGATGATCTCTTTGATTACCATTACGAAAAAGGGTTGTCGGATGATGAACTAAGTGTAGGTTGCAATCAGGAGCCATCCGATGAAATAAATTTTTTAGGGGAAAGTCTCTCCTGCCCTATGTAGGTCGCACCCTGGCAGGTAGAGAAATAAAGCTTTTAGTAGACACCGGTGCATCAAAAAATTATATACGAAATTTCAGCACACTTAAAGGTATCACACCTATAAATGAACCTTTCGCTGTAAAATCCATCCATGGGACAAGCCATGTTACGTCGAAGTGTATTGTGAATATTTTTAATAGAAATGCAACCTTTTTTGTGCTTCCCACGCTAAAAACATTCGATGGTATTATAGGCTTTGATTTTCTTAATGAAATAAATGCAAAACTAAACGTATCTAAAGGAATTTTTTTTACAATGGGGGAGAAGAAAAATTATTGTACCTGTACTGTAGTGACGTAAACAGTACCCAAAACAAAGATATTCCCTTGGATGAAAATCAACTTTCCCAATTATTAACTCGAAATTCCAAGGTTTTTGCAAACCCCAATGAATCTCTACCGTTTAATACAAAAATTGTTGCTACTATCCGAACAACCGATAATTACCCTATTTATTCCAAAGCCTATCCGTATCCCATGTCAGTATACGAGTTTGTAAATAAAGAAGTTTTAAATTTGCTAGAAAATGGTATTATTAGACCTTCGCGGTCTCCGTACAACAATCCTTTGTGGGTTGTTGACAAAAAAGGGACTGACGAAAGTGGACAAAGAAAAATGCGACTAGTGATCGATTTTCGAAAGCTGAATTTAAAGACCGTTAGCGATAAGTATCCCATCCCCAACACTTCAACCATTCTAGCTAATCTCGGGAAGGCTTCTTTTTTTACCACGATTGACCTGAAATCCGGATTCCACCAAATAAACCTTTGTGAGCGTGATCGAGAAAAAACAGCTTTCTCTATAAATAACGGAAAGTATGAATTCTGTAGGCTTCCATTTGGGCTTACAAATGCACCTAGCATTTTCCAAAGAGTGATAGATGATGTATTGAGGCAAGAAATCGGGAAATGTTGTCACGTGTACATAGATGACGTCATAATTTTTTCAGAAACAAAAGAGCAACACCTTCGAGACATAGACAACATTTTACAATTGCTATATAAAGCCAACATGCGAGTTGCACAAGAAAAGTCAAAATTTTTCAAAAACGAGGTAGAGTTTTTAGGCTTTGTAGTGTCCAGCAAAGGTATTAAAACTTGTTCTGACAAGGTAAAATATATTGTTGGGTACGAAACTCCTAGAACCCTTCGAAGTTTGCGATCTTTTCTTGGGCTTTCTGGATATTATCGAAGGTTTATTCGTGATTATGCCCAAATCACAAAACCTCTTACAAGGTATTTACGAGGTGATAATGGAAATGTAAGTAAGAATCTGTCAAAAAATAAGATGGTTGAGTTGGACGCGGAAGCACTTGAGGCCTTTGAAAAAGTAAAACAAATATTGGCCTCTGAGGACGTTTTACTTTTATATCCTGACTTCAACAAACCCTTCGATTTAACCACTGATGCCTCGTCCTTTGCGATTGGAGCTGTCATATCCCAGGATGGTAGGCCAATCACCATGATCTCTAGAACATTCTCCTCTACTGAAGAAGGCTTTGCTACCAATGAGCGAGAACTATTAGCCATAGTTTGGTCATTGCAAAAATTGCGAAACTACTTGTACGGAGTTAATCGGCTTAACATTTACACAGACTACCAGCCGTTGACTTTTGCTATATCGGACAAAAATCCGAACACAAAACTCAAGAGGTGGAGGGCATTTGTAGAGGAATTTTCACCAACATTTCATTACAAGCCAGGCAAAGACAATTTCGTTGCGGACGCGTTGTCAAGGCAGTATTTAAACTCACTTGAAGATCCAGAAAACTCCAATACATCAACAGTTCATAGTGAAGCTTCCTGCACTGAAACAATACGTAGTGTACACAATCCTTTGAACTGTTTTCGAAACCAGCTTATTGTAAATAAAGGCCCGGAACAACTTAAAACAACAAAAATTATTTTTAAAACTCAATTGAGGCATTCCATCACATTTAACAATATTGAAAATCTATTTGCTTTATTCAAAGAAGTAATAAACCCCAATTGTGTCAATGCAATTCATTGTGAGTTGCCTACACTTGCTGAAATTCAAGACAAACTAATTTCCATGTTTCCCTCTGTAAAATTTGTTCACACCAAGAAAATGGTAACTGATATTTTCAACCCAAGTGATCAAGCAGAAATTCTTTCGACTGAACATAATCGAGCGCACAGATCTGCTCGTGAAAACACGTTTCAGATCTTAAGTGACTATTATTTTCCAAACATTCGCAAAAGATTGAAAGAAATAGTATCTAGATGTACGATCTGTCATGAGGCAAAGTATCAAAGACACCCGCCAAAACCAAAAATAGGAAAAAACTCCTTTACCGACGTATTCAGGTGAAATAATTCACATCGACATATACTCAACAGCTGGAGCTCATTTTTTGACTTGTGTCGATAAATTTTCTAAATTTGCCGTAATAAAACGAATCAAATCACGATCAATAATTGATGTTAAGGAGCCAATTTTAGAATTACTAAATTTGTTTAGGGACACAAAAACAATAGTTTGCGATAACGAGAAGTCATTCACTTCTGAAAGTATTACATCACTATTAAGAGATCATTTTGGAATAACCATGTATAATACACCACCTTTTCACAGTGTTACGAATGGACAGGTAGAAAGGTTTCATAACACTTTATCTGAAATAGCAAGATGTATAAAATTAGAAAAGAATATGACTGATACTTCTGAACTCCTTTTACTTGCCACAGTCAAGTACAATAGGACGATTCACTCAGTAACTAGTCATCGACCGATTGACGTAATTCACTCTGTTTCTCCCCGTTTACAACAAGAAATTAAGGAAAGAATATCTGAAACTCAACGTAAAGATCTCATTTATCATAACAAAAAAAGATTAACTTTGACATATACACCCGGTGACGAAGTTTTCGTTAGAACAAATAAGCGTGTTGGAAACAAGTTTCGAAAACTGTTTATTAAAAAACTGATTTAAAAAGATCTAGGAACAAAGGTTCTAATTGACGGTAAATTAGTTCACAAGGAAAATTTGAGATAATTTTTTTTTTGAAAAGCTATTGATCAAATGTATTGTTCAAAGTTGTAATTATGTAGATTCTTGAAAGAGTCAGAAATGTTTAGATCCTTTGCTCTCATTAATTTTTTTTTTATTAAATCTGGATATTCAAAGATGATAACACTTCTTTTCACTTAGTAAATTTGTAAACATTATAAATTAAACTAATTAGAAAACAAATTATTCAAAAATCGAAAAAAATACTGTTTGTTTTCATCTATCTAGGTAAAATTTGTTTTTTTATGTAAGAAGATAATTTTTTTTTTGTTAAGGTATACATATATTTTTTGCTTTCATAGTTTTTTTTCAGTTTTCATAAATTGTTTTATGTTTATTGTTATCAATTTTTATCTCAATTATTAAAGAACAAGAGTATTTAATGTTTTTTTTTTATTTTTGTAATCAAAATATTTAAATGTTTAAACCAAATTAAAAAAAAAAATCTGTAAAAACCTACGTCATTATTCTTATATTTTTGAAAGAAATGTGTGCTTATTTATTAGATTCTATGAATATTTTGTAAATAATTTTTTTGAATATAAAGACGTGGACGTCTTCGATTAAGAAGGGGAAGAGTTATAGCATCTGGTCACCCTAATGTTAATTCCTTTTTTCTACTCAATTATGTCAATCAAAGAAACAACATAAATTTAAATTACATTATATAGAAACTGTTAACTTGATAAGAGAGAGAACTCTTATCAAATTAATGATTCAAATTAGCAACTACAAGCGATGTTTGGTACAGTTGAACATTAATTCCTTTAGTTTGTTCTTGCAAGCTGACCACTGCATATCAATGTGTTAATTTTGTTATAGTACAAAAAAATAAACTTATTTAAAGTTCTAAACGTGTAGTTTTATTTTATATGTAGAAAATAACTTTTTTTTTTTTTTTTGGTGGAAAAGTGAGAGTGGGGTTGGCCACCTTCGGGCTCGACTTTGGATTTGGGAGGGTTTGTTTATTTTGAAATCTTATAATCCATTTTGTTTTCTTATATGTTTCATAAATTTCCACATTTTTAATATATTTTGTAGTGTTAGTATTTACAAGTATCTGTATTATTATTATGAGTTTTTATTGATTTCGATATAGCTCATGTGACGTAAGTCGTATATGTTGTTTATTAATATAATTTCTTTTAACTTTCAATAAAGAACCTATGTGAACCTCGCCAAATAGCGCGTTTACTATGATGCACTGAGTTGAACTTTTCAGGGGGTGGGAAGGAGGGCTGATGTGGATGGTTTAGAGTGACGTCGCCGGTTGAGCGGCCCAAAAGGGAGTCTGGAAAACTATCGACCACCCAGACTCAAGGAGCGGTGAGGGTCGGCTCATCTGCAGCAACACCAGCAGAGACCTATAGAGGGAAGTTTGTTAATTTGGTCATGATGTGATTTTTTGTGAAGAGGTGAGGTTCGGTACGGGGGTCAAGATCCTCTCCCCTTCCGGCGAGCTAAGCCGTGTGTCGCCAGCATTCCACGGCCTCGGCATCGAACATTCTGACCCTTCCTCTCCCTATCCCACTTCATAGACCTCTATCATGCCTTACCTAGCTCCAGGTCCAAGTCCTATCACTCCGGTACCAGCCTGACCCTTCCTTTACTCTATCCAAACTGACCCCTTCCCATCTTCCTATCCTATCCTCTCTTATCTCATCCTATTGCCCCGTTACAAATGGCGCCAATACGTAAGTGATCGAAGTTAGTCCTTGTTTTTTGTCCAATCCGTTCCTGGAAGTTTTCGCTGACATCGTCGAAGCAACCTCAATGTCTTGAACAGGAAAGCCTGGGGCATATCAGTTCAAATGCCAGGTTGGCTTCGAAGATGCCAGCGATAACAATCAGAAACGAAATCCGTTTAAATGTTCGGGCATCCGCCCTCGGAAGAAGCTTTTTGTAAGTCTTTGATAAGAAGGTTTAATACGTACCCACCAAATTGCGACGGGAAGTGAAGTCGAGAGCGGCTGTCAGTTTACTTGTTAGTTGTCCGGCGCTGCAGTCAGGGTGGGAAGGAAGAGTAAGTCTTGGTCAGGATTGCTCCTTAGAATGCCTGACCAATTCCGACGAAGAATTCCTATTCTGCCAGTAGTGCCGAATGTAACCTCTGTGTATTCGTAAATTTTTGTTTGTTCAATAATGTTTTAAAGGCTGCTGCTACTCCCAAAGAATGGTAGCGCTCAACGGAAGCGTCACTCAAAAAGGAAAATACTTTAGACGCCGTCCTACGCCTCCCAATACACCCCCGAATGTCATTAATGAAATTTTAAATAGTGTTCAATTTTTTGTTAAGAAGTGATGTTGGATTTTGTTTCTTATTATTATTGATTTATAAAGGAGTTATAGTTTATAGAGTCTTTGTCAGAGAGCTTAGTGCTTTCATAGAAAGGGACAAAGAAGATAGGATTTCAGTAAATATAAAAGAAAAAAAGAAATTAATTGAAATTAGTGTAGTTTTTATTAGATAGTATAGTGTAGCAGTGTTTAGGAATATGGAATAGAGTTTTGTGTTTATATTTAGAGTTTTTTGTTTTAGTGAGGTTTGGGTAGAAAACTTAGTGTTTTATAATATTAGGAATAAGTAATAGCGTTTTGTTTTTATATTTAGAGTTTTTTTGTTTTAGTTAGGTTTAGGTAGTAAACTTAGTATAGCCGTGATTAGGAATAAGTTAGTAGTTTGATTTTGTCTTTAGATTTTTTTGTGTTGTAGTTAGCTTAGGCATAGATTATAGGATATAGTAGATATAGAACAAAAATAAAAGACCAAAAAATTTATAGATTAAGATAGATTAAGTAAATTATTAATAGTGTATAGAGAAGTTTAAAAATAGAGAGATAGCGTTTAATAACTTTTGTTGTATTGATTTTTTTTTCGTTGTCAGTTATTGTGTTTGGTCTAGAGTTTTTTTTCTGTTAAGCGTTTGTAAAGTTTGTTAAGGCTTAGCATATACACAGGTATTAAGTAAGATTTTTTATAGAATTAATTGGATACATGATCGAAAATAATAAAAACAGAAAAAAAGTCATATATAGATATAAGGTAGCTTTTGGGAATTTAATTAGTTAATAATACCCTACTAGTTTTTATAGTTAAGATACAATTTTGTGTTTTTTTTGGCGAAATACTTATATAGGCTAAGGTTCTGTTATAATTGTTAGAATTCTTAGTTACGATAGGGCTTAAGTAAACGGTAGCTTAGATAAGTTTAGTTTATTAGTAGATATTATATTGTTGATTAGCTTTGCGTGTCCATTCACTCCTCATTTAAGTCGGTCAGGTAACGTGCAATCAGGGTATGCTTGCCGGAGAATCTGAGGATATAAAAAATATTATTAAGAATTCGAATAGAGAAAAACATATGCTTACCCGTTCGCAATATAATAAGATCTTAGTCAGTAGTAGCAAGATGCCTCTCGCGCACTCCCCAACTCGAACTTCCGAGTTGACAAGTGGGACTCAAAACCAGCAGGGTAATTGCACTGGGAACCTCCCATTATATCCAATTCCGCCACCTCCACTTCCGACAGCAACTGGGTATTAGATAATTGGTGCTTCCGTCTCAGAGCCGTCGCCACCTTATAGCAATCTGACGAATGAAGGGGCTGCGTCTGGAGGTGTAATGCTGGGGAACTTATCCGGTATTTCTCCTGTGAGAGAAGAGCCTCAACACCCCAGTTCGGTGTTTGCTGGAAACGTTCCTCCTCAGGAGATGAACGGCAGTGAGGACAGTAGTGCTATCTCCAGTGGCCTGCTCTCGGCTATCAGTCAGGCAGTCAACAATGCATGTAAGCAATATGCTAATTCTCTTCGAGGAGAGCTGAAATCTGAATTGGAGAAAAATTTTAGGCTGTTAGTCGAGGGAAGCACTCTAGCTACTCACCAGGCCGTCAGTTCAGATATTAGAGGGCCGGTACTAATCGAAAATGAAATCCGAGAAGAGGAATTTGGCAGTCAGCAGGCTCAAGTAACCCCTACACACCCTCAACTGGACCCATTCTCGAGATCGTTCGTACCATTGGTATATGCAAATGGAGGAACCCTGACCACGCCCCACTGGGCGTGAAGATCGGAAAACCTAGGAACTCAGCCCACAACGTTGGGTACTTTCAGAATCCACGTGTCTTGGCACAAACGAATGTGAGGAACCCTATACACGTAGACAAATGGGGTTTAAAATTTGATGGAAATTCAGAAGTACTTACCGTAGAAGATTTCGTCTTTCGCCTTGAAAGGCTTCAGAGACAGTATGTCTGTCCCTGGACGGAAATCCTGAGAGATTTTCACTTGCTCCTCGCAGGCATTGCATACGAATGGTACTGGCAGTTCCAACAATCCATTTATCGTCCCGATTGGCCAATGTTGAAGGATGCATTAATGCGCCAATTCAGAAATTCAAAGTCCGACCTCGAGATAATGAGAGACCTGTGGGAGTGTCAGCATGGTGCCAGTCAGTCCTGCAGTAGATAAGTTGAGAGCGCAACTCAGGGTTCCGATTCCAGAGATGGAGCTGGTTCGAATCCTGAAGCGCAATCTAAACGAAAGAATTCGGATGCTGGTGTACCCCCAACCAATTTTTACGCTGGACCAGTTGAGGGTGGCTTGTAAGGATGCCGAATACGCGTTTCCTCTTAAGGACAAAGAAGTCCCAAGACCTGTTAGACTCCCCATCAGATACCGAGCTAACGAACTGGCTGTGGAAGTGTCGGAATGGCAGGCGGGAGAAGAGAATTTGGCGGCGTTTCAGCACACCGGAGCACGAACAATCGAGGGATTAGCGATCCAAGTTTGCTAATTTGTTGGAATTGCCGCTTGAAGGGCCATGCGTTTATGGACTACCCCTCCACAACAAGGAATATCTTTTGCTACCGGTGTGGTCAGGAAGGAGTAATTACTCGCAAATGCAGTAATTGCAGCCCGGGAAACCAATCCAGGAACGCGACCTCGACGGGGGAGTCGTGTTCCACGCAAACACCCAAATGGCAAGCCAAAGACCAATAGAAGTCCTAAAAATATTAAAATTTAAGTTAAAAGTGGGGAAATGGAAGGAGCAAAAATAAAGAAAAATATAAGAAAATTTAGTTGAAGCCATTGCACGTTCGAATAAGGGATTATCAATTAGCCAGAGACCGAATTTTTAAGGGATCTCGGAAGTATCGAACAAGATTATGAAAACTGGGGAAAGATATAAAAGAAGAAAAGAAATTAGAGGAAATATTTCGGCGACGGTATTGGACCTAAATTCCGATCCAAGACCGGATGGTAAAAATCAGTCGATCATCGGCAAAATACAGACGCAAGTGTCTTATAATAAGGCTCGACATTTAATAACTCTGTTTCTGGTTCCCTCTCTTGAACAGGAATTATATTTAGACGTTGATTTTTGGAAAGTCTTCCAAATTGTCCCATACATCATCAGTTCGGTTTCGATTCCCAAGGAAAGTGCCGATCTAGGCGATGCCCACTTGCTAACACCTGAACAGCAGTACAAATTGGAGACGGTCAAGCGGAGATTTCTGGATTATGACCGTCACGGGCTTGGAAAAACGTCGATGAACACGTCATCGATTCTGGAGACGCTGAGCCTGTTAAGGAGGGGTACCGGGAAGACCCTTATGCCAATTTACGGTCATGCCTTTTGGGTTGTGTAACGCCGCTCAAAGGTTATGTCGTTTAATGGATAAGGTTATTCCTGCACGACTCAGGGACAACGTTTTTGTGTATTTAGACGATCTTTTGATCATCGCACCGGACTTCGAGACCCATGTCGCCTTGCTGGCCGAAGTAGCCGAATGTCTGAAAAGGGCCAATCTTACAATCATCTTTAGGTTTAAGGAACTAAAATACTTGGGATTCATCGTCGGTGGCGGGAAGGTGAGGACAGATCCGGCGAAAGTCGAAGCTGTTGGCAACTTTCCGTTACCGAAAAACGCCAGACAAGTTCGGCGGCTGCTTGGCTTAGCAGGGTGGTATAGGCGGTTCATCAAGGATTTATCTAGCTTGACCGCCCCCTTACGGACACACTCAAAATAAAGACGCGAAATTTCGAATGACGGAGGAGGCTATTGCAGCGTTTGAGGAGTTGCAAATGGTTCTAACCGCAGCGCCAGTGCTCACTCATCCTGACTTCAATAAACGTTTTTTCATCCAATGTGATGCCTCCGACTCGGGAATTGGAGCAAATCTGTTTCAGAAAGACGATGCCGGGGCAGAGGTACCAATATCTTACTTTTCCCAAAAATTAAATTCCTGTCAGCGTAATTATAGCGTGACCGAGAGAGAATGTATGGCAGCGGTGATGGCAATCAAAAAGTTGAGACCCTATGTCCAAGGTATGGATTTTACAGTCATTACCGACTGTCGGCTTTGGGTACCTTCTGGGTTAACAGAGGGCATAATTGAAAGGGCTCAATGATCACGTAGGGATGGCCAAAACGCTTTGCCGAGTGCGGCAAATTTTCTACTGGCCAAACATGACTGTGCAAATAAGAGAATTTGTGTCAAAATGTGCAACGTGCAAGCAATGGTAACCATCAAACCAAATTTTAAGACCTCCTGTCACAAGTACCTTTAGTGTAGATCGTCCGTTTCAGAAACTATATTAGACTTTTTAGGTCCATATCCGAGAACTAAATCTGGTAATGTTTATGTTTTTGTGGTGTTAGACCATCTAATTAAATACATGTTTTTAGAACCTTTACGGTCAGCGGATACTAATAGTATCGTGAAAATTCTCCGCAACGAAATTTTTAATGCTTTCGGAGTGCTGATACACTCAGATAATGGAAAACAGTTTTTAGCCAAAGATTTTCAAAATCTTCTTCAAAAATACGGTGTTCGACATTTTTTAACCGCTTTGTATTCTCCGCAATCGAACGCGTCGGAAAGGGTGAACAAGACACTGTTAGCTGCAGTGCGCTCTTTTTTAAAAGATGACCACCGCAACTGGGATCTTAACCTTAGCGACATAGCATGCGCTTTGAGAAGCTCCGTTCATTCCGCTACCGGTACCGGGGTCTCACCATATTATGCCTTATTCGAAATGAATATGATCACTCATGGTAGTGTATATGAGCAAAGTCGACGACAGCGAGTTCTTGAGTCTTCCTAGACAACAGAGATTGCAATGTATCCGCGATAGAATTAAAGATAGTATCAAGGCCAAAAAGAAAGGTGACAAGGTCTATAGTCTGCGGACTCGAAATGTAAAATACGCCCCTGGACAGGAGGTGCACAGACGCAACTTCGTCCTCAGCGATCCTTCCAAATATTTAGCGGCTAAATTGTGCCCAACATTTGTTAAATGTCGAGTTGCTAATGCCGTAAGGAAAAATAGCTACGAACTCGAAGATTTGAAAGGCAAGACAATCGGGGTATATCACGCCAAGGACATTAAGCCCTAACCATACCGCGACCTGTGATATAAACGTATTTCGTGTCTTTACTAGTTTAAAAGTCGCTTTATCGCCCTACCTTGGTATAAAAATATTTTTGTTACAGGACAATGCTGAAGTGATTCTACTGTGCAATATTATAGAGTATCATAAGTTAAGTATTTATTTATTTATTTATTTGTATTTTTTTAATATAGTTTACTTATTTATGTATTTATTTATTTATTTATTAGTATTTATTTAATATAGTCTACTTATTTAAGTATTTATTTATTTATTTATTAGTATTTGTTTAATATAGTTTATTTATTTATTTATTTATTAGTATTTATTTGAAACAGTTTATTTGTTTATTTATTTATATATTAGTATTTATTTTTGACATAGTTTATTTATTTATTTATTATTTAGTTTAGCATTTAAGGTTTAATTCTGTGATTTATGTGTTGTTTATTTAATTTATTTAAATGTATATTGTAGTTTTATTATTATTTGTTATTGTTTTTAGGTTTTTTTTATTTGTGCTTATGTTATGTTTCTAACTTATTAAATTTTGCGTAATTTTGTTTCATTGTTTTTTTATCGTAATTATTTTACTTAGTTTATTTATTTATTTTCTTTAGTCATTTGTTCACATTTTATTAAAGTATCTTAATTATTAACTTATTGTTGTATCAATTCATATTGTTTTTTTTTGTAAGTTACTTATCCGTGGTTTATTTATTTTTTTTGTTAAGTATCACATTCATGTTTTTTGCTTAAGTTATTTTTTGTTGTTAGCGATTTATGTCTGAAAATATACCCTAGGTCTAACTCTTTGGAGTAGGTTATGTATTGTATCTGGTAGGTACTAAGCGTTAGCGTTCATCACGAGGCTACACAACCTACTACCAAATCCATAAGCGAATTAGACCATCCCTACGCACCCAGGCGAAAGCTAACAACTTTTCACATAGGAACAATACAACGTGCAATAAATCGAAACAAACTGTGATATTCTTATTACTACGTGTTATATATGTATATGTTTTGTGTATTTCTAAGATGAAAACAAATATATCTAAGAACTAGAAATAAATGCACAAATAGAAATCAAATAAACACTCACAGGATTCCGGAAAGTCTCGACCAAATTTTCGATGGTGAAAATAACGGCCCGACGTCAGCAAAGAAAATGAGACAGCTCCAGCTCACCTGTGAAAAACAAGAGGAATCAGTTGTTAGATTTACATAGGCACTAGTATAGAAAATTGTCATACCTATTTGCGTCAAAAGGTTAAATTGCCTGGCTTTTGGTTTTTCGGGGTTCTTCCCCACTGTCCCAGCTAACCTTTTATCCACCATATTTGTCCCGAATGAAATTCTGCCAGATCCGGTGGTTTGTTACGTCTACCTGTAGGGCGAAATGAAAATATAAAAATTATATTAAGTAGAAAAAAAATAAGAAAATGAAATTACCTATAAATGCTTTGCACGGTTAAATTCTCCTGTAGTAATGTCATACATACATACTACCTAATGTTCGTCTGGTTAAACTGAAATAAAAAAAAATGCAAGTGGTTATCAGTACACTTGAAATTATGTAACTTGCATGCTAAATATACTGATAAATCACTACACGATACACAAACAAAAAAAAACAATTAGACTGCAATTCATTGCATTTATGTCGCACTTATTTAAGCACTATTGCGGCATTGTCGTTAGGGAATCTACACTACGAAAAAGGGTATTTGATAGGGATTACCTGATTTAACTGGATATCGAGGTTCCTGGAACTGATAGACTGGAGAAACATTACATAAGTTACTAAAGTTAAATAAGTAACAACAAAAATACGTCTTTAATTAGCCGCGAGTATCGAGAAGGAGAAAGGAGTGGTGGCATTCTGAAATAGGGGGAACATTGGAATTTGAAGAATGTTGCAAACTTTCCACATTGTCTGATGGATAGATTCACCATCGATTTGGGAGACGTAAGAGGGGAGCCCCAAGTTAAAATTTCCGAAAAGTGATAGAGCGAACGGCTTTCCGAATTTAAACTCACCATGGGATGGCGCGATTGGAGGTTGCGGTAGATTGGACACGAAACAAAGGAAAGCACGGGATAAGTCGCCAACCGGTAGAGTAAAAGTGAGAACGTACGAACGAAAAAGTTGTTCTTTTTTGCAAATTAAGTAAGGTTTTTTTTTGCAAATTTAGGTGAAAAAATTAATTAAGGTGCAAAAATAAATTGTAAGTTTCATCTTAAATACGGATTAAAAAGTAAAAATAAAATATATATACTATGCTGTGGCAACAAGTTAAGATATTCAGAAGATACATTTTGTAAACTAACGAAATCTGTTGGATTCATAGTGCACAACAACCAACATTTATTGTGTACAACAACAATGCCCCTAAAAGTATGCTAAATATTCGCAATATGTTTTAACAAAGTACTAAATCGAACTTGAAGTACTAATTCGAGACTCGAATTAGTACCAAAAGCTTAGATTGTGCCAGAACCAGACAGAAGCTTCCAGAAGCTTGTAAACTTGTATAAATACAAGAGTAGATTGCATTGAGAGTTCAGTTTATTTTCGAAAGTGGAATTGTTAACAACTGGAAACGTTAGTAAAAAGTGATTGAATTGAGATTAAATAAAAAGTGTTGAATTATAAAAACGTATTTGAATTGTGAATAAGTGAAATAAGTTAAATTTGGTGTTATTTAAAGTGAAAGACGTTGTGTTGGAATTTCGATTGAGTTTTATTTGTCGAACCCCAGGCCAAAACTTCACATTGGTGCCAGAAGTGGGATAAAACTCAGTAAAGTGCTAGAAAATTCCATAGTGACATTTTTTAAAACAGTTTCGGTGACTCATTTAATTGTGAAAGTGGAATTTTCCAGAAACTATTGAACTGATTGTGCTATAAAACTTTGAATAGCGAGTATTTTTGTTAAAAATATTGTTGGAAAAAGATCTTTCTAGAAGAGACAATAAAATAAAACTGACTGTGTTGCGAAAATAGTGTTTCAGTTACATAAAATGGGTTGCAAATTAGAATAATTGACAACAGCTGAGTTGAAAGAAGAATTAGGAAAACGAAATCTTCAGACTTCGGGGCTGAAAAAGGGACTACTGCTCCGACTTCAGAATGCTATCACCCATGATGGTGGAGAGAGAGGGAGAGAATGCACAGTAAGTACAGCCGATGAAATGCCTGCTTTCATGAAGTTGCTTCTGTCGATCTCGAAGAACAAAAGAACGTTCTCGAAGAACAAAAGAACGTTCTCGAAAGCAAATTTGATGGTCTCAAAAACAAACTCGATGCACAGAATGTTCTCTTCGACAAAAGACTTCAAACAATCGATCAGAAATTCGAAACCAAAATAGAAAACTTGGAAGAAAAGTTCGTAAGTGTAGAGCAACAGTACGAACATCTGGCTAAGGAATTTGATTCTTTGAAAAAGCAGAAGGTTCGGGAATATTCGAGCGACGGTCTACGAAGAAAAAAAATGCAGCCCCCTGTCTTCGATGGTCAAACATCATGGCCAATTTATAAGAGGCAGTTCGAAGCTGCCGCCTTGACGAACAACTGGGACAACGAAGACAAATAAATTGCTCTTACGCTTGCGCTCAGAGGAACAGCTGCCGAATTGCTGCAGACCATTCCTGAAAACAAACATCATAATTATGATGCCATGGTCAAGGCAATCGAGATGAGGTTTGGCGACGACCACATGCAGCAAGTTTACCGAGTCCAGTTGCGCCGAAGGGTCCAGACAAGAGGTTAAACGCTACAACAATTGCAAGCTGACATCGAGCGCTTGGCCAATTTGTCTTATCCCAATACCAGCAGGGAAATCATAAACGAACTGGCAACCGATGCGTTCACTAATGCCATTGCAGATGGAAAACTACAAATGGCTGTGAGAATGGCAGGTAAGAAAACGCTCACTGAGGCTTTAGCATTTGCCCTGACAATGGAAGCAGCAGACCAAACTTCGCAAGGTAGCCATCGCGTCAGGGAAATGGCTAAGCTAGAGTGCTCATGTCAACATTGAAAGACAAAACCCGAACACTGCTCGAGGTCAAATGAGATGCTGGAATTGCAACAAGCTAGGACACCTACAGCGACAATGCAGATCTCCACCTAGACGGGTAAGCTGCCCACATTGCGCCAGGAGGAGGCAGAATGACGAAGCATTTGGCAGGAATAACAGTCACACTGCTGGACAAGCTTCTGATCAACAGCAGGCGGGAAACACCTAAGAACTAACTTCGCGGGGCTGAAGTTGGTTGATGGAATCGACGCCTCCAGGACCATCATCCAAGTTTCGCAAACTACACGCTGCAGGAAGAGCTTGACAGTGGAGACAGTCATTAGAAACAGAAAATGTGTGGCCACTATCGGCACGGGTGCCACAGCCTCCATAATCAAAAGAGACCTTGTTCAGACAACCTGGCTACATAACACCAGCTGCTACACTCTGAAGACAGCAACGGGAGAAGCAGCAAAAGTATACGGGGAGGTATTTCTAAAGATACATCTGGCAGGCTTGACCTTCACACATTCATTGTTGGTAGCCGACATATGCGACGAATGCATCATTGGAGTGGATTTCATGAAGGCACATGAGGTAATCATAGACCTTCGAATGCAAGTGTTAAGGTATCGATCGAGATAATAAAGAGGACTTTCCAAGCTATATCGTTGGAAAAATTTTAGTAGAACCAAAGAAAACCATGGTTCCGGTAAGGCTGATGAATCCGAACAAACACTCCGTCAAGCTCAGACAAAGAGAGATGGAAAAAGACGGTCTAATTGAAAACTCAAAAAGTCCGTGGGCATCACCCGTTTTACTAGTGAAAAAGAAGGACGGCAGCACTCGATTCTGCGTGGATGTCACCAAGAAGGACAGCTACCCCTTGCCTCGAATAGATGACACCTTGGATACCCTTTCTGGAGCGAAATGGTTTTCCACCCTCGATCTGAAAAGTGGCTAAGACAAAGAAAAGACCGCTTTCACAACGGGAAATGGACTATGGCAGTTTACCGTTATGCCATTTGGCTTGTGTAACTCCAGCCACCTTTGAGCGTTTAATGGAACGTGTGTTACAGGGTCTGACATGGAAAACCTGCCTTGTGTACTTGGAAGACGTTATCGTTGTAGGAAAGACGTTCGCTGAACATCGCGACAACTTGAGGGATGTGTTAACACGACTTCGAACAGCACATTTGAAACTAAATCCAAAAAAAATGTGCTCTGTTCAAAGCATCATCATCAAATGGAGTAAAAACTGACCCGGAGAAAATCGAAGCCGTGAAAAATTGGCCAGATCCCGCAGACAAAAACCAACTGAGGAGCTTTCTCAGATACACGATGGGCAGGAGAAAGTGGTAGCCTATTTCAGCAAAGTTCTGTCGCGACCAGAGAGAAACTACTGTGTAACCAGACGGGAACTCCTTGTTCTGATACTGGCGACAAAACATTTCCATAAATATCTGTATGGACAGAGATTCATCCTGCGTACTGATCACGCCGCTTTAAAATGGTTGCTACAGTTCAAAAATCCTGACTTCGAAGTACAGCATCGGAAAGGAAGACTGCACTGCAATGTGGACGTGCTTTCCCGCAGACCATGTGAACCCAGTTGCAAACATTGTGCGCGAAAAGAGGAAAAGGACGAAGGTATTTCTGTCCAGAGAATAAGAGCCGAACCTGTAGAGGGTTGGAGTGCCGAAGAACTTCGTAATGCACAAAAAGAAGACCCTAACATCGAGCCAATCCTTGCATGGAAGGAATCTATGAAGAAACCAAACGCAAGAGACATCTCCAACAGAAGTCCTACTTTAAAAGCATACTGGGCGCAGTGGGACTCTCTCCATGTGCAAGATGGTGTTTTGCGGAGAAAATGGGAAACGCCAGATGGAAGGTCCTTTAAGATGCAGCTTGTGGTTCCACGATCGAAAGTAGAGGAAATCCTACGAGAAATGCATGAAGGAGTATCCGGTGGACACTTCGGAATCAACAAAATACTGGAAAAGTTACGGGAACGCTTTTATTGGCTAAGCGCAAGAAACGATGTAGAGAGCTGGTGTCGTAAGTGCACAACATGCGCGGCTAGCAAGGGACCCAAAATCAAAACACGAGGTAAAATGCACCAGTACAATGTGAGCGCCCCGTTTGAAAGAATCGCCGTTGACATGACAGGTCCGTTCCCGGAAACTGAATACGGAAGCCGTTACATCCTTTTTGTCATGGACTACTTCAGCAAGTGGCCGGAGGCTTTTGCGATACCCAATCAAGAAGCTAAGGCTGTTGTCAAGCAGATAGTGGACCACTGGGTCTGCATGTTCGGGGTGCCTATGGAATTGCATTCCGACCAAGGGCGAAACTTCGAGTCGAAGGTATTCCAGGAAGTATGCGCATCACTCGGGTTAAAGAAAACAAGGACAACACCTCTTCATCCACAGTCTGATGGAATGGTAGAACGATTTAACAAGACCTTGAAGGAATATCTGTCCAAAATCGTGAACGAGAACCAACGGGATCGGGATCGGCGAATTCCTTTATTTCTTATGGCTTAACGGAATGCGGTTCATAGGACAGCTGGATACACTTCATCCGAAATTCTATTTGGACGAACTGCCCGGCTTCCAAGTGAGCTAAAATTCGGATTTCCTATTGAAGACCCAAAATGAAAAGAGGACTATGTGTTAGATCTTAGAGAAAGGATCAAGGACATTCACCAGAGAACAAGAAACAACATAAAAATTGTAATTGAGCAACAGCACCTGAATTCAATGTGGGAGATCTGGTATGGCTTTATAATCCATATCGCAGAAAGGGAAAATCGCCCAAGCTTGAGCAGGACTGGGAAGGTCCCTACCATGTAGTTATGCGCATTAATTTTTTTTTTTTTTTTTTTTTTTTTTTGACAGGAGGAAATCTTCAAAAGACACTTGGCAGTATTCGACACCAAGTAGTGTGGGACTCTTAACCACTAAAACCACCTCTTTATCAGGACCAATCTTGAGAGATCGACATCAAATTTTTCTTTCTTAACTTTGTAAAATCACTTTCGGGGAAGTTTAAACTTTTAATACTTTCCCATGTTTTTTTAGACCATAAGCTCATGAGGCTTGGTTCTTCTTAATCTCCGAACACCATTTCGGAATTGGTATGACTTTGCAGTCTCTGATTATGCGATACAGCGTATTTTTTAACAACTTCTGTAACCGTTTCTATTTGTAAGTCACGATGTAGATCGCTATTTCTTATGTACCAAGGTGCATTAACTATTCCACGAAGGACTTTGTTTTGGAATTTTTGGATGATTTCGGTATTTGTTTTCTTTGTACAGCCCCATAATTGGATACCATAGGTCCAAACAGGCTTTAGTACTTGATTATACAGCATTATTTTGTTTTGGGCTGATAAATCAGAGTTGTTACCAAGTAACCAGTACATTTTCCTATATTTCAAGTTTAGTTCTTCTCTTTTCTTTTTGATGTGCTCTTTCCACTTTAGCTTAGCATCCAAAGTCATTCCAAGGTATTTGGCCGTATTGGCGTAAGGTACAGCTTGATTATTAATGAATATTGGAATATTGTTTATCTTTTTATTTGTGAAGTTTATATGTGAAGATTTTGTTTCATTTAGTTTGATACGCCATTTTTCGGTCCAATCTCTGACTGTGTCGACGGCATTTTGTAGTTTTACTGCTGCCTTAGAGACACATTTGTCGGGTAGAAAAATTGCGGTATCATCTGCAAAAGTAGCCATTATGGTGTGATTACCAACTGGGATATCCCTTGTGTATAGTAAATACAGGGTAGGACCTAGGACACTTCTTTGTGGTACACCGGCTTCTATTTTCTTCAATTCCGAATATTCTTGATCGTACCATACTCTAAACAATCGGTCTGAGATGTACGATTTTAATATTTCATAGTACTGTCTGGGAAGATCCCTTTGCAGTTTGTACTCAAGTCCCTCATGCCAAACCTTGTCAAAGGCTTGAGCAACATCTAAGAAAATAGCTGAACATACTTGTTTTTCTTCTAATGCTTTTTCTATTACATCCGTTATTCTATGAACTTGGTCTATCGTGGAATGTTTATTTCTAAAGCCAAACTGATGATTTGGGATCAACCTTCTTCCTTCTATAATTTTGCTAAGTCTCTTCAGAAGCAGTTTTTCAAAAACTTTTGCCATTATTGGTATAAGCGATATTGGTCTGTAAGACGTCACTTCTGTAGGTGGCTTACCTTGCTTGGGTATGACAATAACTTCAGCAATTTTCCAATGGTGTGGGACATACCGTTGCTTAAGGCATGCATTTATTATATATTGGAGTTTTATGAAGGCTTTCAAAGGCATTTCTTTCATAACCTGGGCAGTAATTAGATCGTAAACTGGTGATTTTTTATTTGATAGTTGATGTAAACACATACTTTTTATTTCTTTTAAGCTTACAATTGGTATTTCACTTTCATCTATCTTATCAACAAACTGTAAGCTATTTTCAGCCGCGTTTGTTGGATATGGCTTAAAAACATTCGCAAGATGCTCCGCGAAAAGGTTAGCTTTTTCTTTTGGGTTACCGATCCATTTCCCATCTTGAGTTTTCAAGGGCGAGTTTAGTAACTGCGGTCTTTTCAGGCGCTTGGCTGCTTTCCATAGCGAAAAATCGGTTGAAGCATCAGTCGTTAAATTCTTTAGGAATGTACTGAGTGAATCATTTTTGAATTTATAAATTTGTTTTTTTAGATTGTTGCTTATACGGTTAAACGTTGTTTTATCATCTGAAAATCTAGTATTTTGCCATTTTCTTCGAGCTCTTCTTTTCTCTATTATCAACTCTCTTATCTCTAAAGGATATTTTATTTCATTTTGTCTTCTATTAGAAAATGTTGGAGTACTTTCTTCAGCGGCCTGTTGCACATCAGGAATAAATTGTTCCACTTCATGGTCAATTTGCTCGATTGTATCCATGGGAGATCTTAAATTTATAAAACTTAAAAGCCTTTCTCTAAAATCACTCCAGTTTGTTTTCTTATTTACAAGCTTTGGATTACTTTTTTCTATTACTTCCGATTCACTTAGTGATAGAATCACTGGAGTATGATCTGATGACAAGTCATAATTACCTTCGACACTAATGTGATTTCGTTTGATTCCTTTAGCTACGAAAAAGTCAATAAGGTCTGGTATTTTGTTAGTATCGGAAGGCCAGTAGGTAGGCGACCTGGAGGAATAGAATTCGCAATTGTATTTACGGCCTGCTTGGAAAAGTCTTTTGCCTTTTGTTGATATAATTCTTGAACCCCAATGGGTGTGTTTCGCATTGAAGTCTCCACCAACAAGAAAGTTATGCCCAAGAAGATTTAATAGATCTGTATAGTCATCTTCTGTCGGGGAGCGCCTTGGTGGGCAGTATATAGCTGCTATCTTAAACTCTTTCATTTTCATACCAATACTAATAATTGTTACTTGCATATTTTTATTAGTAAGCTTGGTTTCTTCATAATGTTTTAAGCTTTCTTTTATAAGAATTGCCGATCCACCTCTTGCCTTGTCAGTTGGATGTGGAGCGTGGTAACATGAATAGTTTTCTATTACATTATCTAGATTTTGCCCATAGGAGAAGTGAGTTTCGGACACCAGGCAAATATCTATATGTTCTAGATCTAAAAAGATTTTTAATTCGGATAAGTGTTGTAAAAGACCGTTTGCATTCCATGTAGCGATTTTAAGTGTTCTGTCCATCATTGTTTTTTGAGAGCGACTTTTTCGCTTAACTGTTTGATATTCAAATCCTGTTTATCAATTCTTTGGAGAATGAGGTGTAGCATTTCTTTTATGGAAGTCTCTTCATTCTTCCGCACATTTTTTAGAATCTGAGAATAGGATTTATTTTCATCGCTTTTACTTTGAACAGCTTTTTTAGGCGGTTCATTCTTAGTATTGTTTTCAGCAGTTAAATTGGTATTTACTGTGTTTCTGGGTTTGTCTCTAGCAGATGTATTTTTGCTTCTGAACTCTTGGAATTTTTTGGCAACTGGGCAGCCTCTATAGCTTGCCGGGTGATTACCATGGCAGTTCACACATTTTGCTTTCTGATCTTTGCTCATCAGACAATTTTTAGTTGCATGTTTTCCTTCGCACTTTACACAAGCAAACTCGCGGTTGCAGTATTTTTGGGTATGACCATAAGCTTGGCAACGTTTGCACTGCGGAACAACTTTAGATTTTCGGAGTGGTTCAATTTTAACAGCTATGCCCAAGATTGATCTTACTTTATAAATCTCCTCGACACTTTGCTTACTGTCAAAGGTTAGCATGAATAAAGGTAGTAACCTCTTACTTGTCGTCGATTCTCCAGAGGAGTTTTTAATTGTCTCATTCTTAAATAGATTGACTGCATCAAGGGCTTGGGAGCCTTTTTGTACAAGATCTTCCACTACTTCCTCGGGAGAGCACGAGGAATGAAGACCTCTGGCTACTACTTTTATTGGCCTTGTAGCTTTGTTCTCATATGAGTGCCATTGAATTTGGTGTTTGCTCAGTTCTTCAGTGACAGATCTATACTCGTCGGCTTCTTCAACTGTGACTTTCCAGTTGTCTTTGTTATACGATGTGTATTTGCAAGCTTTTTTAGTACATTTTTCTATTATTTTCTTAAGATCTCCAAAAATTGGAAATCCTGAGATCATAATTGGTGGTGGTGTAATTTTTTTGCTGCCTTAAGCGTGTGAATTTGATTTAACAACAGCTACCACATTATTCGGTTCTTTAGTTTCTGTAAACAATTCTTTATTATTTTCGATTTTAGAGTTTTTCTGATTTCTTAAACAAATCTCAGGACTCCCGTTTGGTTTACGTTTCTTTGTGATACGCTTATTTTTCTTTTTCTCAGTTTCAAACAAGAGCTCTTCTTTATCAGTTTGATATTCACGCTCAATATATTTTGGACTTAACTGAAGCGTGGATTTTGAATCTTTCTTGTCAAGTAAGGAAACTTTCTCTTCGAGGTTTTTCACTTGCAGCTGAAGACTTTGAACAAGAACTTCAAGTTGTTTTCTTGCCGCTACTTCAATTTGCCATTCTTCAAAGTAGTTCTTTGATTTTGATTGGTCTATCTTTTTGTCTTCGACGGAACTCTGTTGATCTGTAATGTCGATCTCTTCATTTTTCTTGGTCCCTTTTTCGCTGATGTGTTTAACATCGATAGTATTGTTTGGGGTTGTCTGATGTGATGTAACCCCTGAAGTAAATTTGTTTGGGGGAGTTCTTTGCATCTTTGAACTCCGTCTCTCAATATTTATAAGCAATAATTGGTCCTCCCCAGAATCCATAGGACCGACCTATAAAAAGAGTGGATTTACCAGTTTAACTGGATTGCCACCTGGGGTATTTAATCTAGTCATTTTGTTCATTGCCATAATTTTTTAACTTTGTTTACGTACCATAAATAGGTCAGTTACTTCTATCTATAGTTTATATTCAGCCGCCCCACAGGGTACAGACGCTGACTAGTGTGCCGCACAATATGTGTCAGACGCTCTTGGATTTAGTTGTGAGCTGGTGCATTCAGAGCGATATTTCTGTTCTTTTGCTCCTAGTTCCTGAAAAGATAACTCAGGTGACTCAGCTCGTGGATCGAATGGATCCAACGCTCGTCGTTAGTTGGATATCCAGCGGGCACCGCGAGGAGGTGAAGATGCGATTTTGCCACACCATGTGCATAAATGACGTCGTTTTCCGAATCCAACGAGGACCAAGAGCAAACATGAAAATTGTCTATGTGGATCGACTGCATCGTTACCACGGAAACAATAATGATGTGCTTGTTCGGGACGAACAAAACTAAGAGGGGGACAATGTGATGTGGCAACAAGTTTAGATATTCGGAAGATACATTTTGTAAACTAACGAAATCTGTTGGATTCATTGTGTACAACAACCAACATTTATTGTGTACAACAACCATGCCCCTAAAAGTATGCTAAATATTTGCAATATGTTTTAACTGAGTACTAAATCGAACTTGAAGTACTAATTCGAGACTCGAATTAGTACCGAAAGCTTAGATTGTGCCAGAACCAGACAGAAGCTTCCAGAAGCTTGAAAACTTGTATAAATACAAGAGTAGATTGCATTGAGAGTTCAGTTTATTTTCGAAAGTGGAATTGTTAACAACTGGAAACGTTAGTAAAAAGTGATTGAATTGAGATTAAATAAAAAGTGTTGAATTATAAAAACGTATTTGAATTGTGAATAAGTGAAATAAGTTAAATTTGGTGTTATTTAAAGTGAAAGACGTTGTGTTGGAATTTCGATTGAGTTTTATTTGTCGAACCCCAGGCCAAAACTTCACATTGGTGCCAGAAGTGGGATAAAACTCAGTAAAGTTCTAGAAAATTCCATAGTGACATTTTTTTAAAACAGTTTCGGTGACTCATTTAATTGTGAAAGTGGAATTTTCCAGAAACTATTGAACTGATTGTGCTATAAAACTGTGAATAGCGAGTATTTTTGTTAAAAATATTGTTGGAAAAAGATCTTTCTAGAAGAGACATTAAAATAAAACTGACTGTGTTGCGAAAATAGTGTTTCAGTTACATAAAATGGGTCGCGAATTAGAATAATTGACAACAGCTGAGTTGAAAGAAGAATTAGGAAAATGAAATCTTCAGACTTCGGGGCTGAAAAAGGAACTATTGCTCCGACTTCAGAATGCTATCACTCAGGATGGTGGAGATCCCGATACCATGTTGTTCGATGTTGAAGAACAAGGGAGAGAATGCACAGTAAGTACAGCCGATGAAATGCCTGCTTTCATGAAGTTGCTTCTGTCGAAATTCGAAGAACAAAAGAACGTTCTCGAAGAACAAAAGAACGTTCTCGAAAGCAAATTTGATGGTCTCAAAAACAATCTCGATGCACAGAATGTTATCTTCGACAAAAGACTTCAAACAATCGATCAGAAATTCGAAACCAAAATAGGAAGAAAAGTTCGTAAGTGTAGAGCAACAGTACGAACATCTGGCTAAGGAATTTGATTTTTTGAAAAAGCAGAAGGTTCGGGAATATTCGAGCGACGGTCCACGAAGAAAAAAAATGCAGCCCCCTGTCTTCGATGGTATAACATCATGGCCAATTTATAAGAGGCAGTTCGAAGCTGCCGCCTTGACGAACAACTGGGACAACGAAGACAAATAAATTGCTCTTACGCTTGCGTTCAGAGGAACAGCTGCCGAATTGCTGCAGACCATTCCTGAAAACAAACATCATGATTATGATGCCATGTTCAAGGCAATCGAGATGAGGTTTGGCGACGACCACATGCAGCAAGTTTACCGAGTCCAGTTGTGCCGAAGGGTCCAGACAAGAGGTGAAACGCTACAACAATTGCAAGCTGACATCGAGCGCTTGGCCAATTTGTCTTATCCCAATACCAGCAGGGAAATCATAAACGAACTGGCAACCGATGCGTTCACTAATGGTATTGCAGATGGAAAACTACAAATGGCTGTGAGAATGGCAGGTAAGAAAACGCTAGCTGAGGCTTTAGCATTTGCCCTGACAATGGAAGCAGCAGACCAAGCTTCGCAAGGTAGCCATCGCGTCAGGGAAATGGCTACGCTAGAGTGCTCATGTCAACATTGAAAGACAAAAACCGAACCCGAATGACGAAGCATCTGGCAGGAATAACAGTCACACTGCTGGACAAGCTTCTGATCAACAGCAGGCGGGAAACGCCTAAGAACCAACTTCGCGGGGCTGAAGTTAGTTGATGGAATCGACGCCTCCAGGACCATCATCCAAGTTTCGCAAACTACACGCTGCAGGAAGAGCTTGACAGTGGAGACAGTCATCAGAAACAGAAAATGTGTGGCCACTATCGGCACGGGTGCCACAGCCTCCATAATCAGAAGAGACCTTGTTCAGATATCCTGGCTACATAACACCAGCTGCTACACTCTGAAGACAGCAACGGGAGAAGCAGCAAAAGTATACGGGGAGGTATTTCTAAAGATACATCTGGCAGGGTTGACCTTCTCACATGCATTCTTGGTAGCCGACACATGCGACGAATGCATCATTGGAGTGGATTTCATGAAGGCACATGAGGTAATCATAGACCTTCGAATGCAAGTGTTAAGGTATCGAACCGTTGATATCCCAATGGTATACGGAAACGAGAACGCTGTGAATCTTCGGGCGGTTATAAGCAGAGATGAAGTCCTACCACCTTCTTCAGAGACAGTTCTTTGGACGCGTTTGGAGGGTGATCCTGGGAACCACCGATTCTATTTCATTGAAGCAGATAATAAAGAGGACTTTCCAAGCTATATCGTTGGAAAAATTTTAGTAGAACCAAAGAAAACCATGGTTCTGGTAAGGCTGATGAATCCGAACAAACACTCCGTCAAGCTCAGACAAGGAGAGGTGATTGGAAGATGCGTACCCATTGCATCCATATTGACAACATCTGGGAGTGAATCTGCAACATAATTGGCTGAGGTTTGTAATGCTATCCTTGGAAACTGTGAGCTAAATCAGGAGCAAAAAACCATGGCCAAAAATCTCATTGGCGAGTTTGCTGATATATTTGCATCGCAGGATGGAGACTATGGTCGAACACACCTAGTACAGCACTGAATAGACACCGGCGATAGCAGACCGATCCGACAACCTGCTAGAAGACTTCCATTGGCAAAACAGTCGGAAGTCGATGAAATGATATCAACCATGGAAAAAGACGGTCTAATCGAAAAACTCAAAAAGTCCGTGGGCATCACCCGTTGTACTAGTGAAAAAGAAGGACGGCAGCACTCGATTCTGCGTGGATGTCCCCAAGAAGGATAGCTACCCCTTGCCTCGAATAGATGACACCTTGGATACCCTTTCTGGAGCGAAATGGTTTTCCCCCTCGATCTGAAAAGTGGCTAAGACAAAGAAAAGACCGCTTTCACAACGGGAAATGGACTTTGGCAGTTTACCGTTATGCCATTTGGCTTGTGTAACTCCAGCCACCTTTGAGCGTTTAATGGAACGTGTGTTACAGGGTCTGACATGGAAAACCTGCCTTGTGTACTTGGAAGACGTTATCGTTGTGGGAAAGACGTTCGCTGAACATCGCGACAACTTAAGGGATGTGTTTACACGACTTCGAACAGCACATTTGAAACTAAATCCAAAAAAATGTGCTCTGTTCAAAGCTGAGGTGAAATATTTGGGACATGTGATATCATCAAATGGAGTAAAAACTGACCCGGAGAAAATCGAAGCCGTGAAAAATTGGCCAGATCCCGCAGACAAACACCAACTGAGGAGCTTTCTCAGATACACGATGGGCAGGAGAAAGTGGTAGCCTATTTCAGCAAAGTTCTGTCGCGACCAGAGAGAAACTACTGTGTAACCAGATGGGAACTCCTTGCTCTGATACTGGCGACAAAACATTTCCATAAATATCTGTATGGACAGAGATTCATCCTGCGTACCGATCACGCCGCTTTAAAATGGTTGCTACAGTTCAAAAATCCTGACTTCGAAGTACAGCATCGGAAAGGAAGACTGCACTGCAATGTGGACGTGCTTTCCCGCAGACCATGTGAACCCAGTTGCAAACATTGTGCGCGAAAAGAGGAAAAGGACGAAGGTATTTCTGTCCAGAGAATAAGAGCCAAACCTGTAGAGGGTTGGAGTGCCGAAGAACTTCGTAATGCACAAAAAGAAGACCCTAACATCGAGCCAATCCTTGCATGGAAGGAATCTATGGAGAAACCAAACGCAAGAGACATCTCCAACAGAATTCCTACTTTAAAAGCATACTGGGCGCAGTGGGACTCTCTCCATGTGCAAGATGGTGTTTTGCGGAGAAAATGGGAAATGCCAGATGGAAGATCCTTTAAGATGCAGCTTGTGGTTCCACGATCGAAAGTAGAGGAGATCCTACGAGAAATGCATGATGGAGTATCCGGTGGGCACTTGGGAATCAACAAAACACTGGAAAAGTTACGGGAACGCTTTTATTGGCTAAGCGCAAGAAACGATGTAGAGAGCTGGTGTCGAAAATGCACAACATGCGCGGCTAGCAAGGTACCCAAAGTCAAAACACGAGGTAAAATGCACCAATACAACGTTTGAAAGAATCGCCGTTGACATCGCAGGCCTGTTCTCGGAAACTGAAAACGGTAGCCGTTACATCCTTGTTGTCATGGACTACTTCAGCAAGTGGCGTTTGCGAGCAGATAGTGGACCACTGGGTCTGCATGTTCGGGGTGCCTATGGAATTGCATTCCGACCAAGGGCGAAACTTCCAGTCGAAGGTATTCCAGGAAGTATGCGCATCACTCGGGTTAAAGAAAACAAGGACAACACCTCTTCATCCACAGTCTGATGGAATGGTAGAACGATTTAACAAGACCTTGAAGGAATATCTGTCCAAAATCGTGAACGAGAACCAACGGGATCGGGATCGGCGAATTCCTTTATTTCTTATGGCCTACCGGAATGCGGTTCATAGTACAACTGGACACACTCCATCCGAAATTCTATTTGGACGAACTGCCCGGCTTCTAAGTGAGCTAAAATTCGGAGTTCCTATTGAAGACCCAAATGCGAAGAGGACTACGTGTTGGATCTTAGAGAAAGTATCAACGACATTCGCCAGAGAAAAAGAAACAACATAAAAATTGCGAGTGACCGCATGAAGGCCAGATACGATGCGAGAGCAACAGCCCCTGAATTCAACGAGGGAGATATGGTATGGCTTTACAACCCACATCGCAGAAAGGGAAAATCGCGCAAGCTTCAGCAGGACTGGGAAGGTCCCTACCAAGTAGTTACGCGCATTAATGATGTCGTTTTTCGAATCCAACGAGGACCAAGAGCAAAAATGAAAACTGTCCATGTGGATCGACTGCATCGTTACCACGGAAACAATGATGATGTGCTTGTTCGGGACGAACAAAACTTAGAGGGGGACAATATGATGTGGCAACTAAATGATCAGATATTCGGAGGATATATTTTATTTGTAAATTATCGACATCTGTGAGAATCATTGTGTACAACTACCAACATTTATTGTGTACAACAAACATGCCCCTAAAAGTATGGTTCATATTTGCAATCTGTTTTGACTGAGTACTAAATCGAACTTGAAGTACTAATTCAAGACTCGAATTAGTACCGAAAGCTAAGATTGTACCAGAACCAGACGGAAGCTTCCAGAAGCTTGTAAATTTGTATAAATACAAGAGTAGATGGCATTGAGAGTTCAGTTTATTTTCGAAAGTCGAATTGTTAACTAATGGAAGCGTTAGTAAAAAGTGATTGAATTGAGATTAAATAAAAAATGTTGAATTATAAAAACGTATTTGAATTGTGAATAAGTGAAATAAGATAAATTTGGTGTTATTTAAACTGAAAGACGTTGTGTTTCATAAAATAAAGAGATTTGTTTTACTATTTTGGAATTTCGATTGATTTTTATTTGTCGAACCCCAGGCCAAAACTTCACAATACAAATAAATATTAAATAATAGTGTCAAGTGTGTATAATCGGCCAAATAAAAAAAGGGATTCCTGAAAGCGAGGGAGAAATAAAGGACGATGGAATTGTCCGTATCTCAGTTATAATTACGTATCGCAGGTAAAATTATTTGTTTCCTATAGAGGTGAATAGATTCCTACAGTTTTTAAACCCATATATAGGCACAGTGACCAGGGCGGCTTCAGTACGAAGGAGCCGCCAGATTCTTTGGATGGAAGTCACTGACCTGCTGATGGAACCTGCCAGGTGCGGTTTGAGATATTAAGATATAAAAAATTACATTTCCAGCTCCCAAAATTCGTAAGGACATAACGAATTTTTTTTTTGAATTTTTGAAAATTGCCACCAAATTTGGGCCATAAGGTGGAAGTTTCTACTTAGGGTTGGCGTATTGGGTAGCGACTGGGCAACGCACTAAAATTGGGCTCAAAAGAGTGGAAGCACGGGCCACAACCAAAAAAATCCAAGACATCTTACGGCGGGATAGGAAATTTTTTTTAAAACTAAAGCGGAGACGTCCACCGTTTGGAGACATCCATAAACACCAGTTCCAGTTCCGGAGGATATAACCCTTTTTTTGGCGATGGTTGTTTTATTTTGAATTTTGTGTTTCTATTCGAATTCGTTATCTTAATAATATTACCTTTTTATTTTCGGTTAATGAAAGTACCTGTTTGATATAAGTAATAGAAAGTACAACACCTTAATCCTTAAGGTTAGCTTTAGGGTTCCTGCACCCTTCTCCCTTTTTTTTTGAATATTGTAGTTCCAGTATTGTACATTCAAGTTACACAAGTACCTTCTCGACAAATTAATAGAAAAAGAGCTCTTTTTTTTGCGACTGTGTTGGGGATGTAAAGATATCCTCCAGGGGATATATGTAGGAAATAACTTTTTGATTTTTTTTTGGGTGGAAAAGTGAGAGTGGGGTTGGCCACCTTCGGGCTCAACTTTGGATTTGGGAGTGTTTGTTTATTTTGAAATCTTATAATCCATTTTATTTTGCTTTCTTATATATTTCATAAATTTCCACATTTTTAATATACTTTGTAGTGTTAGTACTTACAAGTATCTGTATCATTATTATGAGTTTTTATTGATTTCGATAAAGCTCATGTGACGTAAGTCGTATAAGTTGTTTGTTTATATAATTTCTTTTAACTTTCAATAAAGAACCTATGTAAACCTCGCCAAATAGCGCGTTTACTATGATGCACTGAGTTGAACCTTTCAGAGGGTGGGAAGGAGGGCTGATGTGGATGGTTTAGAGTGACGTCGTCGGTTGAGCGGCCCAAAAGGGAGTCTGGAAAACTATCGGCCACCCAGACTCAAGGAGCGGTGAGGGTCGGCTCATCTGCACCAACACATACAGATCCATGGGGAGCGGCAGCAGAGACCTATAGAGGGAAGTTTGTTGAATTAGGCATGATGTGATTTTTTTGTGGCGAGTTGAGGTTCGGTACGGGGGTCAAGATCCCCTCCCCTTCCGGCGAGTTAAGCCGTGTGTCGCCAGCATGCCACGGCCTTAGGCATCGAACATTCTGACCCTTCCTCTCCCTATCCCACTTCCTAGACCTCTATCGTGCCTTACCTAGCTCCAGGTCCAAGTCCTATCGCTCCGGTACCAGCCTGACCCTTCCTTTACTCTATCCAAACCGATCCCTTCCCATCTTCCTATTCTATCCTCTCTTATCTCATCCTATTGCCCCGTTACAAGACGAAAAAAAGTACGAAAGAGAGAGTAAGTGAAATAGAAATATTTTAAATCGTCTTATTTCGGCGAGGTGTACAGTACATATATCCAAGGTAATATATTGCGCAGGTTGTCAAAATTTGTTTAATACAAAGTAAGAATGGCGGTTCTCAGAGACTTACATCAAAAAAATTAATGAACAAAACTATACACCTCACGTTTGTTTTATATTTTTCTTATTTTCTTGTTTATTAAAAAGCTTTTTTTAAAAAATAATTATCACAAATACTTTAAAATATAGCCACGAGATCTATTTTTCAGAACAAATAATCAAGCTAATAGTCTCTGGCGGCCGCCAGAACCGACCGAACAAACCCAACCTTAAATTATAACAAGAAGCAGAAATAGCAATGGAACAGCAACAGAAAATTTTGGACTTTGGTCTAACGACGCTATTGACGTTGCTGTTGCTGGTCTAATCTGACTTAAACAATTGAAATACATTGGTTCTAAAATAATGGCGGCCGCTGTTGCTGGTGCTGTTGCTGTTGCTAGTTCAATATATTTCGCGCATAACTGTTCATCACATTATTCTTCAAAAGAGAAAAGTATCCAACAAATTTTAAGACACCTTTAGATTTGCCCTCTGTTTCCATCTGTTTTTAATCATGCTTGTTACAACAACAATACAAAGGACACTAAATGTGAAGGCAGCCATTGCTTTTATGGACAGAAAAAAACAATGAAAGAGAGTAGTAATAAACACGCGATACAAAAATAAGAAAAACATCTAAATGTAATATAGCTTCATGGTCGGGACAAGTGTTCAAAAGAAAATAAACGAAACACGCTGTAGTCCGCGTCTAAGGGTAATACCGCACATAGGAATTATGGGTATGAAGATTGCAGATTATAGTGAATATGAACATGTTCATCTTTATTATAGCATTTCATCTTCAACATTAGCCGTGTTTTATTGGTAAGTGTATACCCAGCGCAGTAAAATTTTATACGGCAAACAACAACAAACAATAAGTTTCGATAATTAGGTTAGTGATATTAGTGAATATAATAAGTTGAGATAAATCTTGGAAAGAAATGTCAACCAACTGGAATGTAGAAAAAATACGTACTTGAAGGTTGGTAAGATTTTATTATTTAAGGATATGTTCGTTGAGTATCATGATACAAGATTACAAGACAGCGCCTTCCTGTATTTTGACGTCATCAGTAACCCAAACTGACTAAATTAAATAATTTTTTTTAGAAAGGATCCAAAGTGTTAGTTAACTTACAATGTATATTGAATCAATGAAATAAAACATTAGACAAAACCTGCATCAATTGAAACTTAAATTACTGCAGTTTTTTTTCTAAAACCGAATTTAATTCTGTCATCAAGGGTCACTGTGACGTCATGGTTGGATATTCTATCCGAATGTCTCTGTCCAAGAACTGAGTTGAATTTGGAACACCCCTTCCAAAATTTATTCAACAAGACGTCAGTTGTCACTTCAGGGTTTAAATTAAAGTAAATTATAGAGTGAATATAGCGTTTTATATAGGAGGGTGTCAGTACACTGAACAACCCAAATCGGGCCAGTGAACTAACGCAAAAAATGGCTAGTGTGATAAGTAGTCTCTGATGCATGGGACCACTAGCACACTTTTTTGACAAGAGCGTCAGTGTACTGACCCAGTCCCACCACTGGCCACCTTCGAAATGTTGGGTCGTGCCGGCGAAGAAAAACCCGTCTGTACACTGAACTATTTTTTGACATTTTCCGAATTATTCGTTGCCACGTGCAAATGCAAGCCATTTCAAATTTAATTTCATTTGATTTAATTCAAACAATTTTTGAAAGGAAAAGTGAAGTTCTGGTGATAAATTATTTTTGTTAATATTAATATTAATATTAATAATAAAATTAGTAAAACAATAGTAAAACAACAAAAGTACAACATATTTTTTTTATTTATTTTTCCGGTATTTTTTTATAGAAATCAAAAACCAAAATATTCTTTTACAATCGGTTTTTTAATAGTTAAAAGTTGTCTATTTTAACTTTTTTACTTGAAAATTTCCTATATGACACACACATAGAAAATTGTAGTTCGAGGGAACTCCACCGTCAAATTTGGTGGTGCTGCTGCTGGGCAGGGTTTTTCTTCTCTTCGTTATTCTCTTTGATTCTACTAAACAAGATGAAGTTATGTTATAGATGGACGAATGAAATTGGAAATTGATCTTCATTTAATGAATCATGACATGATCTGAACTCTTATAACTTTTGTTCATATTGACTTTTGGTTTTGAATGAATGTTAACTTGACGTAGCCATTATTCATTATTGCCAATTGAAAAGATATACTCTTGATCTGAAAACATTAATGGAACACACCAAAATGGGACATTGTTTATCTTTTCTTTTATTGAACGAATAATATGCAATAGAATAAAATATAAAGAAACTAGCTGACCCGGCAAACGTTGTTCTGCCATATAAATTATTTCTAGTGAATATTTTATTTTTTTGAATGAACAATATGAAATAGAATAAAATATGAAAAAAAACTGGGTGACCCGGCAAATGTTGTTCTGCCATTTAAAATATTTCTAGTTGTTGGAACTAGAAATTAATACAAAATAATACTGGTGAAAGAAAACAAAGATGTTGATGGCTTGACGGGCGGTATAACAATATTTTATTTAATTCATGAAAATGCCATACAAAGTATTAATTGATGAGCTACTGTGTGAAATTATTCGTGGGAACATGCAAACGCAAATTAATTCAAAATACGAAAGTTCATATTTCGTCTAGTGACAATTATTATGAAAATTATTACTTGTGATGTATTTCGTGGGAAAATACAAACTAAGAAAATTTAAATCGTGTTTCGTTTGGTGAATTGTTCACACAGCAGCTCTCGTTACATTCGAGAAATTGTGTACAAACATTTAGTTTGTACATACACTCCTCCATGGAGGCTCTTAGCCTTCAATTATATTGTGGCTTGAAAGCGAGGAATCGTTCTTCTAGGTGTTGGAACTGGCCGTCTTTGCCTTAGGCAATGAAAAAGTATCATTGCAACAATAGTCAGCAGCAGCAGGTAGCTCAATCAAACCATAATGATGGGTAGTCATGGATGTTCAATTGGGAATCATCAGCTGGCGTCATACCTTTCTTCAGCTCTTCTAAATCCTGCGTAAGAGATTTAAATTGGTCATAATCAACAGTGCTTATCTTACAATGGGGGAACAAAGTCTCTTGATATGTTTCGGGTTCCAATCCAGTTTTTGATTCTTACACTCGGAATGAATGATTTGCCTATAGTCGTTCGAACGTTCGTTAATAATTGTGTTTTCGACCTTCAAAGTGCACATGTCTTTGAATTGAATCACTCCATTGGCTGCTAAGGCATTGCTGCTGGTTTCTCCATTGCAAATTAAAAGATCTGTGGAATTAGTTATCAATGAAAATAACCAACTGTTAGTTTGCTTGAGTGCGATCCACCGATTTTGAGGTGGTATTTCATTCAAGATGCAATCATTCAATGAATTATCTTCATGATTCTGTAGGGCCATTTCACAAACTTGCAAATTATGTTGTTGTATATTTGTCAGGGCAACTTGAGTGCAAACATGTTTTCTCTCGGCTATAGGCTTGCAGGACGAAAACTCATATTGTGTTAATCCAAAATATTTATCTCTTGTTAGAGTACCTGCAAGATAGGGTCTAGATATATCGACCAGAAGGCTCAAATTGTTGTGACTTATTGGCAGTGGAATAAGATTGAACACTTGAAATTCTTCGGCTAGAGGAATTAACATTTGAAAAACTGAATCTTTAAGCGCCCGTCCTTTCACAATTATTATTTTGAACATATCCAACACTGAAACGTTAGATAATCGCAACGTCGATAGAAGATTTCCTTGAATAAGTTGCAGCTGGTCGCTAACTTGTTTTGGAGTTATGAGTTGAGGGTTGATTTTTGCGTGATTCAAATCAAGTGATTTTCATGTTTATTGGCTAAGTCGATCTGATTTTGAATATGCTGAGCATCTTCTTGGTCGAGGACACCAAAAAGACTGTGTGACCAACAAAGTCCAATGGAGATCTACGATGTCGACTCGTTGTCCGGCTTGAGGAGTTGAATGCATTAATAAATTCGTTGTTTTGGCCAATGTCAGCTATTCTTTTTCGAAAAATGTCGATGGTCTGATGACAATAGTTTATCTTTTCTAATTAAACTGCCGTGCAGGCAGTTTACAATTCATTTAGATACGTTTTAATTGCGGATAATTCTAACCAATAGTTTGTAAGATTGTAATAACATAAACGCTCCAAAAATTGTTTACAACCCGTAGTGTTCCAATGTCTTCAAATTAGATTCTGACTGCGTTATCGAGCTAGTTTGTAACGACATGATTTGTGAATATTGTGTTAACTGGAGCAATCAACAATGCCATAAAGAGTGATACCAGTAAAGTTCCCGTTGTAACTTTGTCCCTTCTGAGTTTTCGAGATGTTGGACATTGATTTGTCTCTTGATCAGGTTTGAGGGATGAATCCTTTATACTACCTACTGAAGAATCTATGTTGTCTGTTTCTTCTACCGGTAAGTGACACAAGTTATGGATAGCTCGCTGGAGAATTCCGCTATTTGTTTTGACGTTAGCCACACGAACCAACCCAACATTTCCTTTGATCACTTCCACCACACGTCCCAACTTCCATTTTGTTGGTGGTAAATTGGGTTCCTTTAGTAGAACAAGAGTATTTGGCTTTAAGTTTTGATACTCAATTTTCCACTTAGCTCGTTGTTGTAAAAGGTGTAAGTACTCACCGGACCATCTTTTTCAGAATGACTGCTGAACATGTTGAATTTGTCGATATTTATTGAGAGAACTTACTTTTTTATCAGTAACATCGGGCTCAGCTATTGAAAGAAGTGGTGCTCCTATCAAGAAATGTCCAGAAGTAAGACCTTCTAAAACATTCGGATCTGATGAAATTGGCATCAAGGGCCTCGAATTCAGTATAGCTTCTATTTGAATTGTAATTGTGGTGAGCTACTCGTATGCTAACGAAGCCTCTCCAAGATGGCCAACCATCAATCCCTTAGCAAATTTCACAGCTGACTCCCAAAGACCGCCAAAATGCGGAGAACGAGCAGGAATAAATTGCCAATTGATCCCTGTCTGAACACATGATGATAGAATGGCTGATTCCATTCTCTTTGATTGCATATTTTCCTTTAGGTTTTTTAACTTGTTACTTGCACCGACAAAATTGGTTGCATTATCACAAAAGATGGTGTGACACAATCCACGTCTACCTATAAACCTCTTTAGAAAGATAATTGATGAACGACTCTGTTGAAAGGTCGCCAACAACTTCTATACGAATTGCCTTTGTGGAAAAGCATACGTAAATTGCTAAGTGAGATTTTGAAGGAGTTTTACCTCTAATTTTATATGTGATTTTATAGGACCGGCAAAGTCAACTCCAGTGTAGTCAAATGGGCGAGATGGTGTTACTCTTTCCATTGGTAGATTGCCCATCAGTTGTGCTATGGATTTTGGCCTGGATTTCGAACATATGACACACTTTCTGATCACTGATCTTGCTTCTCTTTCAATGCTTAGTATTGCTGCTCGAAATGACTACAGGGGCCCTCTGGGATATGTGTAAGTGTGTTCTATGTAAATGCTTTAAAAGCAACCTTGAAACAATGTTATTCTTAGGCAATAATATTTGATTTTTTGCATCTGGCAAAAGTACAGAATTTGATTATCTACCTCCCACTCGAAGTAGTTTTTGTTTTTTTTTTATCAAAATAGGGAGTTAATGATGATAAGCTTGATTGAATACTTGTACTTACATTACCCTTCAAAGCTGCAATATGAGAATACTTTCTGTAACGTATAGAAAGAGTTTTTATGATTAATAATATTCAATAAATTTTGATCTTGATTTGCAATTGTCAATGCCGTTTTATTTTTTCGCAATTCTGGATTCGAATGATATATCTACTTTTTTCCCAACGTGATTCGTCTAATTTAAGAAAAGATGGACCTTCGAACCATGTCAATGACGATGATAGGTAAAACGAGGGTGCATCCTCTCGTTATTAGGTCAACTGGATTAATTTCTCCCTTAATATGATTCCATTGTGGTATTTGAGTTTCTGCTTGGATTTTAGCTACCCTGTTTGCTACAAATATGTCCCAGACGTAAGACGGAGATTTAATCCAAGCAAATACGGTTGTTGAATCCTTATAATATGCTATCCCATGAACATGCTTCTTAAATAAGTATTCTTTTTACCAGCTGATATAGTAGCTCTGCTGCATGCAGCTCAAGACGAGCGATAGTAATGGACTTCATTGGAGCAATTCGAGACTTCGAGCAGAGTAACTTACTATGGATGTTTCCTAATTCGTCTTTACATCTGATGTATACACACGCTCCAAAGGCAGACATGCTACTATCCGAGAACCCATGTAATTCGGTTCTCTTTAGCAATGGGCACATTACAAATCGGTTTATGCTTACATTTTCTAAATCAAAAAATTGATTTACATACCTGTTCCACCTTTCAGCCAGATCCGTAGCAAGTGAGTCATTCCATGAGAACTCAGTTTCCACAAGTCTTGTAAAAACAGTTTGCCTAGCATAATTACTGGACTCAATAACCCAATAGGTTCAAACAGTCGTGCAGGATCTGACAAAACACTTCTGCGTGTTACAGGCGTCTTAGATGCTGTGAATTTATCTGAGTTAAATCCAAACTCAAATTGATCGAGCGTTGGATTCCAAATCAATCCTAAGGTTTTGATTACGTCAGATTGATGGAATCTCACCAACTTTTCTTTGTGTGCATCAGGTATATTTTTTATAATTTTAGAATCATTGGAACAGAATTTTCTTAATTCAAGTTTACCCCTTTTTAGAAGACTCGTTATGTCCTCAAGCAGTTCTCTGGCTTCTGAAACTGTGTCCGCACCAGCAAGTAGATTATCGACGTAAATATTTTCCCGTATAACCTTGGGTGCCCTTTAGTGTTCCTGTTAATAGTTGTCTGCAAGCTGCACAAAACATTTGGTTGCTAGATATGGAGCACAAGCTGATCCGTAAGTCAGAGTGTTGACTTTATATGCTTTCAGAGGTTGATTGCTTTGAGATCTCCAAAGGATAAGTTGAAAACCTCTGTCTTCTGGCTTTACATTTTGCTTATGTCTGCCGTAAATGCATACCGTTCTAATCTGAAATTAATAATTATTGAAAATAGGTCAGGTTGGACTGTCGGTCCTACGCCCAGAACATCATTAAGTGAAATTCCAGATGTTGTTTTTGCTGAGCAATCAAAGACCACACGCAATCTTGTTGAAGAGCTTTCTGGCTTCAAAACACCATGATGTGGAATGAAATAATGATTTTGTGGAATGTCAACATTCTCAATGATACTCATATGGCCTAATTCTTTGTATTCTAAAAGGAATTGAGAATAATGTTCCCGCAATGCATTGTCCTTTTCAAATCGTCGTTCTAATGAGAAAAACCTTTTTTGGTCCCTAACAAGAGATTCACCTAAACAAGACGGATTTCTTTTTGAAAGGAAGACTTTCCATGAATCTTCCATTGGGTAAAATTTGTGTCGTGGATTTGAAGAATTCCTCACAGTTATGTTCTTCATTACTCATGCGTTTGATCTCAATATCATGAGTCTCTTGTTCCCAAAACTTGACAAGTTTTTCAATTCAATTCAATTCAATTCAATTTATTAATAAAACATAGAGTAACATTTATAACACATAATATTTAATTCAAATAAAAATTTAAGCATGGCATATAAGCCGTCTGCGGGAAATGTTATCGATTAAGTTTTATTTTTTAAGAGATTGAATAAAGTTAAACAGTTTATACAATTATAATACAAATCTGATGGTACAAATATATACTAACAAAAATAAATTAATAGAAATAAATTAACGGAAATAGATTAACAGAAATAAGTACCTTTATAAAACACAATTTTTATATTTATATTTAAGCAAAAACAATGATTATTTTATGTAATAAATATTTAATATTTACACAAGATATTACGGATTACATTCAAAAAGTCAAAGAACTGCAATAACACGAGAAAAAAAAGAAAACGTAAATGAAAGTTAGAGATGGCATACTTGGGCTTCTAGTTTAGCTAAAAAAATGGTCTTTTTATATAAAATAACTAAGAATAGTCAAGTCAAAACAAATTGAAATATGAATTCCTGTAATTGTTTGCGTGTGAAACAAATCGCACAAGTATTTTCCAACCTCTCTCACCATTTAAAATACTGATAAGCTCATCGAAAGACAAGAAGCTTTTGCTAAAATAGAGCCTGCGTATTTCTTGAAGAATAGGACATATTGCAATGAAGTGGCGTACGTCTTCAATTTGGTGAAGGTTGCATAGAGAACATATAGCGTCTAAATCTTTTCTGTGTGGCCTATAATTAAGTTCAAGGGTTTTAGTTCGAATCTTAAAGATTAAACTCATATCTGAGGTTGAAAGTTCCTCCCTAAAATAATTATTATCACACAAGCTCAGATTCAAACGTCTATACGTAACCCTAGAGGTGGAATTTGTTACCCTTTCTAATTGTTGTTGATAGATTTTATCATCTACCACCGATATTAAATCATAAAAGATGTTTGTCCACTCTTCTCTGTTGCTTACATTCAGATCTAAAGAGACGCTGTGAGCCGACGCGAGCGCGTGCCAGTTTCTAAAAGGTGAATAACCACATCGGAGTGATACCAGTAGAATTCTTTTATGTAAATTGCTATCAAATCTATGCAATACTTTCGTGAGATAGTTTGCATTGGCTTTCAAACTCCTCACATAAACTTGTGGTAGACTAGATTCAACCTATATTGCGTAATTGGGGGTATTAAAAGGCAACCGGAAAAATCGTTTGAAAAAGTATCTTTGAATGCTTTTAATTTCCTCAAAATATTGGTACCCATAAGCTTCAGTTCCATAACAAAGACATCTATTAACCGTTGCATTAAAAACTTTAAACTTTGACGTAAAGTCAACAAATTTATTAGTAAAAAATTTTGACCACATGGTATTAATTGCTGATTTTGCTACGGAAAGTTTTTCTTTAATATGGGCTTTCATACTTAGATTGTGAGTTATAATTAGGCCTAGATACTTAAACTCACTAACTACCTCAATATTTTGACCATCTAAATTCCAGTTCCTTGTAAGGTTATCAGATCGGTTTTGAGTTCTGAAAATCATTATTTTAGATTGATTAATATTAATTTTAAGATCCCATGTATCACAAAATAGTTTCAGCTTATTAATTTGGAGTTGAAGCGTCATAGGATTGTCTGAAAAGATCACCAGGTCATCCGCGTAGAGCAGGAGCCTTATTGACAAATCGCCAAAGGTTACACCTCCTGGTAAGTAATTTTCAATATCATTTATATATAAGGGGAACATCAACGGACTCAAAACGCAACCCTGTGGGACACCTGTTTCTGATCATAAAGCTTTAGACTGGTGTTCACCATTGCATACAGTCGCAGACGTGTTTAAAAGAAGCTGTTCATAGACTTTAATGAACTTTGTTGATACACCAATAGTTGAAAGCTTATATAATAGTGAATGCCTATTGATAGTATCAAAAGCAGCTTTGAAATCTACAAAAAAAGTGTACAATGGTTTCTTTTTATCGATAAAACGTCTTGCGATGCTTGTAAGAGCAAATATTTGATCCATTGTTGAGATTTTAGCCCAAAAACCAGCTTGGAAACAGCTTATAATATTATTGCTGTCAACCCATCTTATAAGTCCACAGTATTAGATCTGAGCAAAAAGTTTTCTTAATGAACACAAAACGGATATACCTCTGTAATTCTCAGGAAGATTTGGCTTACCTTTTTTAAATATAGCACATATTTTCGCCAAGCGAAAGCTACTTGGAAACATCTCGTCAATGAACATTTGATTTAGCAATGCTAAAATGCTTTCCTGAAACTCAGCGGTCGAAAAATTGTAGAACTCGATCGGGATTCCATCTAATCCCGCAGCCTTATTATTTTTCATTTTATTAAGTGATGATAATAATTCAAGCATTGTAAAAGGCGAGTCTAGCTCAGGTATCGAAATGTATTGAAGGGCGTGGCTTAAACAGTTTTGGTTTGAGTCTGAGAGCAAGAGGTTTTCAAAATAGTTTGCTAGTTGATCTACACTTACGCTCAAAAACGATGATTTGCTCTTTCCACTTAAGATCCACACTTTGCACCAACAAGAATGGAATCCCTACAGTTTAAAAGATTCCTAGCAGCTTTGTTTAAGTACAATTGCTTTTTGAAACTGCATAAATCCTTATATATTTTATTTTGTTGCAAGTAGAGTCTTTTGAAAGCTTCATTTGAAGACTGCCTGAAAAGCTTGAGTAAGCGAAGGATTTTTTCCTACTTTTTTTACACTCTTCGTCATACCAATTTGAATTAAAAGATGATTTATTCGGACAAGAACTAACAACTGCTGAATGCTTAACTAATTCAAAAACAGATTGTGTTGAAGATTCTATGCAAAGTTCAAGCTGCTCATTAAAAGAACCCATTTGTTGATTTAAGTTTCGCCTATACAAACTAGCCTTACTTTCGATCCATTTTAGTTTCTTAACAGCATTAGATACTTCAGCTCTGTTGCGGATATCCTGAAGCGTACATTCGCACGACACTACAATAGGCAGATGGGTTGAATAGTTTGCCGGATATACCTCAAATTTTTTAATCATATCAATCCAATCGCCCTACACAATACAAAAATCAATTACAGAACAGCCTTGGGAAGATATATAAATATAATAAGTCTTCGAACAAATCTATCAGTAATTTGCCGTTTTTGTTCAAGCAATTATCCAGTGAGTTTCTTATATCAGTAAACTGACCATTATTTAGAACAGGAGAGTTTTGGAAGTTACCTATACGACCGTTAAAGTCACCAATGATCATAAGGTTCTCGTACTTGTAATTTAATAATATACTCTGCAATTCTTCGTATTCTGATGACCAGGAATTAAAGTTCAAGTTTTTCTAATGATGATAGAGAAGGCTTGGTGGCAATGGTGCAAACAGCAATGTGGTTCGTTGATTGAACGCCGCCAGCGACTATCCATCCCAATTTTGTATTCCGAAGTGTAGGCAGTTGAAAGCCTACTGTTATTTCTCCTGAAAGAAGAAGATCGAAAAACAACTCGGCACCGATAAGCATGTCGATTTTCTGGTTAGTCATAAGCCCTGGATCAGCTAATTGAACATGGAAAGAATTTCCCATTGTTGTGACTGGACTTCACATCGTGGCTATAATCTGTAATTTTAGATAGTATAGTTGCTTCTATACTTGCCTTGAAACTTCAATTATGCGATTCAAGTATGAGTGATATAGCAAACTGAGTTTGTGTGCCATGTCCCCCTATGCCACTTATTGAAGTTTCCGAACGTTGTTTCGGCAGACCCAGTGCTTGTGCAAAGGCAGTCGTCACAAAATTAAACTGCGATCCTGAATCAAGTAAGATTTAGTTTAGTTTAGTTTATTTCTTTCTTTATATAACTTACACAGTAAGATAATAGATATCTTATAACCTAGTGAAAGTCTATGAATTTAAATCTTAGATAACAATTTCAATTTTATACAAACGAATAGAAAATAAGTTAATTGAATACAAAAGATGAAAAAAAAAATAATGTGTAACTAAAATAAAAGGGAAAATTTATGAATACCTTAACTATTTGCATTTTGAAAAGTTTTACAATAATTTAGAAGAAAGATATATAGATAAAAGTAGATAAAGAGAGAAGAGAACGAAGGATTTAGCTTGGGTTTAAAAGAGGGGATAAGTTAGTTGCTTTGATTTGAAAAGAAAATTTTAAGATTTTTTTGAAATATGTGTAGGTCATCATAATCACGCAGATGGGTGGGTAGTGAGTTCCAGAGGCGACATGCAGCAATGAAAAATTGCCTTTCTGAGGTCAGACACGTAAAGCGTGGAAAAATTACAGATGTTGATCTATTTGATATTGACAGTCTGAGTTTTTCGTCGAGATATGTTGGTTTACGTGTTTTTAAAATTTTAAAATATAGTATCAATGTTCGGAATTTCATGAAAGCATCAAAAGACATATTAAGGAGGCTTTTCTGCAGATGTGAAACATGGTCATACCTTCTTAACCCATAAATGTATCGAATGGTACTATTAAAGGCAACCTTTAATTTATTTTTTCTGATGGCGTCGCAATTGTAAAAAATTTCGCATCCATAAGTAAGGACAGGTATTACCAGGGTTCTTGCCAGCATTAATCTAGTTTGAAGTGGAGTGAATTCTTGGGCAGTCCATAGCGCTCTGAGTGTTCCATAAGTTTTTCTTACCAAAGCATTAATGTGATCATTCCATGTCAAGGTTCTATTGAAAATAACACCCAGATTTTTATAAGTATTTACAAATTCTAAGGCGTTCTCGTTTAGATTAATTGAAGGAAAGTATGATAAGTCCAGTTCTTTTCGCGAGATAACCAAGCATTTGCATTTGTTTGGGTTGAGAATCAACCCATTGCAAGATGCCCACTTAGATATCTTTTCTAATTCCTGACAGCTTTTGTAAATTTGTATGTCATCGGCATAAAAGTGTCTCGATGCTTGATTTATAATGAACCCGATTTCATTTATATACATTGAAAATAAAAGTGGGGACAAAATTGATCCTTAAGGAACTCCTTGTTGCACTGGAAGAAAATCAGATAGATTTTCGTTTAAGAAAACAGCTTGCTTTCTATCGCTTAGATAAGAAGAAATCAGTTTGAAAACGTCTGGAGATATGTTGAAACTTTGACGCAGTTTATTCACAAGTACAGAGTGATTAACCAAGTCGAATGCTTTTGAAAAATCAAGAAGAATTAAGAATGTAACGTTATCTATATCGAGTTCAGCCCTTATATCTTCAATTATTTTAGTTAGTGCAGTTATACAACTGTGGTGGGAACGAAAACCTGATTGAATATCGACTAAGATGTTGTTGCGGGTGATAAAGTTATTTAATTGTTTTTGCATAAGGCGTTCGCAGACTTTTGATAAAAAAGGAAGTATTGAAATTGGTCTAAAATCATCACAAAGCGAGTTTTTGGGGATTGGAATTATTTTTGCTATTTTCCATTGGTATGGGAAGATCCCAGTGGTAAGGATAGAATTCATTACATGAGTAAAATATGGAAGAAGGAATGGAAGAATAGCTTTGATGAAGATGGGATTTAAATCATCAGCTCCAATGGCATTGGATTTTATGCTTAAGAAGCTTTCAACTACGTCTGTGGTGTTCACACAAGCAAAACTGAAAAAAGTGTCCGTTGATGGTGAAGGTAAGTTACCGAGAGATACGTGTTCTCTTAGAGGTACAAGAGGTGTGGATGCAAATCTACGGTTCAGCTCATTCCCATTTACATGGGCTTGAAAATTAGGTCTTTGTTTCCCAATTCCTAGTTCGCGGAGGTTATTCCACAATTTTCGGCCATCAGACTTTGCATTTAGACGGTTCGAGAAAAACCGCATTTTTGCACGTCTCACCTCATGAACAACTTTATTCCGTAGTGTTTTGTAAGATTCATGGAGTTGATCCACACGGAAACGTTTCCAGCGTCGATACGCCAGGTCACGCTGGTTTATTAGTTCAGTTATCATACTTGTAAACCATTGTTTATTTTCACGAGTCCTCATTTGTGTTTTTAATGGCACGTGTTGATTAAATAACGCATTTAGATTTGAATTTAAGAAATCGACTTGATCATCTGGTGAAGGCATTAGGAAGATGTCATTCCAAGCTATCGCGTGTATAGCATTTTCAAGAGAAATTCTATTTATGTTCTTAAAATCTCTAAACTGAACTCTAGAACTCAGCACGGTGTTACTGGTATTAAAATCATAGGTAAGGAAAATGAGATCGTGTCTTGAGAAAACTGGAGCTTCGAGTTGGTCGTATAAAAGTATTCGATCTTTTTCACTTACATAATAATGATCTAATAGCGTGGCAGAAGATTGAGTAAAATGAGTTGGGATTGAAATATTGACTGGGTGAAGATCGAAGGAACTAAAGTTTTCACTTAATCTTTTATCAATTAAAAGGTCACAGTTGAAGTCACCGCATATAATTATGTTTGAAGAGCTGACCGTTATTTCTTCAATAACTCGATATATATGCTCCAAATCAATATATCTGTTAGGCCTATAGATCGTTCCCAAGAGAAGATTATTTTCACTGCCGTTTATTTCCAGAAACAAGTACTCGAAAGAAGCACCCGGTGAGGAATAATACCTCTTCCTACATTGTTGTATGTATATGTTGCATCCTTCACAGATGCAGAAAACCAGGTTTCGGAAACACAAATCGCGTCAATTTTCGAATTTTCGAAAAGGTATCTAAATTCATCAATTTTCATCAATAAACTCTGAGCATTGATATGAGCTAATTTAAATCCGTCACGTCGATTGCATAAAACTTTTAACATCGTTTGTAGTATAACATCACTGGTATTGCCAGTGGAACTCACAAAACGCTCACTCAGCTCTGTAGCGAGCGATTAATCGGCGAGATCGGAATAACATACACACAGTATACAAGCAATCAAAGCAACAACTTTTACAAAAGGGTTTTGATAGGATAGCAATGAATAGTAAACGTTGGTGAAAATAAGAAACAGAAAAGAAAATAATGAGAGGAAAAAAAGCGAGAGATAGAATTAAAAATAATGATAGAAGTAATAATAATAATGATATTTCATACATTGGATTAATCATGTTGAGTGTTGGTGATTTCTTCTTTCGTCTTCTTGATTGACTGTCGCAGCAGCAGCAGCAGCAGCAGCATGTATGGCTTTCAATGTTGTGTTGTTGTTGATGTGTATTGTCTCCCCTTCTTCGCTCTCTTTGACATAGACTGCACCTGAGCGTGTATACACTTTAACGAGTGCACCACAATTTTTGAGACGCATTGCTTGTTGGAGGAAAAACCTGTTTTTAGATGTTAGGCTCGCATGCAAGTAGACATTACGTGCAGCTTTCCCCTGTACACTTATTCCCGTGTCTTCGAGATGCAATGGTCTTTTGCATGTTTTATGAAAAAGAGCGACAGATTTTAAAACCATATTTCTTTCGTGTGGCGAATTAAACTTCAGTATGATGGGAGGGTCGTGAACATTGTTGTCATTTTTACGTGGAAGTCGAAAAGCTGTCTTTAGTGAAGGAGGTGCGCAATTCACCGTGTAGCAGATGCTGTTCAATATACATTTGAAGTCTTCATTCGGTAGCTGAGGGATGCCGAGAAGAATAGCGTCGGATGCGACCTCCTTACGTTCATATATGTCACATCGTTCTTGTAGATCAGCTAACTCTTCCTTCAGTTCATGGACAACGTCCAGGTGGGATTCCATTCCTGCAACTCGCTCTGTAAGGGACTCTATCGTCTTGTCTGTTTTTTTGATGTAGGTGGCTAAATTTTTTTCAATCTGTTCAAAACGTTGGATGAATTCCGAGCGCAGATCATTTATCTTTTTCGATATTTTATTGACGATATCAGCTGATAGGTCCTTTATCAGGCTGTCCATTTCAGATCGAGAAATTGGAGATGTAGTTGGAGTAGATTCTCTCTCTTTGGTAGAAGGTGGTGTAGTGTGGTTAACATTGGCAGTGTTGGCAGAGGTGGTAGGACTGTTGGTATGTTGTTCGATGGAAGCGGTTGATTTTGGAGTCGATCTTACTTGCGTTTGATTTTGTTTAACTATTGCGGGAGTGGATGTTTTACTTGCGGGGGTAATTGTCTTTTTTTTCTCTGTTTTTTTAGAGGTTGCAGGGGTAATAACTGATAGGTTCTCTTTTTCCGAACGAGTTCTGCCAGCCATTATTTAAGAGAAGAGAAAAGAGAAGAATTACAGACTCTCGATACAACTAGGTGTAAGTACATATATATATAAAAAAAGGCGCGTGGCACTCAAGATAATAATTAATTATTTTTCTTTTGTTTTTATTTTGTTTACTAAGCGCACTTCGGTTTTATGACTTTTCCACTCAGTTGATACTGATTTCTTCTTCACGCTTGGACTTTTATGGATAGTGATAATATACACAAGTCGTTTAAATTAAGCTATTAGCCGGACGGTGCTATCAAACACGTCTATTCACTCTTGCATTCTTGCAAAAAACATAAGACACGACAAGAAAGCCATGTTCCACATGCCGACCGGACGTTGACTAATGCTGTTGCTAAATAAACCTGACGTGCTTTCGTTTTATAGCACGGAGCTGCATTGGAATGAGTACTATAGTTGTTGGTTGATGTTGTTTGACCTTCCCCCCTTTGAATTCGTTGTTGTTGTTGACCAAGAGCTTCTACCCTTTGAGCTGGTTGCTGCTGCTGAGCACCTATGGAATGCAAATGATTATTAAGCGGTTTTGGTTTAGAAAACTGTCCTCCTTCTTAAGTATCAGGTGAACCACTATAGGATCCCAGTCATGAGCTTAGAATTCCAGATTAATGAGCGCTTGGATCCCTTCCTTCGTGTTATCGTGGAGTTTCCTTTAACTGGAAGCGGTTCCTGATGCTGATGGTTAAATAAGTAGTTTTTCCAATTGTGCTGACAAAAGAAGTCATTTGTTGGCGTCTGCCAAGCTGCTTCGAAGTTTCTGTCTGTAGCTGAAAATCCATGAATTAATTTAAGTGCTTCTCCGGTCAGCTCTCAAAAAAAAGAGTTTTTGGCAAGTGATATTGGCTGCTCAATGATCATTGGCTTGAATAAATCCCAAAATTGACGCCACTTAAGATAATTTACCCGTACAATTTTGGCAGCTCAATTTTCGGTAGTTTTAACTCTCTGTCAGAGAAGTATTTATTTCCTTCGTTGGCAACTTTCGTTTGTTGGCATGGTATGCATGTTTTAGCAAAATTAGCACAATGCTGGCGAATGTTAAGCCAAATGAATCGCTCGGTCATTATTCACGCTGAAGCACGCGACCAAGGTGTGAAAGGTTGTGTGTCGCATCGAAAAATGCTTTGCGAAGATCTTGGTAATGAACGGTTGGATTCTATTGTGAGACACGTCACAATAAATGGGCTTGTCTAGATTGGGAAAGGAAAACAAAGTCAGTTGCATTGAGTGCACCTTTTAGAAGCTATTGCAGCTCGATGTCGTTTGCTTGTGATCTTGCGAGTTCCCAGAACAAGTTCTCTTTGGCATGTAAGACATCGATACGCGACAAAAAGTCTGCTGTATGATTGTCTTCAATCTTAATATATCGGATGTCGGTGGTGAATTCGCTTATGAAAGACAAGTAATTCGTTTGACGTGTCGAAGATTTCTCTGGTCGTTGTTTGAAGGCGAAAATAAGCGGCTTATGATCTGTTTTGATATGGAATGTTCGACCTTCAAGCAGATCTTGAAAATGGCGAACGGCAAATTACACGGCGGTGAGCTCTCTGTAATACGTATAATATTGTTATTTCGTCTTCGAGAATTTTTTTGAAAAGTATCCTAATGGCTCTGCTTTGTTATCGACTATTTGGGGAAGGGCAGCGCCCGCAGCTGAATTTGATGCATCCGTGACTAGGCTCAACTCTGCGTCTGACACGGGATGTGGAAGGCAAACTGCTTTTGCGAGAAGTTGGCGGCAGTTGGCGAAAGCTTCGTTCGAAGTCTCTGTCCAGTTAAGAACAGTCTTATCATTTTTTCGATTGCCCGGTGTCATGGCCAATAGGGGTATTTGAATAGCCGCTGCATGTGGAATGAACTTGTGGTAGAAGTTGATCGTTGCGATAAATCCTCTCAGTTCCTTAACAGTTTCTGGACAGATAAATGAAAAACTTGAAAATTATTCAACTGGTTTTTCTTTATTTTTTTATACTTAATTTAATATTTTACACAACTTTTTATATATTCTTTATGGATGTCGCGACGCGTTTCGGAATTTTATTCCATCTTAATGGCGTACTGTATCATTTGAGAATTATTATTATTTTTATATTCTATTTCTTCTTCTTCTTTTTTGTCTAAAGTATACTTCTTTGTCTGCTGTATTTTGATGTTGTTTTTGTTTTTCTCTTATATATAGCCGTTGCATATATATTGTATATGTCTGTCTTCTTGTATTTTGTGTTATATTTTAATACTGTATCATATAGTCCATTCGTTTTGAAAAGTAACTTATCGTTGAGAATGTTGTCCTGTTGTTTTTTGTTTGCTTTATATATTTCATACTCTTCTAGTGCATCCATTAACCTCCCTTTCAGAACGGATTTAACACACAAATAATAGACAAATTAATATACAAAAGAAAACAGAAAATAAAAAATAAATATAAGTTTAACGAAGAAAATTATGACAAGCAATACATAGCTATAGAATACGTAAACATACTACCAAACATAATTAAAAATGAACTTGGCAAAGTAAACATAAACATATCTTTCACAACCATATACAGAAAATGCTACAACCAAAAAGAGTGAAAGAAACAAAATCATGTTCAGGTGTCTACAAGTTAAATTGCAATGACTGCGATAAATTCTATATTGGACAGACAGGGAGAACATTCAATGACAGGTTTTCGGAGCACTTGCCAAAGCCCAGCACAAAATCGAAAACAACCATAATTACACTGACTTTGATCATAATCTGACACCAATGCACATATGCAAGAAAGGGAGGTTAATGGATGCACTAGAAGAGTATGAAATATATAAAGCAAACAAAAAAGAACAGGACAACATCCTCAACGATAAGTTACTTTTCAAAATGAATGGACTATATGATACAGTATTAAAATATAACACAAAATACAAGAAGACAGACATATACAATATATATGCAACGGCTATATATAAGAGAAAAACAAAAACAACATCAAAATACAGCAGACAAAGAAATATACTTCAGACAAAGAAGAAGAAGAAGAAATAGAATATAAAAAATAATAATAATTCTCAAATGATACAGTACGCCATTAAGATGGAATAAAATTCCGAAACGCGTCGCGACATCCATAAAGAATATATAAAAAGTTGTGTAAAATATTAAATTAAGTATAAAAAATAAAGAAAAACCAGTTGAATAATTTTCAAGTTTTTCATTTATCTGTTTTAAACACCACAACTTGGAGACTTAAAACACGAATTAAGTTTCTGGACGCTTGATGCGTTGAATGGCCTCGACTCTTGATGGAAGTGGGGAGACTCCTTGCTTGGAGATCAGATGGCCGAGGAATTCTAGCTCTGATTGATTGCCAGATTGTGACTTGCGAGTTTTTTTAAAACCACGTTCAAATGCTCTCGGTGTTCTTCCACGCTTGACGATGCGATGCAGATTTCGTCCGTATAAGGGAATGCGAATTCGACTCCCCTTAGTACTTCGTGAATCAGCCGCTGAAGGGTTTGGGCTGCGTTGCGTAGTCCGAAGGTCATGTGGGTGGATGTCTTAGGGATATCTTCGGGGTTGATTGAAATCCGGTGAAACGCTTTTTGCAAGTCGAATTTCGAGAAAATTGTCTTGTCTCGAAGGATGTTGGCGAAATCGTGCAAGTATGGGAGCGGGTAGCGATCAGGTGTCCTAATTGCATTGAGATTTCTATAGTCTCCGCAAGGCCTCCATGAACCATCTGCCTTCCGCACCATGTGGAGTGGACTTGACCAGTTCGATTTTGAAGGCCGGAATATTCCCGTATGCAAGAGTAACTCAACGTTTTCCATGATTGTGTCATCAATTTGCGTTTTATCGGCTGCTGATCCTTTAACCATGACGGTTACTGCGTGAACCGATTGCGGTAGACGTGAGGCCCATAAGTCCAGCAGTACCGGTTCACTTAGCGCCCCTTTGGCTGCCTGCACCCTTTCATAATAGAGTTGGCTGGGTTTTTTTTATCGCCAAGTGGCATGTCACTAAGTACACGCCGAAGTCGTTTTTGTTGGCTGTCAGCGAAATAGTTGGTGAGTTGCGTACGAATATAATCATATTTGTCACGCTCTGGAGCTGCGTCAATTATTGGTCGGAGTTCAGTAATGTGTGCGAGCGGCGATTGCGAGCAAACGGTGTCGAACGTGCGGGCGTCCTGTGAAAAAACAATTGTCCACATCCGACTCAACGAACGATGGCATTTGGAGACGAGCATAAAAATTTACAGCAACATCGGTGGCGTTATCGCTTGCGCCTGCTTGTTCTTCAGCCACCTTTTCCTGCTCGCTATCGGAAGGCATCACGTCGGGTTCACCAATTTGGTTGTTAATTAAAACCAGCGTATTTTAATTAAAAAGAAATAAGGCTATTTTATTTAAATTAAATTAAAACTAACAATTTAGCAAAAGAAACTTTTAAAACACCTGGGTGGTGTAATCAAACTAACTGGACTTCTCGGATCGAATGTTGCAAACTTCTTGCCGCTGACGATGGTATCTTTCTCGAATCTTTTTATTGGCTGCCGTCAAGTGGCTTCTACCAAGCGGCTTCTATCGTCTGACTTTTTGTGTCGAAATGTCACTTGGCGCGAAGGGTTGCCAGGATGGCATAGTATGTGATTGTAAGGCTACCGCCACATATATATATATTCAACTAAACATAAGTATCTACATACAAGCACACAACAATAATGTTTGATTGTATTGATTTTTGTTAAATCCACTAATTCTATATACTTGCACATACATAACTACTTTTATCCTAAATAGAAATGACAATTTTTGATCGCAAAAGAAAAATAATTCAAATTGCTTTTTGCATGTGCTTTTCTGATATCTTAGAACTTAGAAGAACAAAATCCAAAAGAAATCTCAAACTTCGGACATTACAAGTGCAAAAAATACCGAAATACCTCTAACAATCTATTTTCGCCCATTGCAATAAACATATACCTATCTAACACCAATTTTACAATTATCAAAAAATTAAATTCCAATTCAGGTATATAATATAATACAACAGCATGTTGAATATGAAAGAACACGAAAACGAAGAAACGAATAAATTCAACTGCTAAACTAAAGCTAAAGGACAATAAAGATTAAGATACCCACATTTGCTGTGGGTGGCTACAAAAAAATTTCATAAAAAAAAATACTAAAAGGTCTCACCGTCACATCGCATCGGTCGTTTACGTCACCATCCCTTTTCAATGGCAAGTATCCTTTGCCCTTCCTGCGTCTACATTATACAAATATAGTGCCGCTGCGCCGCGCCATCAGTTTGTTTGTTCTTAGTAAGAAGAAAAAACAATAATTTTTGCATATGTACATATTAAGTCACAAGGATTAGAACAAGGAATTACATTCAGATACTAACTAACAAACTTCGATTCATAGAAAAATTCAACATTCATTATTTCCTAAATTGTTACCTTCTTTCTTACCTACAAAACGATACCTATCGGAAATAATTATTATAAACAAATAATTAGGTAAACAAAAAAAAATCCTTATCCTCATGAAAGAGATCACGACAACGAAAACGAGGAATTTTTGTCCACATCAAATCTCTTAGAAAGGGATATTGTTACACCAATACATGCAAACGTTTTTACATGAGAACGAGAAACAAAGTTTGTATTTATTTGGTAGAAAAAAGTTTTTTTTTTGGTTTAAAAAAAAAATGTTTTAAGTCTACTCGAGGAGGATATTTTCGTCCTTGAAACAATAAAATACAAAATAGTCCTTTAATGATCTAACATAGTGCACTAGTCGTTTACTTCAACTTCTTTTGCTGGCCTGTTAATCTCTGAAAAACAATTTTTACAAGGATTTTCTTGCAGTGTTAAACTATAAATACCGCCTCTGCAACAAAATTCTGGTAGTAACACCAACCTATCTTAGATATGGACCTACAATTATTTCAAATTCCTGAATTGTTTCTTTTTGGCGTATATAAAATTATGAAAAATAATGTGAACTTAAAATTCAATAAAAAATTTCCGAAAATGCATGTCACGCCAGAATATGTATGCACATATTAACATTAAAATAACATCAAAAGCTGCAGCCAAAGCTAAACAAGAAATTGGATGCGTGAACAAAATAAAACATATATTCAACAAAAAAGTCACCTCTAACAAAGAAATGTACAAAAAGCATCTACATTTATATAATAGTGTACATCCAATAGCTTTACACTCCATTTATGAAACACAAATAATCAAAGAACAAATTTTACTTAGTAAACACAAATTCTACCCATGCATCGTTTACCGTACAAACATAATATTTAAAGACGTATCATAGACATATTAAACAAAGAACTAAAATTTAACCTGCCAAAACTTTACAAAGACAGTATAATACACGAAATAACCAACACAGAAGTAGCCATCAAAATAATACCAGACATAGAATTACAAAACGAAACAAGAACAACAATCAACAAGAAATTCAAGCAGATTTTGAAACAAACAAACAAAAACCAAAATAACAACAAAAATCACAAAGAAAATTTATTAAGCATCAAAAATATTAAACAATTTAATACGCATTAATTACCAAAGCAGACAAGGAAATACAGTTGTTATAATAAATAAACAAGAATATTAAGATAAAACATACGCATTAATTACAGATAACAACATAAAACTACTTAAAGACGACCCAACTAAAAAATACGTTAAGGAAATTAACAATGCTTTAAACAAATGTAACAACCTTTTTTCCAACACAACACGGGACTTCTTTATATTCACAAAGAAGGAACACCAAGCAGACCCCTAATTAAATTACAAATCGACTGACTACACTCAAACAAAATTGTTTCACATTTAACAACAAATAGTACACCCAAGAAGAAGGGCTAGCTATGGGTACACCATTAAGCGGCTTATTAGTAGATATATATTTAAACAAATTTAAAAATACATAAATACCTTTTATCTAACCATAACCCACAAAGGCACAAAATTAAAAAATATTTTCGTTACGTTAACGACACATTTATAATATTTGATGGAACAAACAGTCAAATAGACGTTTTAAAAACTATGTAAATGACATCAATAAGAAGAAACAATTAACAGCGGAAATAGAGGATAAAGACAGATTTAATTTCTTTGACATCAATATTAAAAAAAGATAACAACAAACTCAAATTCAAAATCTACAGGAAACCAACAACAACAGATACTACATTCCATAAGATACCCAACACACCCACACCCAAAAAATTGCAGCATATAATGCATTCATAAACAGACTTTTAAATATTCCTATGGATAAGAAAGATTACGAAGACGAAATAAATACAATAAAATATATTGCAACACAAAGCGGATTTAACCCACAAATAATTGACAAGTTACTATGCAAACGAAGACAGAAAATAAACAATAAACATAAAAATTAAGAAAATAACGACACAAAATTCATAGCCATAGAAAACGAACATTTTCTACCAAATATAATTCGAAATGAATTAAATAATTTTTTTTACAAAAAAAAATGTTCAACAAAAAAAGAAAGAAAGAAACAAAATCATGTTCTGCTGAATATAAAATAAAATGTAATGATTGCGACAAATATTACATTGGACAAACAAAGAGAACATTCTATGACAGGTTTTCAGAGCCCAACACATACTGCAAATACGCAGTGCACCTCGTTGAAAACAACCATAACCACACCGTCTTTGATAACAATCTCGTTCCAATGCACATGCACATATGTATGTATGCAAGAAAAGGAGGCTTTTGGACTAGAAGAATTTTTTTTCCTATTTCTTCGTCGCAACGATTTAGCTTAATCATTGCGGTAAATCTCTAGGTTAAGCCAGATCGTTATCGGATATATTACTTGATATTCTCTGAGTAACCAGGGGCAGATCAACTCAATTATTATTAAGGCATAACACTAATAATAATTGTTTTTGTGAATCTCAAATTGGGACTTTGTGGAGAATTAATTATAGTTAATTGTCCGTTTTTGTTTTTCAAGTGTTTGTTCTTCTTTATGGGGGGTATTTTCAGGGTTGATTATTCAAACATTGTTGGGCGCAAGAAAAATTTCTGTGCCGCATACACTTAAACTAAATACAAGTTATGCATTCGTGCAGATTAAAAAAATTTGAGAAATCAAACATGACATTACGATTATAGAGAAACATATTTGAGTTACTGGCAAAATTCTGTCCGTCTGTCTGTCTGTCTGTCTGTCTGTACGGATGTATTTTGGACTGCGGCCTAAACGGTTGGGCCAATTGTCTTCAATTTTAGAACTTAGGGTTATTTTGACATTCTACAGGAGTTTTTTCAAATTTTTTTTAAACATAAAAATTAATGGTACCTGTCATATAACCGTTATGTAAAAGCTTATTTTTCTCAAAAACGGCTCCAAGAATTCTTATAAAAAAATCCGTGGACTACTGTAGGTATGCATTATAAAAATATATTGCAACAACATGCATTATATTTTGGTGAAAAAAAACATTAATATAGTGGGCTAAAAATGGTACCTTCCATAGGACCGGTTTTTTGCACTTTCTCGAAAACTATTGATCCGATTACAATCAAAATTTATATTCAAGAAGATGTAGGTAGCCTAAGTAATTTTGCATTAATTTTTATCGAAAACTTTATTTTTGTATTTTTAATAATTAAAAAATTTTTTTTTGAAAAATCAATATTTTGAAAACGGGTAAGCGATTTTTTTTTTAAATATTGTTTTTAAATGAACGTTAATTTTGTGCTTAAATTTAAATTCTTGAATTATTTTTTTTAATTTAAAAAAAAAGTTGTTAAAAAAAAACCGTTTTATTTAAAAACGGCTCCTGCGGTTTTGAAAAAAAACACACTTTTTTATATTTCCTAAAACAATAAAATGGCGTTTAAATTAGTTCACGCAATACAATTTAACGTACTTTATTCGAACAATCAAAATTCACAAAAATCGAATAAATGCTTTGATGTTAACTTTAATTTTCTTTAATTTTATTCTACAAAGTGACCGCACATATGAGCAAGTACGTGCGATCCACTCGTGCAATTTATTTTAATTAGTTTCCTGAAAGTTATATCAAAATCGTTTAGAACCGTTTTTAAGAAAATCAAACTTTTTGTTAAGAATTGTATGGCAGTATACCGTTATTTTTCGACCTAGAGCAAAAATGAAAAACACCCCCTGAGATACTACCAAATAAATACTAAATACCAAGTTTGAAACAAATTGGCCCAGTCGTTTAGGCTGTAGAGGTGCGAAAAGACAGACAAACAGACGGACGGAATTTCCGGACCAACTTTTTTCGACTTCTCTATCATCGTAATGTCATGTTTGATTGTTAGATTTTTTTTGCACGAATCGATAACTTGCAATATAGTCCTAAATAATGAATCGCAATAAAAAAACAAAAAATATGGGTTTAAGAAATAAAGAAATGTGAACTTTATTCATACGAACATTAGAATTCAACCAGTTGTGTTTCTGTTAGAAAAACTCTAAAATTATTATGTAGTTCACGACAAAAGGAGTTGGCCATTTACAACTATTACATTATTACCATTACAACCATGTATCTTTTCACTCAAAGAGTTTTTAATGTCTTAAAAATTCCATATAAAAAACATAGTGGTAGCAAAGGACCGCCGGTTACTTGCTAGTAATTATTAAAATCTGATACATACGGTCACATTGTCGAATAAATTTAAAAAAATCGCACGAACTTGTTCTTATGTTAGATAATTGCTTAGTGGCTGCATATGTATGTATATAAAGGGTGTTTTTTTAGACGTGTGGTTTTCAAGAAGAAATAAAACGCATATAGTTTAATGTTATGGCCAAGAATTTAGCTTGATTATAATGATGAGGGTTTGCATTATGTTTTAAAAATGATTTGGGGGAAGTGGCTGGCTCGAATAAATTTCAGCCGAGGCCCAATTTTGTGAAAATCGGGATCGGTGGCCATCTCGTTTTGGGCTCATTCACCGAACATGTGACGCACTTGATGGTCGTTCAGCTTCAATTCTTGCACGAATTGGATTTTGTAGGCCTGCAAACCAAGATCCTTCTGAAAAATCTTCCATAAAGGGGATTGGCACATCTCCAATTGTTGCACGCGATGACGGATGGACTCATTCGGGTCTTCTTCGATGCTCTGCTCCAGCGAAACGAACCATTATTTTGGTAATAAATTTGCACAATTTGCAAACTTGTTCCGGAGTAAGTCTATTCATTATGAAATGGCAAACCAACTGAGCATACATCAAGTGACAGCTGTCAAAAGGACCAACTCCGAAAGAAGTATTGCCAGATTGAAAACCACACGTCTATTAAAATGAAAAAATATTTTTTTTTGGAAAATTCTTTAATTTTTTTTTATTAGCTTAAAAGTTTTCTTGGAAAATCTAAGTATGCAATAAAATTTGAAAACTAAATGTCTATCGAGGAAAACAAAATTGAAAGTCGTTTGACCAGTTTTTTTTTAAAGTCGTTTTTTTTGAAAAACTTTTCGTAAAAATATTTTAATTTTTTTTCTTGTATGTCATTATAAGGAAATCTGTAGTTTTCATCTGGGAAAATTATTTAAAAAAATTCAATCAACCCAAATTACAAAATATTTCGAAAACCAAGTTTTTTTTTATAAAATTTTAAAAAATCGAAACAAAAGTTTTTGGAAATTTTGATATGCAATATTAATTGAATTATAAATGACTTCCTGTGTGCAAAATTTTATTGAAATCGGCATAATAGTTTACGATAAAACCGGATTTGAAAAAACGGTTATATGAGAGGTACCCTTATAGAACAAATTTCAAAAAAAATCGTTCTAACTGAAATATGTATTGTTGTAAAAAATAGCACCCTGAAAGTTATATCAAAATCGTTGGAGCCGTTTTTGAGAAAATCAAACTTTTTGTTAAAAATTGTATGGCAGATACCGTTATATTTCGACCTAGAGCAAAAATGAAAAACACCCCCGAGATACTACCTAATAAATACTAAATACCAAGTTTGAAGCAAATCGGCTAATCCGTTTAGGCTGTAGAGGCGCGAACAGACAGACAGACAGACAAACGGACGGAATTTCCGGACCCACTTTTTTCAACTTCTCCATTATCGTAATGTCATGTTTGATTGTTAGATTTTTTTTTGCCCGAATCCATAACTTGCATTTTAGTCCCTAAAACGCAAGTAAAAAAAGATTCCGTCTTTTCTTTAATAATTTAAAATTATGTTTTAAATATCCTCTGAACTCGAAATCGTTTCATATAGTTAAATTTAGTAATTGAAATTGATTTTTTTTTATTTCTGAAAAAAACTTTCTGTTGGAGCATTCGACCATGGAAGACACAAGGCAAATTTTACAATTCTTAAAATGGTTTTTGAAATGTTTATCATTTTTAACAAACAACAAATTTACATTCATCCATCCATCTATCCATACAATTATGAAAAGCTTTTGAATTGATTATTATCTGCATGGACCTTAAAGGAATGGACGGGAAGGAGCCAACTTCATCTTGGTCCCAAATTAACGCCTAAGGCAAACGAGCAGTCAAATATGCAAAAATGTATATAGAGGCGTACGTTGGTAGAGGCAGAAGGGCAACTGAACCATCTCATCTTAACCATACAAATTTAGATAAAAAAATATACAATAATAAATGACAACCAAGGTTTACTTGTGCAAAATTGTTTATTACTATATTATATACTGCAAAACTTCGTACTCTTGCTTATATTATTCAATTTAAAAAAAATAAAAAAGTTGAAAAAGATCAATTTATAGTAAACTGCAGCTCATATTATATATATACGCTTATGGAAATGAAGGCTCTCTAGATAAAATATTTCACAACTGGTTTTCCATAGGAGCTAGTGTATTTGGTGACACAGTTTTCAAAGATATTAAATGGAAATGAAAACCAACTAGCAGTGCATACCGCGATACTAAATAGGTTTATCTGGATGCTCGGTTTTGACGTTTTGGCATAATGTGTGTTCCGAGAATGATGTAAGGAGTATTCCGAAATGAATGATTTGCACTACATTCACCATTTTTGTCTATTCAATATATTAGGTTTTTTAGTTTTTCGTTTTTGTTTGAACAAAATTAAATAAAATACTGAACAAATAATGAACAGCTTTTGAAATATGGACACTTTTTTGTTTTTAAACACAAAATAATAGGTTTGTTCGATGTTCCCCGTCCCAGTGCGCACTAGGGAATGTCAGTGCATTAAGTCAAACTGCCAAAAAACTGCATAGCTACTTCGTTGTTGATTTAACATCGAACAGCTCAGTGCAACATCTCTATTTTTTGACATTTCTTTCATTTAAATTTGTTTTCTTTAAACAGTGGCAAATAAATAGAAGGTAATAAAATGACCCACTAAAGCAATATTTTGTCTATAAAAACATTAATAACTTAAAACCTACAAAATAATCTACGAAATATTTGATATCATAAAATAGCACACCAAATTTGCAAATAAACTCCTCCCTTCTCTTAAAACGAACTTCTGCCAACATCAGTGATGATCTTAAGCTCATAGAGGCCGGACGTCGGGTCGAGGTGCGCGCACAAATAATTAAAACAAAAGTAAAAAAAAAAAAAAAAATTATTGCGCGATATAAATATATCGAGTGTTTAAAAAAATAATATTATACACTCATTTGAAAAATTGACAAAACCCCCTCGCGTGTGCTGTAAAGAATATATCAATATCCACTCGCGTCGTTGAAAGAAAGATAAGATGCCCATTCGCGCTGTGGAAGAAAAATAAAATAAAAAATAATACACACTTGCATAACAAATCAAATTATTCTCTTATCTGTCCCAAGCCTTTGTGCTTAGCTTAACTGCCTCTTTCTTATCTACTGTAGGCATCGTATGATCATTTTTTTGTATGCAAGCTCTCTTATGGGCATAACACCTAAGACAGCTTGTTTATTACAGAAATTAATTTGAATTTTCACTGCATGGTTCGACTTAGTCAGAATTGTGTTTTGTGTGTAAGTATTTTTAAATGGTAAGTGATTTTTGTGTCGTGTATTCTAATGTTCGTGGTATAAGAAAGAATTTCTTTCACGTGTACGTCTACACTGTTCAATACAGGCCAGCTGTTTTGGCATTAAGTGAAACCCAGGTTGGAGTAAATACTGATTTATCAGAACTTGCTCTACATGGGTATAGCTTGGTGCCATTACTCATGGTCTCGTGGTCTATGTTAGGAATGATATTGCTTGCCAGAGCCTTCCCCAATATGGGCAATGTTCCAACGCGGACTTTAACTTCTTATGGCTCAAATTTACTGTCCGCAAGCATGTCATTCATTATTGTTTTATTTACAGGAGTCCAAATCTCGACAGTAGTTCGACTTGTGACGAGTTTGATTTGCTGTCTGATTCCATCTCGAAAGTTGTTTCCCTTTGTCCTCGCACTGAAATCGTTATTGCGGGCTATTCCGCTATTCTGGTCAGACAACGCCCGAAGGAAGGTATGTCGAGCTCTTTGCCGGGTTACATCACCTTACCCAACTGATCGATGTGGCAACGCGTATACCGGATGTTGTTGAGCAAGCCGCCCATACTCTTGACTTGTTTCTTACTTCTCACCCTGATAAATATACCATTAGTGTAACGTCTCCATTTGGCACTTAAGACCATTGTGTCATTTAATTTCTAATTCTAATTTCTCATCCTCCACCCATCCAGTTAAAGAAAAACTTCCCACCAGGACCGTTTGGCATTACGAGAAAGCCAACTGGGACGGCCTGAATATTTTTTTCTGAAATTTTAACTGTTCACTATGCTTCCTCTAAGTGACATTGATGCCAGTGCTGAAATGATCACAAATGTGATTCTTCTAGGGATGCGTGCTTATATTCCTAACAGAGTAAAAAGCATCAAGCCTAAAGAAAAGTCTTGGTTTAATTCTGAGTGTAAAGAAGCTATAAGGCTCAAAGAAGTAAGTTTCCGATCCTAAAAAGCCAACCCTACAGAGGAAAATCAGAAAAAGCACAAACAAGCAAGAAGGTCATGCAAATCCGTTATTGAAAGAACCAAATTTTTGCGTGACCAAAAATTACGGCAAAAAATTCTGCAGTGTCCCAAAGGCAGTAAAAATGTTTGGTCATTTGTAAAAAATATTAAAAACTCCTCAACATCTTCGGTTCCAACGCTCATCGACAATAACAAACCAATTGTTTACTCTTCAGAGAAGGCAAACTTGCTCGCCGCCCATTTTGCTGCCAGTTCCACGCTGCCGCATAGCAACGTTGCCCCTCCTGTACTTGAGAATGTAAATTTTTCCATGGGACAGATTTTTTTCCGCAATCGTACAGTAGTAAGAGTTCTCAAAGATCTCGATATACACAAATCCGCTGGCCCGGATGGTATACTCCCGATTCTTCTGAAGAGGTGATCTTAGACACTGGTAAAGCCACTGCGTAAGCTTTTCCATCGCTCCTACTCTTCTGGAATCTTTCCTAGAAGATGGAAAACAGCATTTGTCCAGCCTGTCCCTAAGAAAGGTGACCCATCATCCTCCTCCTCCTACCGACCCATAGCACTGACATCCCTTCTTTCTAAGGTCATGGAAACATTGATTAACCGTCAGCTTAAGGAATATCTCGAAGATCGAAAGCTTCTCCATGACCGTCAGTATGGCTTCCGCAGCAACCGTTCCACTGGTGATCTGATGGCATATTTCACCGAACAGTGGAACAAATCTTTACATCGCTTTGGTTAAAGTAAGATTATGGCTCTTGATATCTCCAAGGCATTTGACAGAGTTTGGCATGAAGCTCTCTTATCGAAAATGCGTGCTTTTGGGATCGATGATACTCTTGTTCGTTGGATTAAAAGCTATCTTCTGGACCGTTCAATACAAGTTGTATTGGATGGATTTAAGTCTGATTTCCCACAAAATAAATGCTGTTGTGCCCCAGGGCTCTGTTCTGTTTCCGACTCTTTTCCTCGTTTTTTATAAATGATCTTCTGTCTGTTACTTCTAATCCACTTAACTGTTTTGCTGACGACTCTAACCTCAGCTTTTCATATTCGTTCGATAATTCACGTCCTTCGCCTTCGGACGCACAATTGCAACGGGGCCGTATGTGAAGCTCATTAAACTCCGATTTATACAGCATGAGCATTGTCAAATGGGGTAATAGGAATCGTGTGGAGTTTAATGCTTCGAAAACTCAATGCTGTCTTCTGTCGTTAAAGCTAAACATTCCCCCAATGCCATTGTCCATGAATGGCACTTACATCGAAGAAACCGAAAAGCTCTCAGTACTCGGTATGTGTGTCAACGACGACCTCCGTTGGAACGAACATATATTTGAAATCGCTAAGAATGCTGCTAGGTGCTTAGGTTTTCTGTATCGGTGTAAGAAGTATTTTTCCCCATCTGATCTGGCTACAATCTATAAAGCGTTTATACCCCCTAAACTCGAGTATAACTCCCACCTCTGGGCAGGTGCTTCGCAAACATCGCTTCACTTGCTTGATAGAATACAAAATAGAGCGTTAAGATTGATTGGAAATATAACTGTTTCTCAAACAATTGACCCCTCTCGAACACCGACGCAATGTTTCATGTCTTTCCTTATTTTATCGTTTCTTTTATAAAAATGTTCACTCGAAGTAGCCAGCTGCATTCCTCCCCTTAAAAGTTTCTCCCGTAATACTCGTCTCGCAAGGAATGTCCATCAGTTCACCCTTGAGCCCAATTTCGGATGTACCGTGAAATATAGTGATTCTTTTTTTAGCCGAACAACACGAATTTGGAATAGTTTACCCAGCGAGATTTTCCCTTGCCATTTTGATCTACAAACATTCAAAATCAATGTTAATCGACACCTCCTATCTCTCCTATCCCTATCTTCCTAATGCCCGCGCAGTTTTTTCTACATTAAAAGGGAAACAAATAGTCTCTTGTGCGCGCGTTATTTATCTAAAAAAAAAAGCTGATTTGATTTAAATTTTGAATTTTGACAGCTCCGATATCTTACACAAGAAAATACCTGGAGCACATGGGTGCACTCAGTTCATGCCCGTTGTTCACATCGAACACAGTGCCAAAACACTGGGGCGAAAAAAGTGTCGAATAAAACACTTCAGTGTGCCCCGTGTCTTAGTGGTTAGTGTGTCGGACTGCTAAGCGAAAGAACCTGGGTTCAAATCCAGCTCGTTGCCACCTTTTTTTCTGGGTTACTGCCTCTTGCGAGGAACTGACAAAACCTCCAAGAGTAAAATCTGTCTCGAAAAAAGTGCATCTCATGTAGCCGTTCGGACTCGGCGGTAAACTGTAGGTCCCTTCCATTCTTGCAGAGTAACAACACACACACAGGAATGGTTGAGAGTATAAGTCACTAGGCCTTGGCTCCTTAAGGAGCTGTCGCGCCAATAAATTTATTTATAAATCATTATATAAATGAACGGATGGTCTTCATCTGCATCGAAATCTGCAAAAATAAAGGGCACACAATACACACATCATACTTGTGCGATAGAGAGAGGAGTCCAAAATGCAGATCATCTTTATGTATGAAGATTATAGGCAGTATGAATCTGAAGATTGCAGATTATAGTGAAGATAAACTTGTTCGTCTTTATTATAGCATTTCATCTGAAACATTGTTTTATTTGTTTGGGTGACTTTGTTTTTTAGTATTTTTGAATCAATGTTACACATCGTATTTAAAAAAAAATACTTAAAAAACACAAATTATCATTTTCCTTTGTTAAGTTTTTTTGTGATCCGTGGCTTTTATTTATATATTTGTTTTAAATTTAATCCGAAATATTTTTTGATTAATTTGCACGTTAAAATAACTATATTTTTCCATGTGCGCAGACAATTTGTCAGAATCGTGTAGCGTGTTTTGAAAATGGCACAATAAACACTGATTGTATGCAGCGGTGCGGGCGTCACATGTATTTTTTTGGGTATACATAAATTATTTTCGCGAAAAATGGACATATTACAAATTTATTGCATTATCTTCGTTACATATATCTTCGTTTTCTAATAAATGACAGAATAATTGTTTTCTTTATTTTATACCTTGATAAAAATTGGTATTTTTTGGTTTTTGTATATTATGTTAAATGTACTTCGGGTAGGTATTGAATTGGAACACTCGAATGTGCCCAAAAAATATCAAAAAGTTATAGTAAATTTATGGGAAGCCTTTAGTGTGTACTCTCTCTATCTTATATATAAGGGATTTATATTGGTCCCGTTCTACTTTTCTTCAAATTTGCAGATGCAGATGCATGTAAAGCCTCCTTAACGTGCAATCAAATAATAACCTAGGTTTTATAAATGTTATTAAAAAAAACAGTCCTAGGGCTCTGCGCGATTCAAAAGTCGATTATCTAAGTTTATTCAAATTTGGGTATTTTTTGCAAGAAACCTCTTCAATAGCAGTACACCCAGTACAACGTGAATGTTGCGTCGTAGGCCATGGCGCCAATGATATTAGGCGCAGCGCATGCCACAGCCACAACCTCACCTCGGATAATCTTATTTCTCTATTTTGTATTTAAAGTACGGAGAGCTTTTTCCTGAGCTTCCAATGATACATACTTATATGCGCATACGTATTCTAACAATATGAACAAAATCACAAATTTTGAATTTCGTATAGGTATCCATCTTTGATGTTGTCAGTTGTCACATCCATTTGTTGTGTCCTTAAATGTGAGCGTAATTTAATTTTATGTAAATACGTGTGTTTATATTGTCTAAAAAATTAAAATAGGTGAATTAAAATACTTTAAACGAGATTTTAAACAGTCAAACATACAATATATGTAGAAGCATAGAACTGGGAAAAAATTGATGTGATTCTTAGCGCAAGATGGCACAGTTTGTAACTCACATCCAACCAACATTGGTAGAAGCTTCACAAGGTCATATACCTTTTCACCATGGCCATCAAGTTGGACTTCAGCATCAATCGCACCTTCCTCACAGCGGACATAATATGCCGTCACCCCCTAATCATAATCATTTGCACTATCAGCAACTTCATCAACAGCAAATAGCCCAAACTCATTTTAAGCACCAGAGCCATCATTTAAAACATCCTCACTTTAATAATCATTCCACTGGCTATAATGGGGTAAGATATGGGTCATTCAACTTGTTTATATAACTTTATATAGGTATGTACATAAATGTTTTTTGCTTTTGCGATTATAGGTACTATAAGGCAAGTTATCGATTCGTGCAAAAAAAAAATTTAATAATCAAACACGAAATTACGATGATAGAGAAGTCGAAAAAGTGGGTCCGGAAATTCCGTCTGTCTGTCTGTCTGTCTTTTCGCACCTCTACAGCCTAAGCGGATGGGCCGATTTGTTTCAAACTTGGTATTTAGTATTTATTTGGTAGTATCTCAGGGGGTGTTTTTCATTTTTGCTCTAGTTCGAAAAATAACGGTACCTGCCATACAATCTTTAACAAAAAGTTTGATTTTCTCGAAAACGGCTCTAACGATTTTGATAAAACTTTCAGGGTGCTATTTTTTTTACAATAATAGATCTTTCAGTTAGAATGATTTTTTTTCAAAATTTGTTCTATAACGGTACCTCTCATAGAACATTTATTTTCAAATGCGGTTTTATCGTAAACCATAACCCCGATTTTAATAAAATTTTGTGTACAGGAAGTCATTTAAAAAGTCAATTAATATTGCATTATCAAAAACTTTTTTTTTCGATTTTTTAAAATGTTATAAAAAAAATGGTTTTTGAAACATTTTGAAAACGGGTTGATTGAGTTTTTTTAAATAATTTTCCCAGATGAAAACTACAGATTTTCTTATATTGACATACTAAGAAAATTTTAAATATTTTTTCGAAAAGTTATTCAAAAAAACGACTTTTTAAAAAACTTGTAGAACTATTTTCAATATTTTTTTTCCTCGATAGACGCATAGTTTTCAAATTTTAATGCATACTTAATTTTTCCGTGAAAGTTCTTAAAATAATTAAAAAAATTAAAGAATTTTAGAACAAAAAATATTTATTTTATTTTAATATATATATGTATATGTTACCTAACGCAAAACTGTTTTTCAAACTAGTTTTGCCTAGGCATAACAAGTTTTGCCTAAGTGCATAAGATTGAACTAGTTTCGCCTAGGCAAAATAAGATCAAAGTAGAAATAAGACCGATCATACGTTTTCTACAGTATTTCCTAAATTCAAGGAAATTATGTGGAAGACATAACAAGACGAACAAGTTCGTGTGGCCCAGTCGTGCATTTATTCAAATTTTATTCGACGATGTGACCGCACATATGAGCAATTACGTGCGATCCAGTCGTGCAATATATTGGTTTTATAACTTGCATGTAACTTAGTATAATAAACTTAGTATTTATAATTTTATTGTCAAGCTTAAAAATCATAATAATTAAAAAAATTATTTCAAAACATACTGTAAAAGAATAAATTGCATTGGAGTCCAAATATCTAAAAATATAATAGAATTTTTTTAAATATTCAGAATCGTAGGTACTTTGAAGACATATAAAATATTTTTAGTTTCATTCTTGGTCGGAAGCAGAAAACACATAGGGATATACTGACAAAAAAGTATATACATATAGTATTTTTTATTATTTATATTATGCAGAGTTTAATGAAAAGGATTTCTATACTTTCCAGTATGGAGTCAAAAGTAAATATATGATTTTTATCTTAGTTTAACATACAAAGAATAATACTAAATTATCCAATATACTTATGTATGTATAAATAAAAATACACAGCATGAAGCGGAATAAATAAAAGAAAAAAAGCAGTTGGTTAATAACATTTACACTAATTATAAAAATTACGTAGTGGTCGTTGGATAGTGGTAAGTGTTTCAAAGGGTCTCGCT
>OZ020507.1:237898439-237910939 GCA_963971375.1 Platycheirus rosarum
TTTCTACCGTTCTACGGATTTCTTCTTGTGTCATTTACCTTTTGTATAATTATGATTCTAACTAGTTACTTCCCAATAAACTATTGTCCTAACAAGATCGATTTTACCTTTTAATTTCTTTGGGATCCACTTTATAACTTCAACAGGTTATGGGCCCAGAACCCATATTCGAAATCATAAGGTAAAAAAACAAGAAAATTAACAAATTAATCATGAGTTCGTCTCTATATCAAATAGAAAAGCTGGATGAAAGCAACTATGATTCCTGGTGTGTCCAGATGCAGAGTGTGCTTATCCATTCCGAGCTGTGGAAGATGGTTAGCGGAAAATTTGTTAAAACGGAAGAAATGGAAGCATCCGAGAAGGAAAAATGGGAGAGTCAAAACGAAAAGTCGTTGGCTTCAATTATGTTGAGTGTGAAGCCATCCCAAATAAATCACATTAAACATTGCAAGACTTCAACGGAAGCCTGGAAAACATTGCGAGAGATCTATCAGCCCAGTAGTCCAGCGAGAAAAGTTTCACTTTTCAAACAATTGCTGCACCTCCGAATGTCTGACGGCGACAACACTTCACAATTTATTAATTTTTTTTTTAATATTGTGGAAAAATTGGCAGAGATTTGTGTAACTTTGAATGAGGAGTTGTTGGTAATTATACTCTTATCGAGTTTGCCTAAATCATTCGAAAATTTTGTTGTTGCAATGGAGACTCGTGATTCTTTGCCTCAAATAAATGTTCTGAAAGTAAAACTCATAGAAGAAGCTGATCGAAGAGGACATCAAGAAAATGGATTGGATGACGTAGCATCAGTAAGTCAACAAGCATTTATAGCAAGAACAAATCAAAAGGAGAGAGAGGTGGTGCAAGAAAGAAAAAATAATTCGAAACACCATAAGAAACCTACAGGCAAGTGCTATAATTGTGGTTTAAGAGGTCATTTCGCGGCAAAGTGCAAAGCAGGCAAAAAACAACAACAGAATCAATCATTTTCATATTCCCTTTCTGCATCAGATACCCATGTGCTGAATAGCTCAAACTGGTGTATCGACAGTGGAGCGACATCACATATGTGCAGTGATGTGAATTTGTTCAATACAATAGAAAAAAGCACAGAGAGAATACGATTAGCGGGAGAAAATTTTATCGAGGCAACGGGGAAAGGTACGGTCATCATCAAAACAGCTATGTGTAACATAACTTTGAGAGACGTCTTATATGTTCCCGGTTTGCAAGGGAATTTCATGTCAGTTAGTAAAGCGGTGATAAACGGATTTACGGTTGTTTTCAATGATCAATTTGCGATACTAAAATCTAGATGTGGTATGGTGGTAATTAAAGCTAAAAAACAAAATAACTTGTTCGTCTTTGAAAATGAAATCAATTCACTTTTTTATTCGTCCGTCGATAATTTCATGAAATGGCACAATAGATATGGCCACTTAAACTTCACAAGCATGCAAGAGTTATCAAGAAAAAAAATAGTGTGCGGTATGACAGTGTGTAATGTGCCAAAAGAATTTAATTGCAAGATTTGTATGAAAAGTAAGATTTGTGCTAAATCGTTCCCTCAAGCTAGCCAAACGCGCTCTAAAAAATTACTAGAATTGATTCACACGGACGTGTGTGGTCCAATTAGTAAACCATCAGTTGGAGGCTCCAAATATTTTGTGACATTCATCGACGATTTGTCAAGACACATGTTCGTCTACTTTATGAAGTCTAAAGGTGAGGTTTTCGATAAATTTAAAGTGTTCAAGGCCATGGTGGAGTGTCAAACCGATATGAAAATTAAAGCTTTAAGAGGCGATAATGGTTCGGAGTACGTTAATTCCAATTTTAATAATTTCTTAGATGAGCATGGAATCCAGAGGCAGCTTTCAGTGGCATACACGCCCCAACAAAATGGCGTTGCGGAGCGGGCCAACCGGACATTGTGTGAAATGGCTAGAAGTATTCTACTACATGCAGGTCTCGACGAATCTTTATGGGCAGAAGCAGTTGCTACATCAACTTATTTGCGGAATAGAGCGCCAACTAGAATTTTAGTCGACAAGACACCATACGAGCTATGGACTGGTAAAAAGCCCATGGTACATCATCTGAAAATATTTGGATCTCCTGCAGTAGCATTAAATAAATTACAGCACGGTAAATTCCGTCCAAAAGGTAAGGAATATATAATGGTGGGATATTCTTTAACCTGGAAGGCCTATCGTTTGTTCGATCCGAAAACTCGGAAGGTCATTGAAAGGAGGGACGTGATTTTTGATGAAACTGGCCTATCCAAGTTTAAACAAAATGAAATAAACGATTATGTATTTTTAGATGCCCACATGCTGCCAAATGGAAGTTGCAATGAGTCCATTGCTTCAGAAGGAGATCATAAAACCACCTTCGCCACCACAAACAAAGTGACCACCGACGACGCAAACACCGTCAACCCTTCAAAAGAACAAATTGTTGAAAAGAATCGACATACTAAAGACGAAAAATGCGATGAAAAAGTCAGGATTGGACCTGGCAGGCCCAAGCTACTTCGAAATGGAAAACCTGGCCGCCCCCAAAAACAATACAATGTTTTAGGATTATTGGAGGACGATTGTGCTATTCATGTACCAGAGACTGTTCAAGAAGCTCTCTCCAGCAAACATTCTACCGAATGGAGGGAAGCTATGGAGAAAGAGTATGCAGCTCTTATCGAGAACGAGACATGGTCACCAGTTGAGCTACCACCGGGTAAAAAATCCATAGGTTGTCGTTGGGTATTCAACATTAAAAGAAATGTCGATGGAAGTATCGAGCGTTTCAAATCAAGACTGGTTGCCAAAGGCTGTAGCCAACAATACGGAGTCAACTTTCACGAAACTTTTTCGCCAGTGGTACGTTATGCCACAATTCGAATGGTGATTGCGTTAGCAGCTGAGCATCGAATGTTCCTGCATCAGATGGATGTATCCACAGCCTACCTCAACAGTGAGCTGACAGATGAGGTGTTCATGAGGCAACCTGAATGCTTTCAAGATGAAAAGTTTCCGGAACGAGTGCTGAAACTTAAGAAGGCAATTTATGGACTGAAACAGTCAGGTCGTGCCTGGAATTTGAAACTCGATAGTGTGCTGAGAAATGCTGGATTTACACCGTGCGAAAGCGAACCTTGTTTGTACAGGATGCACAGTGAAGGTAATTTTAATTTAATAGCCGTATACGTTGATGACTTAATTTTAGCCAGTTCGTGTAAAGAAGAACTAACCAAAATTAAAGTAAAGTTAGCCAGCAGTTTTGATATGGTAGACAAGGGTCCACTCCAACATTTCCTCGGTATGGAAATTGAACGAGAAGGTGAAACTGATGCGATTTCTGTTGGACATAAGCAGTATGTTAAAGATCTCTTGCGGCAGTATAACATGGAAAACTGTCGACCTGTGGCAACCCCGCTCGATTCTGGTTTTCAAGTCAAATGTGATAACGAAAATTGTAAGAAGGTTGATCCGACCAAATATCAATCTCTCATTGGAGCGTTAATGTATTTAGCTATTACAACGCGACCAGATATCATGCATTCTGTTTGCAAACTGGCACAGCAAAATATCGACCCACATGCTGAGCACGAATCTGCTGCAAAGCATATATTGCGATATTTGTCAAAAACAATTAACCTTAAATTACATTATCGTTCGCAGGAAGCTCAAATTCAAGGTTTTGTCGATGCAGACTGGGGAGGGAATTCTTTGGACCGCAAATCTTATACCGTATACACGTTCTTTTTGGCAGGCTGTGTATTCTCTTGGGAGTCTAAGAAGCAGAATTGTGTAGCCCTCAGCAGCACGGAGGCTGAATATACAGCATTATCGACAGCAGCCAAAGAAGCAGTCTATTTACGAAGACTATTGAGAGAAACCGGACTTCACTCAGATGATCTTCCATTGGTGATGAACGGCGATAATCTCAGTGCACAACATCTTGCGAAAAACCCAGTTTACCACGCACGCAGTAAGCATATTGATATAAAATATCATTATGTGCGAGAAGTCGTGAGCAAGAAGGAGATTGAGCTGAAATACGTCCCTAAACATGACATGGTAGCCGACATCCTAACAAAAAATTTGCCAAAAATTAAACATTTGAGATTCACCCAATTAATGGGAATGTATTAATGATTTTTCGTAACGTAAAGCTTTTGAATAGTTGTTTAAATTTTGATTTTTTGTAAAATTAATATTTCTGTTGAGAAGGAGTGTTGTAAAGTAAAAATCTCAAGTATAGTTACAACACAAATATTAAAATCTGCTTCTATGTATGTGTATGTACTTACAGTTTAAATTGCTTATATACTTTTCTACCGTTCTACGGATTTCTTCTTGTGTCATTTACCTTTTGTATAATTATGATTCTAACTAGTTACTTCCCAATAAACTATTGTCCTAACAAGATCGATTTTACCTTTTAATTTCTTTGGGATCCACTTTATAACTTCAACAGGTTATGGGCCCAGAATCCATATTCGAAATCATAAGGTAAAAAAAAAAAGAAAATTAACAAATTAATCATGAGTTCGTCTCTATATCAAATAGAAAAGCTGGATGAAAGCAACTATGATTCCTGGTGTGTCCAGATGCAGAGTGTGCTTATCCATTCCGAGCTGTGGAAGATGGTTAGCGGAAAATTTGTTAAAACGGAAGAAATGGAAGCATCCGAGAAGGAAAAATGGGAGAGTCAAAACGAAATGTCGTTGGCTTCAATTATGTTGAGTGTGAAGCCATCCCAAATAAATCACATTAAACATTGCAAGACTTCAACGGAAGCCTGGAAAACATTGCGAGAGATCTATCAGCCCAGTAGTCCAGCGAGAAAAGTTTCACTTTTCAAACAATTGCTGCACCTCCGAATGTCTGACGGCGACAACACTTCACAATTTATTAATTTTTTTTTTAATATTGTGGAAAAATTGGCAGAGATTTGTGTAACTTTGAATGAGGAGTTGTTGGTAATTATACTCTTATCGAGTTTGCCTAAATCATTCGAAAATTTTGTTGTTGCAATGGAGACTCGTGATTCTTTGCCTCAAATAAATGTTCTGAAAGTAAAACTCATAGAAGAAGCTGATCGAAGAGGACATCAAGAAAATGGATTGGATGACGTAGCATCAGTAAGTCAACAAGCATTTATAGCAAGAACAAATCAAAAGGAGAGAGAGGTGGTGCAAGAAAGAAAAAATAATTCGAAACACCATAAGAAACCTACAGGCAAGTGCTATAATTGTGGTTTAAGAGGTCATTTCGCGGCAAAGTGCAAAGCAGGCAAAAAACAACAACAGAATCAATCATTTTCATATTCCCTTTCTGCATCAGATACCCATGTGCTGAATAGCTCAAACTGGTGTATCGACAGTGGAGCGACATCACATATGTGCAGTGATGTGAATTTGTTCAATACAATAGAAAAAAGCACAGAGAGAATACGATTAGCGGGAGAAAATTTTATCGAGGCAACGGGGAAAGGTACGGTCATCATCAAAACAGCTATGTGTAACATAACTTTGAGAGACGTCTTATATGGTCCCGGTTTGCAAGGGAATTTCATGTCAGTTAGTAAAGCGGTGATAAACGGATTTACGGTTGTTTTCAATGATCAATTTGCGATACTAAAATCTAGATGTGGTATGGTGGTAATTAAAGCTAAAAAACAAAATAACTTGTTCGTCTTTGAAAATGAAATTAATTCACTTTTTTATTCGTCCGTCGATAATTTCATGAAATGGCACAATAGATATGGCCACTTAAACTTCACAAGCATGCAAGAGTTATCAAGAAAAAAATTAGTGTGCGGTATGACAGTGTGTAATGTGCCAAAAGAATTTAATTGCAAGATTTGTATGAAAAGTAAGATTTGTGCTAAATCGTTCCCTCAAGCTAGCCAAACGCGCTCTAAAAAATTACTAGAATTGATTCACACGGACGTGTGTGGTCCAATTAGTAAACCATCAGTTGGAGGCTCCAAATATTTTGTGACATTCATCGACGATTTGTCAAGACACATGTTCGTCTACTTTATGAAGTCTAAAGGTGAGGTTTTCGATAAATTTAAAGTGTTCAAGGCCATGGTGGAGTGTCAAACCGATATGAAAATTAAAGCTTTAAGAAGCGATAATGGTTCGGAGTACGTTAATTCCAATTTTAATAATTTCTTAGATGAGCATGGAATCCAGAGGCAGCTTTCAGTGGCATACACGCCCCAACAAAATGGCGTTGCGGAGCGGGCCAACCGGACATTGTGTGAAATGGCTAGAAGTATTCTACTACATGCAGGTCTCGACGAATCTTTATGGGCAGAAGCAGTTGCTACATCAACTTATTTGCGGAATAGAGCGCCAACTAGAATTTTAGTCGACAAGACACCATACGAGCTATGGACTGGTAAAAAGCCCATGGTACATCATCTGAAAATATTTGGATCTCCTGCAGTAGCATTAAATAAATTACAGCACGGTAAATTCCGTCCAAAAGGTAAGGAATATATAATGGTGGGATATTCTTTAACCTGGAAGGCCTATCGTTTGTTCGATCCGAAAACTCGGAAGGTCATTGAAAGGAGGGACGTGATTTTTGATGAAACTGGCCTATCCAAGTTTAAACAAAATGAAATAAACGATTATGTATTTTTAGATGCCCACATGCTGCCAAATGGAAGTTGCAATGAGTCCATTGCTTCAGAAGGAGATCATAAAACCACCACCGCCACCACAAACAAAGTGACCACCGACGACGCAAACACCGTCAACCCTTCAAAAGAACAAATTGTTGAAAAGAATCGACATACTAAAGACGAAAAATGCGATGAAAAAGTCAGGATTGGACCTGGCAGGCCCAAGCTACTTCGAAATGGAAAACCTGGCCGCCCCCAAAAACAATACAATGTTTTAGGATTATTGGAGGACGATTGTGCTATTCATGTACCAGAGACTGTTCAAGAAGCTCTCTCCAGCAAACATTCTACCGAATGGAGGGAAGCTATGGAGAAAGAGTATGCAGCTCTTATCGAGAACGAGACATGGTCACCAGTTGAGCTACCACCGGGTAAAAAATCCATAGGTTGTCGTTGGGTATTCAACATTAAAAGAAATGTCGATGGAAGTATCGAGCGTTTCAAATCAAGACTGGTTGCCAAAGGCTGTAGCCAACAATACGGAGTCAACTTTCACGAAACTTTTTCGCCAGTGGTACGTTATGCCACAATTCGAATGGTGATTGCGTTAGCAGCTGAGCATCGAATGTTCCTGCATCAGATGGATGTATCCACAGCCTACCTCAACAGTGAGCTGACAGATGAGGTGTTCATGAGGCAACCTGAATGCTTTCAAGATGAAAAGTTTCCGGAACGAGTGCTGAAACTTAAGAAGGCAATTTATGGACTGAAACAGTCAGGTCGTGCCTGGAATTTGAAACTCGATAGTGTGCTGAGAAATGCTGGATTTACACCGTGCGAAAGCGAACCTTGTTTGTACAGGATGCACAGTGAAGGTAATTTTAATTTAATAGCCGTATACGTTGATGACTTTATTTTAGCCAGTTCGTGTAAAGAAGAACTAACCAAAATTAAAGTAAAGTTAGCCAGCAGTTTTGATATGGTAGACAAGGGTCCACTCCAACATTTCCTCGGTATGGAAATTGAACGAGAAGGTGAAACTGGTGCGATTTCTGTTGGACATAAGCAGTATGTTAAAGATCTCTTGCGGCAGTATAACATGGAAAACTGTCGACCTGTGGCAACCCCGCTCGATGCTGGTTTTCAAGTCAAATGTGATAACGAAAATTGTAAGAAGGTTGATCCGACCAAATATCAATCTCTCATTGGAGCGTTAATGTATTTAGCTATTACAACGCGACCAGATATCATGCATTCTGTTTGCAAACTGGCACAGCGAAATATCGACCCACATGCTGAGCACGAATCTGCTGCAAAGCATATATTGCGATATTTGTCAAAAACAATTAACCTTAAATTACATTATCGTTCGCAGGAAGCTCAAATTCAAGGTTTTGTCGATGCAGACTGGGGAGGGAATTCTTTGGACCGCAAATCTTATACCGTATACACGTTCTTTTTGGCAGGCTGTGTATTCTCTTGGGAGTCTAAGAAGCAGAATTGTGTGGCCCTCAGCAGCACGGAGGCTGAATATACAGCATTATCGACAGCAGCCAAAGAAGCAGTCTATTTACGAAGACTATTGAGAGAAACCGGACTTCACTCAGATGATCTTCCATTGGTGATGAACGGCGATAATCTCAGTGCACAACATCTTGCGAAAAACCCAGTTTACCACGCACGCAGTAAGCATATTGATATAAAATATCATTATGTGCGAGAAGTCGTGAGCAAGAAGGAGATTGAGCTGAAATACGTCCCTAAACATGACATGGTAGCCGACATCCTAACAAAAAATTTGCCAAAAATTAAACATTTGAGATTCACCCAATTAATGGGAATGTATTAATGATTTTTCGTAACGTAAAGCTTTTGAATAGTTGTTTAAATTTTGATTTTTTGTAAAATTAATATTTCTGTTGAGAAGGAGTGTTGTAAAGTAAAAATCTCAAGTATAGTTACAACACAAATATTAAAATCTGCTTCTATGTATGTGTATGTACTTACAGTTTAAATTGCTTATATACTTTTCTACCGTTCTACGGATTTCTTCTTGTGTCATTTACCTTTTGTATAATTATGATTCTAACTAGTTACTTCCCAATAAACTATTGTCCTAACAAGATCGATTTTACCTTTTAATTTCTTTGGGATCCACTTTATAACTTCAACAGGTTATGGGCCCAGAATCCATATTCGAAATCATAAGGTAAAAAAAAAAAGAAAATTAACAAATTAATCATGAGTTCGTCTCTATATCAAATAGAAAAGCTGGATGAAAGCAACTATGATTCCTGGTGTGTCCAGATGCAGAGTGTGCTTATCCATTCCGAGCTGTGGAAGATGGTTAGCGGAAAATTTGTTAAAACGGAAGAAATGGAAGCATCCGAGAAGGAAAAATGGGAGAGTCAAAACGAAATGTCGTTGGCTTCAATTATGTTGAGTGTGAAGCCATCCCAAATAAATCACATTAAACATTGCAAGACTTCAACGGAAGCCTGGAAAACATTGCGAGAGATCTATCAGCCCAGTAGTCCAGCGAGAAAAGTTTCACTTTTCAAACAATTGCTGCACCTCCGAATGTCTGACGGCGACAACACTTCACAATTTATTAATTTTTTTTTTAATATTGTGGAAAAATTGGCAGAGATTTGTGTAACTTTGAATGAGGAGTTGTTGGTAATTATACTCTTATCGAGTTTGCCTAAATCATTCGAAAATTTTGTTGTTGCAATGGAGACTCGTGATTCTTTGCCTCAAATAAATGTTCTGAAAGTAAAACTCATAGAAGAAGCTGATCGAAGAGGACATCAAGAAAATGGATTGGATGACGTAGCATCAGTAAGTCAACAAGCATTTATAGCAAGAACAAATCAAAAGGAGAGAGAGGTGGTGCAAGAAAGAAAAAATAATTCGAAACACCATAAGAAACCTACAGGCAAGTGCTATAATTGTGGTTTAAGAGGTCATTTCGCGGCAAAGTGCAAAGCAGGCAAAAAACAACAACAGAATCAATCATTTTCATATTCCCTTTCTGCATCAGATACCCATGTGCTGAATAGCTCAAACTGGTGTATCGACAGTGGAGCGACATCACATATGTGCAGTGATGTGAATTTGTTCAATACAATAGAAAAAAGCACAGAGAGAATACGATTAGCGGGAGAAAATTTTATCGAGGCAACGGGGAAAGGTACGGTCATCATCAAAACAGCTATGTGTAACATAACTTTGAGAGACGTCTTATATGGTCCCGGTTTGCAAGGGAATTTCATGTCAGTTAGTAAAGCGGTGATAAACGGATTTACGGTTGTTTTCAATGATCAATTTGCGATACTAAAATCTAGATGTGGTATGGTGGTAATTAAAGCTAAAAAACAAAATAACTTGTTCGTCTTTGAAAATGAAATTAATTCACTTTTTTATTCGTCCGTCGATAATTTCATGAAATGGCACAATAGATATGGCCACTTAAACTTCACAAGCATGCAAGAGTTATCAAGAAAAAAATTAGTGTGCGGTATGACAGTGTGTAATGTGCCAAAAGAATTTAATTGCAAGATTTGTATGAAAAGTAAGATTTGTGCTAAATCGTTCCCTCAAGCTAGCCAAACGCGCTCTAAAAAATTACTAGAATTGATTCACACGGACGTGTGTGGTCCAATTAGTAAACCATCAGTTGGAGGCTCCAAATATTTTGTGACATTCATCGACGATTTGTCAAGACACATGTTCGTCTACTTTATGAAGTCTAAAGGTGAGGTTTTCGATAAATTTAAAGTGTTCAAGGCCATGGTGGAGTGTCAAACCGATATGAAAATTAAAGCTTTAAGAAGGTTCGGAGTACGTTAATTCCAATTTTAATAATTTCTTAGATGAGCATGGAATCCAGAGGCAGCTTTCAGTGGCATACACGCCCCAACAAAATGGCGTTGCGGAGCGGGCCAACCGGACATTGTGTGAAATGGCTAGAAGTATTCTACTACATGCAGGTCTCGACGAATCTTTATGGGCAGAAGCAGTTGCTACATCAACTTATTTGCGGAATAGAGCGCCAACTAGAATTTTAGTCGACAAGACACCATACGAGCTATGGACTGGTAAAAAGCCCATGGTACATCATCTGAAAATATTTGGATCTCCTGCAGTAGCATTAAATAAATTACAGCACGGTAAATTCCGTCCAAAAGGTAAGGAATATATAATGGTGGGATATTCTTTAACCTGGAAGGCCTATCGTTTGTTCGATCCGAAAACTCGGAAGGTCATTGAAAGGAGGGACGTGATTTTTGATGAAACTGGCCTATCCAAGTTTAAACAAAATGAAATAAACGATTATGTATTTTTAGATGCCCACATGCTGCCAAATGGAAGTTGCAATGAGTCCATTGCTTCAGAAGGAGATCATAAAACCACCACCGCCACCACAAACAAAGTGACCACCGACGACGCAAACACCGTCAACCCTTCAAAAGAACAAATTGTTGAAAAGAATCGACATACTAAAGACGAAAAATGCGATGAAAAAGTCAGGATTGGACCTGGCAGGCCCAAGCTACTTCGAAATGGAAAACCTGGCCGCCCCCAAAAACAATACAATGTTTTAGGATTATTGGAGGACGATTGTGCTATTCATGTACCAGAGACTGTTCAAGAAGCTCTCTCCAGCAAACATTCTACCGAATGGAGGGAAGCTATGGAGAAAGAGTATGCAGCTCTTATCGAGAACGAGACATGGTCACCAGTTGAGCTACCACCGGGTAAAAAATCCATAGGTTGTCGTTGGGTATTCAACATTAAAAGAAATGTCGATGGAAGTATCGAGCGTTTCAAATCAAGACTGGTTGCCAAAGGCTGTAGCCAACAATACGGAGTCAACTTTCACGAAACTTTTTCGCCAGTGGTACGTTATGCCACAATTCGAATGGTGATTGCGTTAGCAGCTGAGCATCGAATGTTCCTGCATCAGATGGATGTATCCACAGCCTACCTCAACAGTGAGCTGACAGATGAGGTGTTCATGAGGCAACCTGAATGCTTTCAAGATGAAAAGTTTCCGGAACGAGTGCTGAAACTTAAGAAGGCAATTTATGGACTGAAACAGTCAGGTCGTGCCTGGAATTTGAAACTCGATAGTGTGCTGAGAAATGCTGGATTTACACCGTGCGAAAGCGAACCTTGTTTGTACAGGATGCACAGTGAAGGTAATTTTAATTTAATAGCCGTATACGTTGATGACTTTATTTTAGCCAGTTCGTGTAAAGAAGAACTAACCAAAATTAAAGTAAAGTTAGCCAGCAGTTTTGATATGGTAGACAAGGGTCCACTCCAACATTTCCTCGGTATGGAAATTGAACGAGAAGGTGAAACTGGTGCGATTTCTGTTGGACATAAGCAGTATGTTAAAGATCTCTTGCGGCAGTATAACATGGAAAACTGTCGACCTGTGGCAACCCCGCTCGATGCTGGTTTTCAAGTCAAATGTGATAACGAAAATTGTAAGAAGGTTGATCCGACCAAATATCAATCTCTCATTGGAGCGTTAATGTATTTAGCTATTACAACGCGACCAGATATCATGCATTCTGTTTGCAAACTGGCACAGCGAAATATCGACCCACATGCTGAGCACGAATCTGCTGCAAAGCATATATTGCGATATTTGTCAAAAACAATTAACCTTAAATTACATTATCGTTCGCAGGAAGCTCAAATTCAAGGTTTTGTCGATGCAGACTGGGGAGGGAATTCTTTGGACCGCAAATCTTATACCGTATACACGTTCTTTTTGGCAGGCTGTGTATTCTCTTGGGAGTCTAAGAAGCAGAATTGTGTGGCCCTCAGCAGCACGGAGG